>JAKOGI010000426.1:210000-267500 GCA_029747015.1 Carnegiea gigantea
TCAATTCATTAAAGTTTAATCTAATCTAAATTAAAGTTTAACAAGTTCATACAACATAAGTCTAACAATGCACCAATTACACAAAACAAGTCTATATAATCTAGAGTTTTTTCAACTTAATTTATTGATATAACCTTAGTATCATTTCATAAATAAATGACTCATGTAATTTTAAATTAATATGCGAGGACGGGGATGAGGATTTTCCCCAATTGGGGAAGGGGAAATAGGGATGGGGATGGGGATATTTCCCTCAGCGGGGAAGCGGGGACGGGGATGAGGTAAATTTCCGCCTCGTCCCTATCCCCACCCTCACTCGGGTATTTATTTTTATCCCTATCACTGTCCCCATCTCCATTGGGGATAAGGATTTTTCCCCAATAAGGGGCGGAGCCCCGTCCCAGTGTCATCCCTAATAGGAACTCAAAAAGGGTAATGTTCAATTATTCATTTCTTTTTTAGCTCAGTTTATTTACTGTATATATGATTACATGTTCTAACTTTTATATTTTTCTTCTTTTTTTTTTGGGTCTATTTTATACTTTACAAGTTGAGTCTTAAGGACAATGTGATTTATATGGGTGATACTTTAAACAACTACTATTGAAGTAACTTTGATATTAATATTAATATTAATATTAATATTATTATTATTATTATTATTATTATTATTATTATTATTATTATTATTATTATTATTATTGTTGTTGTTGTTGCTGTTGTTGTTGTTGTTGTTGTTATTGTTGTTGTTGTTGTTGTTGTTGTTGTTGTTGTTGTTGTTATCAGTAGTAGTATTATAAATGTTATTATTATTCTTTGTTAGTAAATTAATTTATTGGTTTTAATATTGACTAACTTGATATTTCATTTAGTTTCATGTACTATTTGAGCAATTAGTTGAACACTTGACCCAAAGGAGTAACGCAATTGCAAGTAAGTCCTTCATTTTTAAGTTCAAGGCCCCATGGTGTTATTCCCATTTATCAGGAATTAGTTTGGGCTTTAAGACTTTGATTATGTAACTAACATGCAAGTTTAATCGCTTATGTATTAAACATTATGCTTTCAAATTTGGGAGCCCCTTTAGGCTTTAGATTTGTGTTGTATTTGCCTTGGTTAGTTGGTAACTTAGTTAAGTAATTAACTTTGGAGACTTGGAGTCCTTTTAGATGTGCATACATGTTGTGGAATAGCTATGCATGTGCGTAAGCATAATGCAATATGCAAGCAACAACCCAAAACCACCTTTCCCATTGAATCTTTGGTTTTAATCTTTGATGAATTAATAGGAGGATTGGTAGATTTTACAGTTTCTTTAGGCATTTGAGTTATAAGCTATTTAGGTATTGAGTTATTGAGCCCAAGCCCAATAACATATAATCATAATTCTTTTGTTGGGTTCATATTATTGGTAGCGTAATTGAAATTATATAAGTAAATTGTAAGCAAATGAAGGAAGCCTAGCCTACCTAGTCCATGTGAGATTTGGTCTAGTGTCTATTTGATCTCGATCCATTCCGACTTTGACTGGTCTTGTCCTGGCCTTAACGTACTTCTGACCGGTCGAATCCTTGGTCCTCAATGCTATTTTATTAGCTATTCTGTCAAGTCCAGTTTGGGACTGATGAACAACGCTAGTTGAATCACAAGGGGAGGGACTCTCTCCTTTACTCAACTGATCGAATTGGACAAGACCTTCACTAACAAGTCTAACCAAGGCTAAAAGGTATGACCCCTAAATCAGCCAGAATTGAAGCGAGTGAAAAGTGAAGAGACTTTGGCAACACTTTATGAATCGGATTATACAAAGAAACTCATTGACTAAGGAAAACGATAAGCAAAAAGCCAAAGCATGAAAGGCCCGTAAAATATGATACACAAAAGGCATAAACGCACATACATTGGCGAATGGAAGTTTCATTGCTAAGAAATTTCAAGTATATAATGAAAAATGACAACATTATAACCCCAGGTAATCTCAAATGTGGCAAGAGTGCCTGCTTGAAAACAAAACATGAAGAAAGATACTAAGTAAGCTTAAGACACATCAACCTATCGTTAACAACAGACAAGTGTGAACAACTCATCATCAAGACTTTGAAGTTGAGCAAACTTTTTGTTGGCACGGGGAAATCCCTTATTCTCCTTAAGAGTAAGCCCTTTCCACCTAGTAGTTGGGGGGCTTACCTCCACCCACATAGCACCCTTGACCTTCTCCTTAGTAAGGAATTGCCTTCATTTGGGAGAAATGCTTCCCTTTTCTCTTGAGGAGCTCTCGTCCTTCTCCTTCGGAAGCGTTCTTATCTTCTCCTTCGACAGGGATCTTCTTTTCTTCGTTGGAGGATGTTGCGAGGATAGGGAAGTGGGAAGGTCAATGAACTTGAGCTCTTAACATCTTCTTAGTCATTAGGCTGTGAAGACTAGATTCTCAGTTGTGGCAATGAACTAACTGATTGCTATTCGTATCTAGGCATATTTCAAAGCTTTCTCAACGAAAATCTTCTAGGGCCTCTGTTAGATCTTGAGCCAGCAAAGGCGAAATGATTCTAAAGTGAATTATCTCCATCAGAATGGAAGTATAAATGACAAACTAAATAATCTCGGGGACTCTGACATCATAAGCGTAAAGTTTCACTTTAGTTTTCACAAAGTGAGGGTACAACAATGGCCAACACGGTGCAAGAGGTCTAGGAGGAGGAGCTAGGGGCTCTTTACGAAGCCTCCCAAGGTCAAACCATGACAAAATGAACTTAACATCACTCTCTCTCATGAGAAAGAGAAAGCCATGCTTAGACATTTGAAACCTGCAAGTGCAAAACAGCTTGAGAAGGAGGAACTATTACCTTATATCTCATTGGAAGGGTGGCCCGAACAAATCCACATCTCACCTGAATGCCTTGAAAGGAATTACGATAAGATGTAAAGGGCAAAATAATTGGGATATTTAGGACCCTGCTAATGGCGGACCGACACATGGCAAAGACCAAGTCAACACAAGTCAAAGGTTGACCTGAAGAGAAAATGGGGAATTAGGAGGGGCATAATGGTCATTTTCCCTCCTATTGAACAAGACCATTGTACCTTTGGATGCTAACCCCAAAGCTATAGATACCCCAACTTGCACTATTATGGGGGGGGTTCACTATTTATGACTTGATATATTAACCTTACAACCCCCCAAAAAAAAAAACCCTCTTTAACCTATCTATTCAATTTTCATTGCATCTTCTCCAAAGACTGACTTGAGCGTTGAAAGGGTCTTCCTTAAGAAAAGCACCCGGGATGGACATTCGTGCAGGTTGTCGAGAAGAAGATACATCAGCTCTGCTAGTTGGGGGGCACATCAACTGAGCATAAGTTCTAGCGTCTCTCTTACTCACTCAAGTTTGTTCCGAAGCATAAGCAAACTATAATTATCAAATAGAGTAAGACATTCTAAGTCATCTAGTTTGGTTAATACCCACTTTTTTCACTCTCTCACTTGAGTGCGAGGGGTTCCCTTAAAGAGTTCTTTTGCAAGTTTATTGGTTGGAACTTACCTCCCTTGCAAGGTCAATTCAAGTAGTCTAGAGGTACTCAACTCTGAGTTCAAAACTGTTATGAAAGTAATATCATGAAAATATTTTAATAGGTGAAAAACAAAGATAGGGATGGAACATGGACTTGAAGAGTAAGTCAATAAGCATTTAGGGGTTGTGTAAGAGGATACCTCAATAAGGCAACCCAAATCCTCCACTAGGGTCACTCTTCTTAAGGGAAGGCCACTGTCATGAAAATTCAAGAAAATTTGAAAAATTAGCCATGCAATTGGTCCAAACTCAGGTCAGTGAAGCCATAGCCCCACTACTTGAAGAGATCAGTATCCTAAGGATGGCCCAAAAACTAGCCTTTCTTAATCAAAGAAGTCACATGTGCCCTTCTAATGAGTATAGGGCCCCCTAATTGCAAGAATGATTAGACATCAACAACGATCAATTATCACCAAAATTAACAAGGCCTCCAACGAAGCTAAACCTTGAGTAACAAAAGGAAATTTAATAAAATTTTTGTGTATTTTTAAATGGGGAGAAAAGCTAATAAAAAGAGATATGACTAAAAAAAGGCTTAAGCCACCACATAACCTAATATTCTACCAATTAATACTCTAAAGCAAAACACCAATAATTAATTTAAAGGATTAACTTAATCACCACTCAATTACACAAATAAAGTGAGAAATTTTCTTAGTGAAAGAGAAAAACATTTTAGCTTTCATTAATTAATTCTCAAATCAAGTCTATCCTAAGTAAATACAAAGAGGCTATTATAGATACAAAAAATAGTTCCCCTTCTCTTAAGCTACAAAAATAAGCCTGTGAAAATGAAGAACCTATGGATTTAAGCATCTAATCTAGCCAACAATATTTAGACAACAATTTAAGCATATGTAAATTGAAATTAGAGGCTTTTAGGTTAGTGATGAATGGTACAAATGCAATGCTGAAATTTCGCTACACTGGCACATTTTATATGGCATCATCCACTATTCCATATGGAGGAATTGGGGAATATATTCAAAGAATCATTTTCTAGAGGTGTCCACTAATTTCTCAGTAAATATTATTCCAATAATCATCCACTCGATGGCCTAATAACCCATTAGTCGTGTATATCCAGACCTACAATGAATTTTGCTTAGTTTTTGCCTTATAGCTCAAGATATACTTCTAATTTAGAGGTGTTCCATAGCTTTTTTGGAAAATAAACATCCATGGTTATCCAACCATTGCTAAAATAATAATTTTGGAGCTTATTTGGTCATCTGAAAAGGAGCTCAAAGTTAATCTACGAAAATGAAAATTCTAGTTATGTTGTGCTAAAAGTTTAATTTGACATAATCCGCCACTAACAAGTGAATTATGAACATAATCAACTTAAGAGGTTGATTTGGGATTTTCTTCACATCAAACTCCTATTCTTCAAAATAATTTGTTCTCAAATCCTTGGGGTCACTCTCATCATTCCTAAAGGTCATTACACAAGCAAGATAGGTGCACCATTTTAATCTTAAAAATGTCATGGTGCTAATAATCCCACCTTTTTTTGAACACATATGTATTTTAAAGAAATTAGTGGCCATTAATATTTGAGATTCTTGCCCACCAACTCTAATGCTCATAAGCTTGTTAAAAATACAAATGTACTCAATTACTCATCGATATCTAACTCACAATTGGGTACCACTTCATACTCAAGATTGGATTGTTGCTTTCACTTTCAAAAGGCATGTATACAAGGATCCAAATGAGCTTTTTATTTCCAATAGTAGAACCTTCGTGGCCTTAACTTTATAGACATGAACTTGGACGTCCATTACATTCATCAACTTGAGCTTGAGTTTGAACTTCCATGGTTTCTTCAATGTGAGGATCTAGTGAGATAGACTCTAGATTAGGAGCTATAGAAGAGATCTCATCCATGATAAAATTTTGCTCATCCCGTATTTCCTCAACACCTAAAATAGGCTCATTCTTCTCTTGGACCAAAATAGAAATTTTCTTTTGAGCTTTAATATTCTCGTGGATAACAATAGATTTTTGTTCCAAGAGTTCTTCTTTAAAGAGTAAATCTCGGTAGAATGTTACATCTATGTATGATTTAAGCCATCTCCAAGTGTTGATTCGAAGATTGCCCTAAAGAGCTCTCTCCCTCATATGGCATTTAAACCAATAACGGTAAAAATCTCAGAGTTTTTAGGTGGCTCTTATAAAAGTCTCTTCATCTGAACAACCTCTTTCCCTAAGATAGATGAGCTACATTTTATGGGCTGTTTTACCTTGTGAGTTGTAAACACTAATGTTGGTACATGAGCTACATTTTAAGAGATGGATAAGACTTTAGTAGCATCCCATGAGACTTTGAGCCTTGTTTGAACTAATTAATTATGTACATAGTTTCTTGTTCTTTCATGTGCGTGATTTTCCCATGTTGCATCTATAGAACTTGCCTAAATGCTTGTTCAAAACCACCTTAGCATGTGCATAGTCGATGACATGATAGAGACATTCTTTCCTTAGTCATTTTAAGCCATATAACCAAATACCCTACCTTCAATTGTATGTTAATCCCCTTTGCTAGCCTCTTTGATCTTATATCTATCTTTGTTGTGAATCTTTCATATACAGCCTTCGCCATATGCATATTCTCACTAGGGATGGCAACGGGGTGAAGTTTCCACGACCTCGTCGGGGCCCCGCCCTGCAGCGGGGAAAATTCCCCAGACCCAACAGGGACAGGGGAAAATTCCTCCCCGGCCACGGGGACGAAGCGGGGACTCGCTCCCTGTCGGAGAAATGTACCCGTCCTCGAACCCGTTTTCCCGCCTTGATAATTAATTAAAATTACATATATAACCTTAATTTATTAGTTCAATTCTCACAGTATAGAAGGGCATATGAGTATTTTTAGAGGAGAAGGAAAACCCTAATTACTACTCAACAACCTCCATTCACCACCCACTACTCTAGTACTCTCTCTCTCCTCCATTTCAGATTTGAGATTGAGTTTTTTATCACTCCTATTCTCCTCTGTCCTCTCAGTGTTGGGCTCTTAGTTGTTGCTCTTATTCACTGCTATTCGCTGGCTTCGACATCCTTCCAGCTTCTGTCGTTACTTGGGCCCTTCTCCGGTGTGTTGGACGTCTCCGGTGTGTTGCTCTGCCACTTCTCAGACAGTCAGACTCTTCAACAGTCAGACTTCTGCAGCTACTATTCTCCTCTGTCCTCTTAGTATGGGGACGTCGCTCACTCGAGCACTGTTCTTCTACCCGCCATTGCTTTGCGGCTACTTCTGCCCGATTGGTCTGTTCTTCTCACTTCTTTTGGTTGTTGGTACTATACTACTCTTCGACCTTGCATTCAATTTTCGTTTTTTTTTTTGTTGGCTAGTGCTCTATTCTTGTGTTGGCTATAGGCGGCCAGTAAAGCTTCACCAAAATAGAATTCACATATTATTACATATGTTGCTCAAAAATTACATATAATAAGCTTTGTTAATTATTTCACCAAAATAGAATTCATAATTTTGTGTTATGGGTTTTTAGGGCTGTTAATTGGCAGTAAAGCTTCTGATTTGAATACTTGGATTGCTTCCCTCGTCACTAAAACTTGGGGAAGCGGGGCCCCGGCAGGGAACGGGTCCCTAATGGGGTGGGGACGGGGGAAAACCATCCCCGACAGCTGGGGTAGGGGTAAGGGGCAGGGTGTTGAGCGGGGGTGGGGTAGGGGTGGGGGTAGGGGAATATTCCCCCATCCTCGATTTGCCCGGTTGCGATCCCTAATTGTCATCTTTAAACGAAGTCTATGAGCATCACTTCATGTATGCAGCGGGTAGTTTAGACAATAATTGAGTTTAGGATGGCTTTGGTATGTTGGCTTATTGAGGGGTTAATGACATTGAACATTGGTTTGGTAACCCTCGTGTTTAGGTTGTATATATATGTATGAATTAGATTGCAAGTTGATAGTTAGTGATCCTATATCTTTCAATAATTGAAAATTTCATTTTATTTCCTAAAGAAAGAAAAAAGAAAAAGAGAGAAAAAGCATGTTGAAAAAAAAAGAGAAAAGAAAAGGGGAAAATAAGAAAAGAAAAGAAAATATTGAATAAGGTTCGCATTGGATATGTAAATAACTTGAGTTTCTTTCTTTGTCAACTCATTTACTATTTGATTCGTGAGGTATGTTCACTGTATTGTTAGGGTTTGGATTGTTGGTGAGTTTTATAGTTAGTTGGTGCCTTGTTGGTTGCTCCCTAGTCACTTGACTAAATAGCTCCACATTGCCCCAATTTGTTAGTCCACTCCTTTTCCTTAACCCTTTAGCCCACATTATGACTCATATAAAGCCCTCTTAATTATCATATACACATTACATTCTAAGTGGTAGAGAATTAGGGTGTCTTAGCAAGGATAGGGTAGTTTGTGTAACTGAAACAAGTGAATTTATGATAAATTCCAAACACTTAAGGGGGATTTATCCACATTTCCCAAAAGTAAGGTTTTACTTGTTCATTTAGCTCTAACCAATTCCATGTACTTGCACGATGTACTTCGTGACTACTTTAGGGGTGATCTGGTTTATATCTGACTTATGGTTTCATACTTCTTCGAAAACATTCATATTCTCCTAAACTTGAAATGTCTTGTGCACTATTTGGGGTTGTTTTTGATTGATATTCTTGCATGTGATATACCATGAGTTTCCTAGGCTGAGGAGGCTACTATGCTTTTGAATCCTAGACGCATCTCCCTTTGTCTATTTTATTTATCTAGTGTTTGCTTGAGGACAATAAAAGGTTTAAGCATGGGGGAGTGATGAATGCACATTTGCATAGGATTTTATCAATGTTTGGGTGTCATTTTAGAGCATTAGTGTTACAATTGAGTGATTTTATGTCTCTTTTCTGTTTTATGCGCAACTTTGGTGTCGTTGGTGGTATTTAGTAGCAATTGGATTAGAGAATTCGAGTATGTCTAGAAAATCAATGCAAAATTATTGAAGGAGGAAAGAGCCAGCAAAACTAGCCAAAAACTCATAAGGACATGGTTTACCTAAATACCCAGAGTGATTAATCCAAGATGGCATACACAGTCAACCCAGGTTGATCAAATTTTTAAAGAATCGGTAGGGCAAAGTAACTAGAAATAAATTACACAGAGGTACCCTCAGTTTGGTGTAAACTATTTTAAGGACCCTCGATTTTTAAAGCCAAATATAAGGTACCTTATCTTTTGGAGAAACTAACAGAAAGGACCCTCAAATTTTTATTTGAGCTATTTTCTAGACCCAAGCACTATTCTAGTTTACAACGCACGCTCAAAAACTTTTCATATTTGCAAATCCACCCTCAATCCTTAAAAACTTACTTTCGAAAAATCTAAATTTGTGTTTGTGATATTTTGCTCACTAGTATAACTTAAGGCTCTCTTTCAACTGGTATCAGAGCCACGTAACCAAAAATAATCAAGATAATTAAGCTAATTAATGATCAATTAAGTTAATTAACTGTGATTAGCAGTGATTAATGCTTGAATCATCACCTGCTTGTCTTGGTCCAAACTATTCCCACATTGTTAACTCACCAGAAGGTAATACCTCATTAACACCTCAGTTAAACTATATCACGGATATAGTTTTAGAATTAAAGGCAGAATTAGCTAAAACTAAGACTGAACTCAAGGAGTTTAAGAATCAGTTAACTGTAGTCCATCTTTCTCTTATTAACGAAGTTAGACATAGTAAAAAAGTTACTCCTAGTATTAGTACTCCTTTTCAGCATAAATATCCTTTTCAAAACACAAAAAATAAGGTTCCATTTCCTTTACACGAGATTAAAATTCAAAAAGAAATAGGAGAAAAATTAGGTAAAAAATCTACTGAAAAGGAAAAAAAGAAGATGGAATATAAACAATATACTCTTGAAAAGCTACAAAAAATGTTCGATGAAGCACAAAACCCAAACGAACTAAGCAAAATTATGTGCACAATTAGTGACAACCATGATGTTTTGTCTGATGATAATCAAGAAACTAATAATGTCCAAATAGAAGAAGAAATATATTAGCAGAAAAATCTGATTAAATTAGAAGACCTCAATGTTTTACCATTAGAAGAAATTAGGAGAAAACTTGATAAGAAATATGGAAAAATGACTATTAAAAATGAAATCAATGAAATGGGAGAGGAAATCGACCTATATGAAACAGAAACTAATCTTGTTAAGAATGTCATTTCTAAACTTGAAGAATTTGATGAACCTTCTAGGAGAATACTCATTTCCTAAGGCCCAGGTATGTTCCAGTAGGACGTACAAGCAATTTCTCCTTAGGATTTATCCCAAGGAAAACAACAACCTATGAAGAAATTAGCCTTACCCTAATTAGCCAAATTGGATATATCTTAAATATTGACAGAGCCTGTAATAGAGAAGAAATATTTGAGCACCGGAAAAGAGGAATGAATAGTGTTTTAAACCTAAATACCACATTGACTGCGGCAAACTTCCTAAACTACATCGAGCATAGTTTTACTGGCATTGTAGCTGACTGGTATGATTCATTAAGTGAAGATGGTAAAAATACATTAAGAATGAAGGAAACACCAGCTGCTATGTTCGGAAATTTGTGCAAAGAAATTAAAACTGAATTCATCGGAGCTAAACTTGATTCTGAAGAAAAAGCAAGAGAATAGCAAAGAAAGATTAACTACATAGAACTATGGGATATGAGATATCTAGAAAATTATATTGTTGAATTTAGTCAATACTATTACAAATTTGGGCATAATGAAACAAATCTTGGTATGTTCTATGATAAATTACCATATCCTATGAATCCCATAATAAATGAAACATACATTGCACATCTCGAAGGAGCAGATGTCATTGATACCCTTGGTTCTAGAACCTCTTGTCTAAGAAAATAGGTCAATGATCAATGCCTTGATCTCTAAAAGCAAAAGAAAATTAAGAAGCAATTCCTAACTTATTGGGACTCACCTCACCAATGGGGAAAGGAACCTGAAAGAAGGCGGAAAAGAAAATTTTATAAGAAAAAGAGATTTAATAAGCACAGGGGGGAGAAATACAGGAGAAAATATTATAACAGCCAATTTCTAAAAAACGTAGATTTTTTAGAAAAGCAGCTTATTATCCAGCAGGGAAAAACAATTGCAAATTCTGGGCATGTGGAGAAGTGGGACATTATGCTAATGAATGCAAAAGTAGGAAGAACAACAAACTGATTGAAACCTTAGAAAGTTTAGATTATGTTGAGCTTAGTGAAGATGAGGCTTTAGACCTAGCTTTAAGCAACAACAAAGGAATTGTTGAAATTATATTGGACAATGAATATGAAGCAAGTGATTGTGAAGAAACAAGTTATACGATGGAAAGTAGCTCTGTTAGCCTTGGTGATCTTCAAGGAGAAGAATTTGTTGTAGACAATTATCATGCGGAGGTCAAAGGAGATTGGGTTCTTCCCATAATCCAAAAGGACGTGATCTATAAAAAAATCTATCTTTCAATTAAAAACAAATATGCATGTGAAATGATGGAAAGAGATCTGGAGATAAAGGATTGTGAGTATGACGCTGGTGAAGTTAATCTTATTAATTGAGAGAATATCCTTAAGCATAACAAAGATGAAAATATAGGTACATCCATGTCGGAAGTGTCCAAGTTCAAATCACTCCATTACAATATGATGGTAAAGATATTGATCTTTACGCGTTACTCTATGATATTAGGCATACCAAATTTAATAATCAGATATTCACAGGATAAAAACCAATTTATGTAATGGATCAGTAGGATTCAACTGCCGACCAGGATATTATGTGAGTCTAAAAGATGAATTTGCTAAAAACTTTCTATCCCTTAAGATAAAAACAGTTGGAATGGATATGAAAAGAAGAGGATATCCTTTAAGGATATTTTGGAAAATTATCAATAAATTAGATAATACAATAGATCCTAAGACTAAGGTAACAATGATAGAAGTAGAGAAATTTGAAAGTCCTACCCCCATGCAAGAGATCCCGAGAATTAAGTCCAATCCTCAAGAGATAAAAATTGTCCGTTCATGGATATCTAGCTTTGTCAATCCTACAAAGATTAATAAGAAAAATATAATAAAAATTGATGAGAAAGGCAAAATCACCATTAAACCCCAATTATTAAGAAGTATAAGTACAAGATCAGATTGGGGAAAGGATCTTCATCCGCTAAAGAATAGCTTAAAGAAGATGATATAATTAGCATGACCAGTGAAATTAGTAGGATGAGTTTTGAAGCTGCAAGACCCAACATAGATTGATTAACGAGTTTAGATAGAAAGATTGGGTACAAAACTAGAACTGTTAGTGAACCAATCTACGAGGATGAATTAGTTAAAAACATGACTATGGAAATATTCTATGAAACTACCAATACAAATCCTAATAGTATCTATATCCCAATAAAGATATGTTTATAGGGATATAATAAATACGAATTATGTGCTTACATAGATAGTGGTTGTTCTGTATGTTTTGGAAAAAGATAAATATTTCCAAAATTTATGTGAAAAAGAGCTAAAATCCTTTACAAGTGAGGATAGTTGATAATAGCATTGTGAGCCATAATGAGGCAATCGAAGGGTTATCTACAGAATTAGGAGGAGTTCAATGCATTATACCAGTTCTATAGGCTACCGATCAATCCTCGCATGATATGATTATTGGAAATAATTTTCATAGATTATATTCTTCATGTACACAGACCGTAAACTAAATAATATTTACAATTAATGGCTACTCAGTTCCTATTGAAAAATTAAATAAGGCATACACTCATCAAAAAATTGAGTTTACACGCAGCCAGTGTGGTGAGAACGCAATGCCTGCACAACGAGAAGTAGCACTGACAATCTCATTACTTGAGTTATATATTAAAGAGCAGATTGCTGAACAACAAAAAAAATTATGCGAAGAACTCTACTATGACAATCTTCTAAAATTTTGAGATAAAGACAAAACATTTGCTAAAATCACTCTCTTAAATCCCAATACTATCATTCGGGTTAAACAAATGGTGTATGCACACCAGGACATCCAAGAGTTTAATAAACAAATTAAAGAACTTCTAGATAAAGGATTGATTAGAAATAGTAAAAGTCCTCACACTTCCTGCTTTCATGCTGAAGAAAAAAGAGGAAAAGTTAGAATGGTAATTAATTATAAAAAGCTTAATGATAATACTGTCTTTGATGGTTAGCATATTTCTAATAAAATAGTCCTTTTTAACAGAATTCAAGGAGCCTCTTGGTTCTCGAAAATGGATTGTAAAAGCGGTTATTGGCAGATAAAAATGGATGAGGAAAGTATTCCTTTAACTGCATTTAGTGCCCCACAAGGTCATTATGAATGGATAGTAATGCCATTTGGTCTTAAAAATGCACCACAAATATTCCAAAAGAAGAATAGATAACATCTTCAAAGACCTTAATCATTGTTGTCTAGTTTACATTGATGATATTCTTATCTTTTCCAAAATCATAGAGCAACATAAAGATAATGTCTTGACTGTCACCCAAAGATGCATTGATCACGGCATTATACTTGGTAAGAACAAATGCATTTATGCTGAGAAAAAAATTAAGTTTTTAGGTCTAGAGATAAACGCTGGACAAATCATCCTACGAAAGCATATTCTAGAAAAAATAAAAAAATTTCCTGAAAAAATTGAAGATAGGAACTAGCTAGAAAGATTTCTCGGATGTCTTACCTATGCTTCAGATTTTATTAAAGATGTAGCCAAATTAAGAAAACCATTGCAACAGAAACTCAAGAAAGAAGTAAGTTGGATATGGACCACTAATGATACAAAGATTGTTCAAAACTTCAAAAAGATGTGTAAAAATCTTCCTGTCCTTAATTTATCTAACGAATGAGATGATTTAGTTCTTGAAACAGATACCAGCAATGAGCACGAGAGTGCGGTACTCAAAATTAAAGAAGGAGAAAAACTCTACAAATATTACGGTGGAAGCTTTAATAAGGCCGAATGTAACTATCCTACAATAGAAAAAGAAATCCTTGCAGTCATAAGGGAATTGAAAAATTCTTAATCATTTTAGCCCCAAAACCTTTTCTCATTAGAACTGATTGCAAAGGAATACTTGGTTTTGTAAACAAGAATTTATCAAATATGCAAGCGTAAGGGCGACTCCTACGTTGGCAATTATGGCTTAACCAGTTTTCCTTCTCTGTTGAACATATACAGGGATCGAAGAACTCTCTGGCAGACAGTCTAACTTGAGAACTCGCCAATGGTGATCATCAAAGCTGACCTCCTGCCAGAAAAGGAGGAAATCCTTAATGAAATGCCACTACTACTAGAACAGGTTACGCCTTCTAGTAAGGTCTTTATCGATAACCTAGAATTTCATACCAAAAGTAGGTCACATTTTGATCTATTATCTACTGCCTACCTAATAGCCCAAAGATTTTCCCTTCTAGAGTTACAAATTAGTTACCTTTAGTGTCCTTATGAAATTCAAGAAAAAATAAGTTCTCATATTCAAGAAAAATAGTTCAATGAGTGGTATGCAACCTGCATAGACTTTTATCATCATTATTCATATGATATTTGAGAGTCTTAGAGTACAACGATCTATTTTCCTGATAGATCTGGAGTTGGTGGTATTTATTCTCAAGCGAATTCATTATCTCCAAATGATCATGTTTTTAAAGCCTAGAAATACGGGATGGTACTTTACTTCACAGAAATCCTAGATCCAAAATTTCCATTTTTCTCAACCTTAACCAAATTCCAGCAATGCATGTTCAGAAGGATCCATTGAATTCTTACATCTTCGGAAGGTCCAGTAAAAATCCCAGTTCGTAGATACCTAACTTTAGAGGCTTATAGCACTCTAATTGAACATGAAAATGGAAAAATCAAATCAGCCCATTATCTTGTCCAAATTGTTGATTGCGACGATCTCAATGATCAGCGATAAAGTTGGGTTCATGGAAATTCCGTACATCTAATTACTGATCGTGCTTTGTCAAGAGCAGTTGAATTTTTCAACATTTATCATCAATGTTGGGCATTAATCGAACGAGGAAAAACATTACTGCATTGTGAAAATACTACTTTCGCCTAAGATAATGAATTTAAAGACTACATGAAGGTGGAAAGAGCCGTGTTAGAAGATATCTTTGATTATCTCTTTGATGTTGGAGTTAAAAAATTCTTATCAGAAAAAGGGAAGAAATATCTACTTGAATTATTTGAAGAATGGGACCCAAAGCATCTTAAGCAAATAGATGAAGATTTTGATGATTATCCAAATAATGATGGTCTGGACGATATAATTAGACATGAAGGAATGCAGAATCTCAATAATGATAACTAGTCTTATCATTACTAAAAGCTCTGAAAAATGGCTGCCCTATTATTGTATTATTTCGACAAGTGTTTGACCTGTAAAATAAAGTAGGTATTGTAGAGTCAGTATGTACTGTAGTCATGTGAAAAATCTTTATATACTGTAGCCATTAGGGCATCCTATATACCCCCATCCCCTCTATAAATAGAGAGGTCGAGTGCTGAGAAGGGACACGATCATTTGAGCATTCTTGAGCAAAAGAGAAGTTGGGATCCTCCATTTCTCTATGAGCAAGCATCTTTAATGATCTTAGCTTAAGTCCTTCTTCAAAACTTTCCATTGTAATATTTCCACTTTTAAGCTTTCAATAAAAGAAGTTTCCCAATAGGAAACGTTATCCAATTGAACCTTATGTCTTAAATATTATAATTTCTTGATTAAAGTTCGACCATCCTTGAAAAAGATTAAAAATTTGATTAGTAACTACAGTCTGAGGTAGGAAACGAAACAGATCTATGTTGTGCCTGATTTAAGGAAGGTGGGGTTGAGTTTAGCAATTTCTGTAAACCGACAGCTAGAGGAACGCCGGAGTCCAGCGCTGACTAAGTTCAGGTAACGGTCAAAACTCTCTAATGAAGTTTTAATTATTTTTGCTAAGCATGGTGGGCCTATAACCACATAAATTATAATATATAATATATAAGTAGTAGATTGTGATAACTACTACCAGTAAAGTCATTATAAGAAGTTAAATCAATTAAAACAAGCATATTTTCTGAAAAAACCCTAAAAATAACTTATTTACACGTTTTTCCTATTCTAGGGACTATCCTGTAATTTCCAAAAGTTCAAGGACTGTATAATAAGAAAAGAGGACCTAAAAATTAGTTTTTTTGAAAATGTAGGGCATCCCAGAATTAGTTTTGAAAAGACAAGGGCGTAAAAATAGTTACCCTTGAACTTAGGGACCTAAGTGTCAGTGATTCCAAGTAACTAGCTATGAACCCGAGATGATGTAGTGAAAATATTCAACAATTCTCTCCTTCATTGGCTCTATCATTTTGTTTGTCAATCCATTTATTGTTTTTCCAAGACTAGTACATGTAACATCAACATAACCACAATAAGGACAAGTATGAACATCAAGATTAGAAGACTCACAATAACTACATAAAACAAAGGCACATAAGAGTGAGATGGGTGGTTATCTTAATCTATAAAGTGATCTTGGTGGTAAGGATTAACATCAAAAGTATACTCACCATGAGTTAGGTATCCTAAGGTCCACGTAGCTTATTCAAACTCATAAGTGTTCTAAGCTAATGTTTTGAAAAAATCCCAAACTTCAATTTGAGTTTTGGACAACAATCCTAGTACACTTCCAAGATACATAGATTTAACATAACCTCAAAATTTAGCATTTAAACTGACAATAATGGCCTCACATATTTCCTATTTTTCAAAATCTTGATTCGATTGAGCATGATAGTGTTTAAGTCTCGATAAATAGCTCCAAAAAGGTTTATGCTCAAACTATGGGAAATGAAAAACTAGCATTCTTCAACTTTTCAAATCTTCTAAATTTTCAAATTTTCTTTATGGAGGTTTATTTTTTAAGGGAAAAAAATCAATGACTCTAAGACAACTAACTATGAACTTACTAACTAAAATAAAGAACAAGACTCTTAAATAATTAAATTAACAAAACAAAATAAACTAAAAAAACTAAAATTATATTACCAAAAGAAAAAAAAGACCAAAAAGACTAAGACAACAAGAAATGACTTAACAGGGGGAAAAAAAGAAAATAAGCACAAATGCAGAACACGAGCATTTTTAAAAAGAAAACAAAAACTAAAAAGCAAAAGCTAAAATAAAAGTAAAAAGAAAATCATACTCCAAATTCAGAACAATTTGCTCCAAAAATTCAAGAAAATCAAGAGAATACAGACATACTTTTTTTTAAAAAGTTTTTCTTACCTACAATGATGTAGAAAGTTTAAAATAGAAAACTATTTTCAAAAATTACAAAAAATTTCTAAAATTCCTGAACATTCCACAAGAATTCACCAAGACTCTAAAAATCCTTACGGACCTACTAAAAATAACGGAAAAGCAAAAGCTGCACCGAATTAGCAGAGAAAATTCAAGACTTAAACCTGAAAATCATAAAAATCTACGCTAATTCTAAATTCTATTTTTACAAGTCTTATTAGCACTTGCACCAGATTCATGCTATGTTTTGTTATGAATATTTTTATGGGACAGAAATTTTAACTACTAAACTTAATAAAACCAAAAATAAAATCCAAAATAAACTTTAATAAAAACATGAACACAAGAAATCTAAACTAAAAACAATTAAAACAAAATAAACACTCTCTAATAGCCAAACTAAATGCTATGAAGACTCAATCACTAACTCAAGACTTGATTCAATAAAACTTGCAATTGACATTCACAAATTTTCTGCTCGACAACAGAGCTAAAAACTTGTTGTAATTTTTCTAAAACTCGCAACAAAATTTCACAAATTCTATCGCAAAAACGGCACTAAAAACTCATTATAATTTTCTACAAATAAAGTTTTACTGCAAGCGCACAGTTTTATCGTCATAATACTTGAAGATAGGTCCATAGGGATGGGTTATGAAATATGGTCACTAACTAGTATGCTCCTAAATTAAGGTTACAATGAATAAACTGACACAAGCTAAATTCAACTTAACATGTGTCCAAAAGAAATCAAAACCAAACAAAATGAGCACAAAATCAAAAATGGAATTCTTGAAGTACACTATTGAAATCCTAAGCGAAACTACATCTTTCAAATTAAGAACCAATAACGTAAATATGATTCAACTACAAAACCCCATAAAATCAATAGTTAAACTTAACTTACTAACATGAAAGTGAATCAAATTGTAAAATTGTAAATGACTCAGTAACGTTAGCAATATAAACATCACTCATATCTTTGAAGATAAATTAGTTCAATGCGATTTAGAATAGAAATAGTAAACTGACTTCCAAAGGTTGAGAAAAAAGTATACCCAAAACCCAAATTTCGCACCAGACATCTTACTGATAGAACAAGACATGAAGATCAGTGCAATTGCATGTGAAGAACCAAATCAGAAGAAAGAAAAGCAAAACAGAGAAGGAGGAAATTAACCCAAATAATACCAAAGACTTGCAATGTTAACGACAAAATTTCTAGTCTCACTTGAATTGAATTAAGCCAAAATCAATTATACTAATTTTCGGTGATTAACATAACAAATCTAGAACATAAAAGTAATGAGAGAAACCAGAACATCAAATCAAAAATAAATCCTAAAACTACTATATGTTGCCTCTTCTCCTTTGACTTTGCTAGCCATTTAAATTAATCCCAAGCTTGTAACTGCTCCATTGAAGTGTTTGAATGAGACCTTTAATGCCCAATTGATGAACGGAGAGATGATGATGATGGGGATGAATACGTAACGGTTGTTTTCAATTGATGATGGTGATTATGAGATTAAATAATAAGAGTTAAGGATGAGAGAGAAATAAGAAGGGTTGGGGTGAATAGAGGAGGAAGAAGAGGAGGAAAGAAGCACAGCTTAGGATGGAGGGCTTGGCTCTTGGTATGTTAAGAAGGATGAAAGAGAAGAGCAAATAAAAAAGGCAGGGGGTTATGGTCACATGAGGGGCATGTAAGGAGAGCTATAGGTGTTGGCCATGAAAACAAATGAGCAGCAAAAAAAGACATAAGAGCAGGCCCGTGTGAGAAAGAAAGAAGAGAGCTGAAGGAGTAGGCGAAAGACATAGTTGTCACGTGCTTGTCACGTGATGTGGAGAGGAAGAGGGGCTGGTCCACGGTGCTGGCTAAGCTCCTCACCTGGGCTTGAGGGCAGGCTGAAGCTTGGGCCTATTCTTTTGTTGCTTCTCTTTTCCACTTGATCCAATCATCTTTTTGGTTTAATTCTTTTCAAGAAATTTATTCATCCTTTCAAATTTCCCAAATTCCCACAAAAATATATTAAAATTATAATTTAATCATTTATTTTGAGCATATTTTAGATAATGAAAGGGCATAAATTACGTAATTTCATATTGAATAGGAGTGTTGGTGTACTTCATAATATTTTGGGCCCCATTGGTTGCTCCCTAGCTACTAAACTCTTAGCTCCACATTCTCCACATTCATTTATCTACCTCTTTTCCTTTACCCTTGTGCCCATATTGCAAACCAAATAGAATCCTCTTCATTGTCATGTGCACATTGCATTTAGTGGTGAAGAATTTTTGAGTCTTGGCAAGTATATGGTAGTTTGTATCTTTGAACAAAGTCTTGAGTGAACCTATGCTAGATTTAAAACACATGAGTGGGAGTGATCTATGTTTTCTGAAAGTGAGGTTCTACTGGTTCATTTAGCTCCACTCAATTTCATGTGCTTGCATGATGTGCTTTGTGGTTCTTTTAGGATGATCAAGTTGAATTTCATGTTTGTGGTCTTATAATTCTTTGAAGACATTCACCTTCTCCATATTTTAAAATGTCTTGTGCACTAATTAGGTTTGGCATTAATTGATACTCTTACTGGTTCATTTAGTTTCACTTGGGGACAAACAAAGATCTAAATATATATGAGTGCAGAACGTTATATTTACACGGATTATTTAAGTATTTGGGAGTCAGTTTAGGAGATTAATATGTTTAATTGTATTATTCATACCCATATTTCTACTATTATGCTTGGGTTTTGCTATTTTTGAGAGTGTTGGTAGATTTTGACTTTGTAAGCACAACATATATAAGTATAAGGATTATGTTGAGGCTTATGGATCAAAGAACGTAACAAAAAAGACATAGAGACACACAACATGAACATCCCATTGTCAATACACGGCCCAAGTGATGTGACGAACAAGAGAGAACAACTAGGGTAGAGGGCGCCATGAAAACGTTGTGGTAGTGCCTTAGGTTTGTGGGGTCCACCATGACCTACCCATTCATCCCTGTGTCATCTAATTTTCTTTACGATTGTTCATGTTCCAAGTGTTTTTTTGTCAGTAGCCTTAAATTTTGCCAAAAACGTTTCATTTTTACTACTTTCCTTAGCATCCTATCATCCATCTTCCACCATCACCAACTTTTTCATATCCACAATTTGCCATTTTGGAGAGCTTCAAAGAAGGAGCAGAGACTGAGCCAAGTTCGAAGGATCTTAGGTGTTGATTGAAAGATTGTCTATTGGGCTTCAAGAATAAGCAATCTTCTCTTCACATTTTTTTTACGATTTTTGTTCTAGTAGGTTTATGTTTTTAAATGTTTCTTTTGTTGATTTCGATCATGGGTGAGTATTCTTAATCCAAGAGTTGCCAAACTGAATTGATATAGTTGATTTTGCTAGTTTGAACACTTTGTACTTTGAGTTTCAAAATTTAATCCTAGAGTATTGATTGCTATCGTGAGATTTTTGATCAATTTCTTGTATGTATGTTAAATGTTTTATTGGAGTACTAAAAGATGAATATCAGTGTTGGAAAACTAAGATTAGACTTGGTTTAATAATCACTTGAGAAACGATTCTGAATCAAGTGGTCTTATGTTAATCATATTCTTAAAATTGAATAAATTATGATCTAATTAGGGTTAGTAGCTAGTTTGATCGAGTTAATTCACTCTGTTTTGATAGAAAGTTGTGAATTATTAAATATTATCAACTATTAAATTAACCAGCAATGTGAAATGGACTAGTTAGATCGGCACATTGTTAGGTGATGCTATCCTTAGACGGTTTTAGTCATTGAAGTTAGTCCTTGTTGTTCAACGTTTGTTAGAGAGAATCCAAATCCAATCTTTATTTTGCTTAGAAAACTTTAAAGGAATACTTAGTAGTCTAATCTAGTCTTCATGGGAATAACCGTGATCTATATAACACCCAAGCACTTGCGGTGACAATAATCTAACTCTATATTACTCCTAAGATGAGTGACCTTCTGGAGAGTTTGCTCAACTAGCGTATAAGTAAGGACAACGCATGTTAGAAAGGCTTTATGTGATTTATGAGGATAGTTATTGATCCTTAAAGCCATCGTTAGTCACTATTTATGGCTTGGAAATGGGTTGCGGTGTTACATTCTGTAACAACCCAACCCTAAATTATTTTTATTTATTTAATTACGACGATAAATTTATTTGGGCCCTCACTTGGCAATTCGGGTTTTATTTATTTATTTAATTTATTAATGAAAATTTTGAGAGAATTGATAGTAGGCCCTAACAATTATAATCTCAGTAATTTATTTTGTTCGTTACAAAAATTTAATTTTTAGTACGTAAAAACGTTATCGTTATGAAGCGTTTTATTCCCGAATCCAACTTTTTCGGCCCAATTTGAAGTCCAACAAGTTTGCTCTTCAACCTAGCAAATTTCCATGAGTTAAGTCTAACCATGGTTAGCAAAGCTACTTTTGGGGGGTATAAATTCAGCCAAGTGGAGACAAGTCAAAAAAATACAACAAACTCAACCGACATCTCTCTCCTGTCTCTCTCTCTATACGGCCAACCCCCTTCAGCTACTGCTGCTGTGTAGTATTTTTCGGCTAGTTCCTGGCCAGCTTCAGTTGCCTCTGACCCCCTCGACACCCTAATACCACTAGCCACCATCCTCCGTCATCAAAACTACTAAACATCACCTCTATCTCTACTTTTATCAAGCTTGAAATGAGTAGCCTTAATCTTGATCTTGTTGGTTTTGATTTTTATTTTAGTTTTGATTCTTGTTTTAATATTTTTGATTAATGATCATGATGTTTTGATAAGAAATAAGAGTTATTTTGGTGTTTAAATTGGGGAGAAGTTTGAAGCATGTTAGGGTTTTAGGGGTTATTCATAATCATGCAAGCTTTAAGTGGGAAGTTTGTTTTCCGTAGATTCTGTATTTGATTTAGTGGTTTTAATCTCTAATAATTTATGAGGATGTTCTTCGTAATCTTGGATGAAGTGGAAGTTGGCCAAAAGTCTGGGTTTTCTTGATTACGCAAGGGTTTAACCTTCCTTTGATAGTGAGCATGTTATTAGTGTATATTTGATTGAAAAATTATCTACGATGTACATGATTTTGAAGTGAAATTGAGTGTGATGATTTTTATGGTGATGGCAAGGACCAAAGCCTTGTTACATGACTTTTAGGTGTGATTTTGGATGGGGAATTGTGTGAAAGGAGAGGAGAAAGCCATGACAGTGAAGGCTGGAAAATTTCAGAAAATAGGCAAGCTTTGTAATTAAACTCGTAATGATCGACCCATTGAAAAATTATAATTTTTGGTGGGTAGATATTTCATTGTGTTAGCTTTCAAATTCATTTTGAATCGCTTTAATCCAATGTCTGTGAAAAACGCTATAACTGTTTTACCTGAACCACGTAGGTTAGACCAAAACTGACATACTTGTGTTCTAGCCCATTTTTTGACCCTATGGTAGGAATCCTATTTTGTGTTCTAAATGAAAGTTTTTTAGGACTTCTTAAGCTTTCAATATTGGGATTTTTGGTCTCAATCAGAGATCAGAAGATTAAGTTATAAGTCACTCATTTTAGCCCTTGTTACGCTCTTACTTTTCTTTTGCTAACTTATTATCTATGAAAATAAAAATATTTACTAATTATATGTTCTTATCATGATAGTTTGAGCAGAGTCAGGGCCTAATCTATCATTTCCTTCCCTTTTTGTGCATAATCCCATTTCAGTGGATTTTATTAAAAGTACCAAGTATGTTCATTGTCTGTATCTCTAGTAATCAGCATATATTTATCAAAATTATAATGTTTTGGTAAGTATACCAATGAATCAGTTTAATTAATGATTTATCACATAATTAGTGGCCCCATCAGTTATCAGTTACAGGGCATTTTTCTTTAGTTGCCTACGTAGCTTCAGGCCAAGTCCCACGATCGACTTGGTAAGTGTACACCTATCCACATATCGTAATAGCTACCAGGGGTACACTATCAGATAATAATTAGTAATGCAGTTTTATGTTCATCTCATTTCTTATTTTAAATTAAAATGAATTGCAATGCAGGGCCAATAAGCTTTTTAATAATCATTTAACAATATAGGGATGCATGTACTGAGCTTCAACTCACAGTTCAAAATGTTTTCATATTTTATTTTAAGAAAATGTTCAGTGAATCGCCCTCAGGTGGGCAGAACGACTGAAGGTAATAAGTGAGCAAGAAAGTCAAAAAGGAATAGTGGCATATTAGTGTTGAAATGTTTTGAGCACTATATAATGAAATATTTTGATTTTAAAGCTATATACTCTACAAGAGTTACTATATTTTGATGTAACCCTGGAATAGTTAAATGGTTTTACATTAGAACTGTTTATATATGGTTTGATGGGTTGTGATTGTGTGAATGCCTTTTGATGCTAAATATTGATTAGCGTGGCTAAATTTATTATTTACAAGCAAAGCTTATCCTTTTTGGACGACGGAAACGCCTTGATTCATTTGGGATAATACCTCTATTTGGTGAATCTAATGAAGAGAACGAAATTAGTGAATTATGTACATTTGGGGTGTTACAGATTTAGTATCAGAGCCAGGTTTTGATTTTTCCTGATGGGATACAGAGTATGGAGTTTAGATACAAGAGGATGACAAGGGTTATTAGTAAGGAATATCGTATATTATTCGAGACTTGTGACATTAGAAATGCATGTTGCTTATCTTCTATATCCCCTTCATTTGTATTTTCCTTGCTAGATGGATCCCTACGAAGTCAACATGTGGTATTATAGCTAATGCACAGGACGCTTTCTCCGACTTTTATAGCATCACGGTCTGTGCACGCAGACTGATATGGTCCTTACCGACAGTTGGTCCGTAGGTAGAGTTCAGGCTCAGTTATCATCATTTCATGATGATGGGGAACCCAGGCTGGGACGGACCAAGGTTCCAGGTTTAGGGGCCTTGGGCTACCATCACTTCGGAGTCGTTGCTAAGGGAGGAGTTCGAGCATAGGGGGATTACTATGGAGACTCTTCAGCATGTTTTTCCGTTACATCAGACCCATCCCTCAGCTGCACTACCAGCACCAGCACAGGAACCACCTTCGCCGCCTACTCTGGGCACCCCACTAATGCCCGACAGTCTTGGGGAGGTTTACCTGGTGGTGGATCTCCTTGATACACCAGAGATTGTGGTAGTTAGTCCCGAGGATGAGGCCACGGAGTGTTTCAAGGGCCATCTAGAGGAGAAGGATGATCCCGAGGGGGATCAGGACATTGATGAGGCGATGGTGAAGCAATAGTGGGATCAGAAGATTGATGAGATGGTAGTGAAGCAACAGGTTAAGTAGGAGGCTGATGAAGTAGAGTCAGGAGTGTTAGACAACAGCTTCAACTCGGGTGAGGAGCCGGAGGATGAGTCTAACCTAGATTACGATCTATCTAGGGATCACTAGGTTGTTTCAGGATTGCACCTGAGTGGGTTACATTTTGAGCCCTGTATGTATATATATGGTATGGTCAAATTGGATAGTTGTATTTTATGAGGCATATGACATTGTATATAGTTAGTCCAATCCTTTCCGACCGTGATGACATGGTCCCTTTTTTTTTTTTTTTGGTCATATGATGTATCTAGTGTCTTAGGGCAAGTTAGTGTTTGGGGTTGCGGTAGGAGTCAAAGCTGACTTTGCCTAGTCAGTCAAATGTGATATATTTTGCAGATCATGTATATAAACAGGCAACTATGTTTGTAAACAGGCAAATGTTATAATGAAGCTTTGGGTTTTGTTTTCAATGATATTTGAGCTATATTAAATGTATTTGTTGGGCATGCTTATCTTATATATTTGGGTATTCTAGTGATTGAATTATTTTGTTCAATGTATGATTAGAACATCCAAATCAGTGCACAATAATGCAGAAGTTCATATAGAGGAAGTCTCGGATCATGGCCAAGGATCGGGTGCTCAAGCCTTCCATCATGTGCCACCAAATTTTGGCCAAATGCCACCAATCCCTCCTGAGTTAGCTAACAACATTGAGGATCCAAACTACTGCCCGGCCTTAGTAGATGAACTGATTAAGCGAATTCCCCAAGTACCTACTAAAACCTCTCCTAAAGGGGATAAATTAGCAGATAAGGTAGCACGATGCAACCCTAAAGTGTACGATGGAACTTATGACCCAATAGTATTGGAAGAATGGGAAAGGAGAATGGAGAAAATTTTTACAGTGATAAAGGTGCCAGAAGAAAAGAAAGTAAACATTGGGACGTATTATTTGACTGGTGAAACTGATATTTGATGGAACACCGTTAAGAATAAGCTCGCAGGGCCTGAATTCGCCTGGAGTAAATTCCTGAGTCAGTTGAGGGCAAAATTTTACCCAATTGTGGTCCAGAGGCAAAAGGAGAAAGAGTTTATGGAGCTGAAAATGAGTGGCAATATGCCTGTGATGTAGTATTCTAGTAAATTCATAGAATTATCCAGGTTTGTTTCTGAGTTTGTGTTATCTAAAAGGTTAAAGATGAGAAGGTTTGAAGAGAGTTCAGCCTTCTATATTCAAAATCAGTTACCTAGACAACCAATCTTGACTTACCAAGAGCTATATGAGCGAGCTGCTAAAGTGGAACGAGTGAAGATAGAGTTAAGAGCCATGAACCCAATCAGCTAAAAGAGAAAGGGGCTTAAGTGAGGAACTCCGAGTGAGTGTGTGAACCAGAAAAAACCTTCTCTCACTCCTCCCAAGAGTTATCTTGCAGGCTTGACAGAGCCCTGTGCGAAGTGTGGAAGAACCAATCACACCAAGCTTGAATATCGAGTAGGAACCAACAAGTGCATGTGGTGCGGAAGCCCTGATCACCTTATTGTTGCATGGCCTCGAAGGTTGAAGGCTGTAGATAAAGGTGCAGCAAAACCCTCGGCCCTACCTCACCAAGGGGCCCCACCGCCAAGGCTTACAGCAATAGGACAGACGTATGTAATGAGTAAGAAGGAAACTGCCACCTCCAGTAAAGTAGTCACTGGAGCTCTCCTTTTAAATTCAAAGCCATTTTGTGTATTATTTGATTCGGGTGCTACTCATTCATTTATATCCACCTGATCTGCAAAGCAATTGAACATGGAGGATAGGAGGATGGAAACCAATTATAGGATCAAGTACCCAATGATTCTATAATTGAGTGCCCTATCTCCTATAAACTTATTCCCATTACCATTGGTGGAACCACTTTCCTTGTAGATCTAATTCAATTTGATTTGTCTAATTTTGACATCATTTTTTTGGGAATAAATTGGTTGCACACTTATGGAGCTAAGATTGGCTGTAAATATCTTAAAGTTATTTTAAAGGATGAAAAAGGGAGGGAAGTATGTTTCTACGGGCAGAGAGAGGAAGAACCTTGTCCCTTGACTTCTACTATGAAAGCAAGTAAGCCGCTATGTCAAGGGTGTATTGGATATTGGTGTTATGCTATTGACACCCAAACAAAAGAAGAAAAAGCAAAAAATATTTCTGTAGTTTGTGAATTTGAAGATGTTTTTCCTAAAGAGTTACCAGGACTACCCCGTAAAGAGAAATTGATTTTAGAATTGAATTAACCCCTAGTGCCTAACCTATCTCCAAATCCTCATATCGTATGGCCCCAACTGAGCTTAAGGAACTGACGATTTAGTTAGATGAGCTATTGCAGAAGGGCTTTATTAGGCCAAGTGTGTCACCATGGGGTGCCCCAATGTTGTTTAGAAAGAAAAAGGATGGAATCTTAAGGCTATGCATTGACTATAGAGAGTTGAACAAGATCACCATCAAAAATAAGTACCCTTTGCAACGAATAGATGACTTGTTTGACCAATTGCAAGGAGCATGAGTCTTCTCTAAGATTGATTTGAGGTCAGGGTACCATCAACTTAGGATTAAATTTGAAGATATCCCTAAGACTGCGTTTAGGACCAGGTATGGTCCTTATGAGTTTATAGTAATGCCGTTTGGCCTCACCAATGCCCCCGCAACTTTCATGGATCTTATGAACAGAGTCTTCAGACCCTACTTAGAGACAAGTTTATGGTGATATTCGTAGATGACATCCTTATCTATTATAAGGATAAGGAGAAATATGCTGATCATTTGAGGATGGTGTTACAAACCCTGAGGGAGCATTAACTTTATGGCAAATTAAAGAAGTGTGAATTTTGGTTGGAAGAAGTGGTGTTCTTGGGACATGTGATTACAAAAGAAAGAATTAAAGTTGACCCCCAGAAGGTGAAGGCCATCATGGAATGGTCAAGGCCTACTAACGTTACTGAGATTAGAAGCTTTCTGGGTTTAGCGGGCTATTATCAAAGGTTCATTAAGGACTTTTCGAAAATAGCTTCACCCATGACCAATCTGCTGAAGAAAGCGAATAAATTTGAGTGGACAGAGATGTAACACCCCCAATGCTAATGATATGATTTACAAAAAACTGTAGCGGAAGACTTGATAATGGAAGGCGCTGCCGCCGTCCTGATAAGGACAAGGCTCACTAAAACCATTTAATCTTGCAACTCGTGCTCACAATCACAAAATCTATTAATTGAAACACTTCAAGACCAATGTCTATAATAGTTCAACCATACCATGTACTAACTCACATTACATACCACACAAGTAACTTAACCCTAAGGTCGGTTCCAATATTCATGCTATGTTGAATCCACTGTAAGCATCTGACGAGTTCTAAAAGAGCTTGCTAAATGGAGAAACATGTGATACTTCATCACCTAAAATGAAAAACATGAAAATAATTCAAAAATATGAGCAAAAACTCAGTACATACATTCCTGTATTGTAAAATGAGCATAAAAACACTGTTGATGGGTACCCGTCTTTGCAATTCATTTAGTTGGCAATAACAATAAAAATGAAAGTAATATGAAACTGAATTGCTCATTATTATCTGGATGTGAACCCCTTGCACTGATATGATCTATACATAGGTGTACACCTGCTAATCCGATCAAGAGTTGGCCTAAAGCCGCGTGGGTAAATGATGGGCTGACGACCTATAGATGATAACTGACGGGGTCACAAGTTAAATGGCAAATCATTGCATAAACTGATTCATTAATAAACTCATTAAGAGTTGTAACTTGATAAACATGATATGCTTTTGAAAGATACAGGCAATGGGTGTACCTTGAGCCTTTAAAAAAAAATGTCCTCTGACTTGATACAACTCAGCTGTTTCATAAATGTCATCTGACTTGATAAATATGTTCTGACTTGATAACACTTATGCATAACGAGGAACGATAACTAGGCCTCAACTCTGCTTCATAAATGCCATTGTAAGTATGGGTAGTCAGTAAATAATCTTTACTCATATAATTGAGTAAGTAAAAGTATGTGTAGTAGAAATTGAGTGATTATATGGTATATATAACTTGGGTATTTCAATATAACTTCAAAACTGAATTAATGAAAGTAATTAAATTTGATATGTAAATGAAAGTAAAATAGTCCACAATGAGATGAATGAGATTATAAAGGAAAAGGCCTTCATGGTGATAATTGAAAGAGTGGCTATGGCCTTTTCTAAAATAGGTTACTGATACAGGTTAAGGCTTGCTGATGTATAACTTGGTTCAAGATAACAGCAAGTACACTAGATTGGCTTGACAAATGCATTAGATATATGCTAAAGTGAGTAAGTAATAAAGGTTTGAGGCAAAGAGAGATTTATCTTGGTTTAAAATAGCATAAACTGTAATAAGTTGGTCTGATAAATATGGTTTCTGAGTCACAACTCTCTCCACTTCTCATATTTCCGTCATAAATCCATTAGATAAAGAATTCCATCCCAAAATGAGTCATTAAACTCAATAGAAGCTATTAAGCTCATTAAGCTTGGTATTTTCTTTGTAAAATCCATAAATGATTCACAACTCATAAACAAACTCCCAATTTATATATTTGTCTTCTTATTTCTCATTAATCAGGCTAAAAGCTCCATAAAAGTCCATGAATATTCGCATCCTCCTAAATGACCATGCTTGGCCCAAAATACACAAAATGAGTGCATGATCAATCTCAATCAATCACAAAAATGATCAAAATGAGTGCCTGATCGAAAAAAGTGCATGCTCTTTACACATTTATTCAAATGCTTCCAAAAATCACCAAATTCAAATTACTCAACCAAAATCATGAAATCTTATATAAAATTCAAAAATAATATGAATAATCTACAGTACAATTTTCAGAATTTTCCTCCAAGTATACTCTGCACAGAAATTGCAATAACAACCTGATTTACACCCAAGCAGGTCAGTTCGATTCAAAAATTCATAAATTTCATTCTAGACATCAAATGGAGACATAAAACCCTAATATGAAGAGACTAAGAAGTCCCCAAAAACTTTCATTGAGGACACAAAGCATGATTCCCACGATAGGATTCCCAAAATAGGGCTAAAACACAAGTGTGTCAGTTTGTAGTCCATCCTGCGCAGCTTTGGTAAAACAATCATAACCTTTTCCACAGACCTCAAATTGAGGCAATTCAAGAGGCATTTTAAAGCTAACACAACGAACTACATACCCACCAAAAATCATAATTTTTGGCTGGCCATTCATTACCAGTTTAATCCCAAAGTCAACCCTTCACTTCTTTGACTTTCTCTTCTTCTTTCACATAAAACTCACTTGCAATCATTTCAAAACACCACAATCAGATATAAAAAAATCATTTAAGGCCTCGTATACATATCCAAATGCTAAACAACTTCATTAATACATAATTACATAATTCGTATTCAAAACAGGATAGTTTTCTTCAAAATTCCATAACTCACGGATTACACGTCCAAAATTCATGAAATGTTTCCAGAAAGTCCCCAATAATACAGAGACTCTACAGTAAAAATTTGAGAATTTTTGGACGATCCCATAATTTTCAGAATTTTCGACAGTGGCAATTCAACAAATACAAAAACATGAAATCATGCTCTTAATCAAATACCCATAACTCCAAACATCTCCAAACTCAAACTATCAATTTGATCATCCAAATATAGCCCATAAATAAAACAATCATAAAACTCAAGATAAAACAAGTTAAGGTTTTGAGATATACCTCACTTTAGGCTTGAATTAGAGGGAGGAGGGGCTGTTTTGAATGATTTTGATGGTTGGCCAAGATAGCTAGCAGTAAGAGGGAGTCAGGGCAGTTGGGACATGGCCGGAAAAGTGGCCGGAAACCACCAGAACTGGCAGCACAAGCTGCCCCTGTTTTGTGCCTATGAGTGAGGTAGAGAGAGAAAGAAGAGGGCTGGGTTTTTATTTTTTTTTTGGCTGAATTTTGTGTCTAAAAATTGTCAATTTATAGCCACATATGGCTGTAAATTTTCAACCCAAAAAGTAGCTTTTTGGTAATTAAAATTAGATGCTAACATGAGCAATAAGTGAAATAACAAAGTTAGCAAGATTTTGGGCTTTTCTTTTGGGCCCAACAAGCAAAGTTCGGGCTTGAAATATTATTCGAAATATTGGAAAAATTGTATATTACTCAGGATTGAAGTTTACCGAAGGCAAGAAAATAATTAATCACTAATTTATACTGACTGAGGCCTAATATCGATTCACACGATATTTAATCAATCAACGAAACTCGAATTAACAATCAATGAAACTTGAGTTGTAAAGTGGTACCCAAAATGAAATATCTCCCAACCGGGATGATTAAATACGGTAAATGAAGGTAGAAAATTTAAATAACATAATGGAATTTGTTAAATAAATAAACTGAGTGTAATTGAATTTAATAAACATGATTTGGTTAAACAAATAACCATGAGTGATTAGGTCAATAAACATGATTAATGAAATAAATAAAGATGATTTAAATAAATAAATATGGGTTAGGGTCGGGTTATTACAAGAAAAATGTGAAAGAGCCTTTTAGAAGTTAAGATAGCGATTAACTACCGCCCCAATCCTAACGCTACCAGTGGAAGGTAAGGAGTATACCATCCATAGTGATGCTTCAAAGAACAGTTTAGGGTGCGTACTATTGCAGAAGATAAGGTAGTAGCTGATGCCTTTCAACAACTCAAGCCTTATGAGAAAAATTACCCTACCCATGACCTGGAGTTAGTAGCCGTGGTCTTTGCATTGAAAATTTGGAGACATTACTTATATAGGGTACCATGCAAGATCTATACTGACCATCAAAGTCTGAAATATATCTTCGCCCAGAAGAAGCTCAATTTGAGACAGCGACATTGGTTTGAGTTGTTTAAAGACTATGATTTGCAGATTCAATATCATCCAGGAAAAGCAAATGTTGTAGCAGATGCCCTAAGTACGAAAGCGCAACATAGCTTAAACACTGTGGTGATTACTCAGTTGAGTCTCTTGAGAGAGCTTGAGGACTTGGGAATTCAACTAGTGTCTCATGGACAAGCGAATGTGCAATTATTAGCACTTACCTTACAGCCATCCATAGTGGAAGAAGTTCGAGTTAATTAGGAAAGTGATCTTGAACTCCAAAGAATAAAACAAAATTTAGAAAAAGAAAAGTCTCCTGGGTTTGTAGTACATGAGGATGGTACCCTGCGGTTTCAAAATTGCCTGTCTGTACCCAAAAATGAAGAACTGAGGAAACAGATCCTAGAGGAAGCTCACAATACACGCTACTCGGTGCACTCAGGAGGCACCAAGATGTATAGAGACTTAAGGCAATACTTCTAGTGGAATAATATGAAGAAAGAGGTTGCAGAATATGTAGACAAGTGTCTAACTTGCCAGAAAGTTAAAGTAGAGCACCAGCGTCATGTAGGTGAACTGCGGCCCCTAGAAATTCCCACTTGGAAGTGGGATTCGATCTCTATGGACTTCGTTATGGGTTTACCCCTTTGTGCCTTGAAAAAGAATGCTATCGATGTCATAGTTGATCGACTTACCAAGTCGGCCCATTTTCTGCCAATTAGGGATACTTGGGGAGTTGAGAAACTAGCTCAATTGTATGTTAAGGAAATAGTCTGCCTATACGGGATCCCGTTAGACATAGTATCAGATAGGGATCAAAGATTCTAAGCCCGTTTTTGGCAAGCACTTCAAAAAGCCTTTGGGACCAAATTAAACTTTAGCAGCTCTTATCATCCTGAAACAGATGGGCAAACTGAAAGAGTGAATCAAATTATGGAGGACATGTTAAGAGCACATGCATTGGAGTTCCAAGGGAAGTGGGAAGACGATTTACCTTTGGTGGAGTTTTCTTATAACAATAGCTGCCAATCCACCATCAGAATAACCCCATTTGAGGCTTTATATGGGAGAAAGCGTAGAACCCCACTGTGTTGGAGTGACTTGCATGAGGCATTGATTATAGGCCCTGAAATCATCCAGGAAACTATGGAAACAATAAAAAGCATTCGAGAGCATATTAAAGTTGCCCAGAGTCGACAAAAGAGTTATGCGGACAAGAGAAGGAGGCCTCTGGAGTTTCAAGTAGGCGACAAAGTTTTTCTTAAAATTTCACCAACTAAGGGTATCAAGAGATTCGAAGTACGAGTGAAAATTGAGCCCAAGATATATTGAACTATATGAAATCATCGAAAAGTTGAATCCCGTAGCTTATCACCTGGACATGCCAGTAGAACTTGAACATGTACATAACGTGTTTCGCATCTCTCGGCTCAGGAAGTATGTCCCAGATCCAAACCACACCATTGTACCTAAACCCATTGAAATCATTGGGGATCTATTGTATGAAGAGCAATCAGTCCAAATGCTAGATCATAGGATTAAGCAGTTGCGCAACAAGTAGATATCTTTAGTCAAGGTGCCTTGGTCAAATCATACCTCTCAAGAAGCTTTTTGGGAGACTGAAGAGGAAATTAAAGCCAAATATCCACATTTATTTGAGGTAATCTTGCATGACATGATAAATTATGTTTATTTATTTAATTACCTCATGTTAATAATTTTCTCAAATTTATTTATCGCATTTATTCATCTCGGCGGGAAAAATTTTATTTGGGCTTTCACTTGGCAATTCAGGTTTTATTTGTTTATTTAATTTACTAACGAAAATTTTAAAAGAATTGATGGTAGGGCCTAACAATTATAATCTCAGTAATTTATTTTGTTTTCTGTAACATTACAAAAATTTAATTTTGAGTACATAAAAACGGTATCGTCATAAAGCGTTTTATTTCCGAATCCAACTTTCTTCGGCCCAATTTGAAGCCCAACAAGTTTGCTATTCAACCTAGCTAATTTCCATGAGTTAAGCCTAACCATGATTAGGTAAAGCTACTTTTGGGGGGTATAACTCAACGCACATCTCTCTCCTTTGTCTCTCTCTCTACAGGACCAGCCCCCTTCAGCTGCTACTACTGTGTGGTGTTTTCCGACCCGTTTCCGGCCTCCGACCACTAGCCACCATCCTCCATCATCAAAACCACTAAACATCACCTCCATCTCTACTTTTATCAAGCTTGAAGTGAGTAACCTTAATCTTAATCTTATTGGGTTTGATTTTTATTTTAGTTTTGATGTTTTTGATTAATGATCATGATATTTTAATAAGAAATAAGAGTTATTTTGGTGTTTAAATTGGGGGGAACTTTGAAACATGTTAGGGTTTGGGGGGTTATTCATAATCATGCAAGCTTTAAGTGGGAAGTTTGTTTTTTTGGGATTCTTGTATTTGATTTAGTGGTTTTAATCTCTAATAATGTTATGAGGATGTTTTTGGTAATCTTGGATGAAGTGGAAGTTGGCCAAAAGTTAGGGTTTTATTAATCATGCAAGGGTTTAACCTTCCTTTGATAGCAAGCATGTTATTAGTGTATATTTGATTGAAAAATGATCTTTGATGTACATGATTTTGAAGTGAAATTGAGTGTGATGGTTTTGTATGGTGATACGAAGGATCAAATCCTTGTTACATGACTTTAAGGTATGATTTTGGAAGGGGAATTGTGTGAAAGGAGAGGAGAAAGCCATGACAGTGAAGGCTCAAAAATTTCAAAAAATAGGTCAAGATTTGTGATTAAATTAGCAATGATCAGCCTACTGAAAAATTATGATTTTATGTGGGTATCTAGTTCAATGTGTTAGCTTTCAAATGCTTTCTGAATTACCTTAATCCGAGATCTGTGGAGAAAGTTGTGGCCATTTTACCTGAACTGCGTAGGTTAGATCAAAACTGACATACTTTTGTTCTAGCCCTTTTCTGGGAACCCTATGATGGAAATCCTATTTTGTGTTCTAAATGAAAGTTTTTTCAGACTTCTTAAGCTTTCAATATTGGGGTCTTGGGTCTCAATTGGAGATCGGAAGATTACGTTACGAGTCATTTATTTTAGCTCTTGTGACTCTCTTACTTTTCTTCTACTAACTTATTATCTATGACAATAAAAATATTTGCTAATTATATGTTCCTATCATGATATTTTGAATAGAGTCAGACCCTAATCTATCATTTCCTTTCCTTTTTTTTGCATAATCCCATTTCACTAAATTTTATTAAAAGTACCAGGTACGTTTATTGTCTGTATCTCTAGTAATCAGCACATATTTATCAAAGTTATACTGTTTTGGTAAGTACATCAATGAACAGTTTAATCAGTGATTTACCATATAATTAGTGACTCCATCAGTTATTATTTATAGGGCATTACCCTGCAGTTACCCACGTGGTTTCAGACCAGGTCCTCTTATCAACTTAGCAGGTGTACACCTATCCACAGATCATAACAGTTACCAGGGGTTGACTATTAGATAATAATTAGTAATGCAATTTTATATTCATCTCATTCCCCGTTTTAAATTAAAATGAATTACAATGCGAACCCAATCAACTTTTCAATAATCATTTAACAATACAGGGATGCATGTATTAAGCTTCGGCTCACAGTTCGAAATATTTTCATGTTTTGTTTTAGGAAAATGTTCAGTAAATCGCCCTCAGGCGGGGCAGGACAACTAAAGGTGATAAGTGAGCAAGAAAGTCAAAAAGAAATAGTGGTATGTTAGTTGTGAAATGTTTTGAGCATTATATAATGAAATATTTTGATGTTAAAACTATATACTCTACAAGAGTTACTATATTTTGATGTAAACCCTGGAATAGTTAAATGGTTTGACGTTAGAATTGTTTATATATAGTTTGATGGGTTGTGATTGTGTGAATGCCTTTTGATGGTAAACATTGATTAGCATGGCTAAATTTATTATTTACAAGCAAAGCCTTGTCCTTTTTGGACGGCAGTAACGCCCTAATTCATTTGGGATAATACCTCTAGTTGGTGAATCTAATGAAGAGAACGAAATTAGCGAATTATGTACATTTGGAGCATTGCACATTTTACCTCCTTTATTGTCTTGATGTTAAGAAATTGGTCCAAAAGTATAGAACATTCATAGTCTTACTTTGGGCTGCTTTGAATGATGAGCATTCTAATCACTGTTGTTTATTTATCTTTTTGTTGTTATTGAACATGTAATTCTTGTATGATTTCATACTAATGTGTATTAATGACTTCTAATTATGCTAAAATCAAACCACAAATATTGCATTTTATGCTAGATTGGCTTCTTCTTTCATTTGAGATTGTTCAAATATTAAAAGATAGCATATTATCTGCTATGTGTGTTATGTCTAGTTGAGTCTGCACTCATGGTGGACATGGTTAGCATTGTGTTTATTGTTAATGAATTCTAGTTTTGGAGTTAATGAACCTTTTAGTCATATCTTATGATATGTGGTATTGTGTACTAAAATAACATTTTTTGTTAGAAGAGTAAGCTCAAAAGTAAGGTTTTTCTACATACGGTGGAACGAACAAGCATCTTGTTTATTGCCTATGAATTTTATTTTGCAGGTTAATGAACTTTTTTTTTCATTTTCCGTAGTGTATGGTTTTATGTGATGAATAATATTTTTTAGTTTATTGGAATAGAGTTTTTTCTTTCTTCTTCATTGTTCACTGTTGATTCTAAGTGTTGATATGCTTGTCCAACTTCAATCACCTGGGTGGTTGATTTGTCTATTGGATCTAAGCTTTGGTTGTTGATATTGATCTCCTCTTTAATTTGTGTCAATGATTTATACTCTCCGATTATAGAGAAATTTTCATTCAAATGTTTGACGATATTAAAGGTTGATGGTTTTTCATTTCAGCATACTATATTATATTATTATTGTTATCAATTTGAAGTTTCTTTTTCTTCAATCCTTGTTTTTTGTACTTTATAGAAACATTCTTTTTGGAAGCGTTTAACTTTTTAGTGAATTTGTCGACATGGCACATAGTGGATAGTGTACTCTATGGAGTACAAAGTGGGAACAAAGCCAACCTCTCGCAAGTAGTGCATAATATGGAAGATAAAGTACAAGCAACTAATTACAATTGACCGTGGGCACCAAAGGTAGAGGGACTAGACTAGATACCAGTGGAAGTGTGGAAATGTTTGGGTGAAGAGGGATTAAAGTGGCTAACAGAGCTTTTCAATGTTATGTTTAGGACCACTATGATGCTCAAAGAATGGAGGTTTAGTATGGTCATCCCATTGTACAAGAACAAATGTGATATTTAGGATTATAATAATTACAGGGGCATAAAGTTACCCAGTCACACTATGAAGTTATGGGAGAGGGTGATGGAGAGAAGGTTCCAGAAGGATATTTCGATATCAGAGAACCAATTTGGTTTTATGCCTGGCAAGTCGACCATAGAGGCGATTTACTTCTTTAGAAGGCTCATGGGATTGTACAGAGATAGAAAGGTAGATCTTCATTTGGAGTTCGTTGGCATGGAAAAAGTATATGATAGAGTTCCATGTGAAGTGTTATAGAGATGCTTGGAAAAGAAAGGAGTGTCACCTGTATATATTCGAGTTCTTAAGGATATATACGGGGGAGGTAGGATGAGTGTTAGGACACCAGGAGGGGCTACCAATGACTTCTACATTAGTATGGGCCTGCATCAGGGCTCTGCTTTAAGCCCTTTTCTTTTCCCTCTAGTTATGGATCAACTTACAAAAGAATTCAAGATAAGGTACCATGGTGTATGTTATTCGCAGATGACATTGTTCTTATTGATGAGACCAGAGAGGGAGTTAATGACAAGTTGGAGTGATGGAGACACACATTGGAGTCTAGAGGTTTTAGAGTAATGCAATAGCTCGACCCTAAATCATGTTTATTTATTTAATTAAGCCATGTTATTAATTTTTCACATTTATTTATCTCATTTAATCATCCCAGATGGGAGAATTCATTTGGGGCTCCACTTTACAATTGGAGTTTCCTTTACCGAAAATTTTCGGGAAAATCGATAGTAGGCCTCGATATTTATGATGTAAAAGATTCAATTATTTTTCATAACATTACAAAAATTTAATTTTGAGCTATGCAAAAATTTTATCGCAACACAGTGTTTTATTTCCAAGCCCAATTCATTTGGGCCCAATTTGAAGCCCAACAAGTTGATATAATTAAATTAAGCTAATTACCATCACTTGTATTTAATTATGATTAGCAAAAGATATTTTTGGGGGCTTATAAATTTCAACCAAGTGATTGAGATCACTTTTCAACCAAGTAAAAATCACAAAGCATTAAAGCCTTCACTTCCCTCCCTTCTTCCTCCTCCACGGCAACCACCAGCCACCATCCCCTTTTTGCTGCTACCGCTACCAACCCAGCCACCAGATGCCAGTTAGCCACCACCCCAACCACCAACAGCCATCCTCTCAACTCCCACAAGCATAATACACCACCCCCATTTCTTTTATTCAAGCTTGAAGTGAGGTAAACCTTAACCCAACTTTGTTACATTCTTGGTTTTATGTTGGTTTTGATCATGAATCATGTTGTATTGATAGAATTGGATGCCAGTTTAATGATTTATTATGGTTGATTAAGTCTTGAAAGCAAGCAAAGATTGAGATCATATATGATCATGCAAGCTTGATGTGAAAATGATGAACTTTGAGTTCTTTAATTCAATGTTGTGATCTTTGGTATGAAAGATGGATTTAAAGTTGTTGGTAATCATAATAAGTGATTTCAAAGGAAATTATGTGAAAAATGGAGTTTATAATGTGGAGAACAGGCTGTGAAAGACCCTGAAATAGGGGTCTGTTTGGAAAAAAAATGGTAATGCTTGGCACAATGAAACATTATGGTTTTAGGTGTAGTGATAGCTTGATGAGTTAGCTTTTAATAGGCTTTGGAATTACTCAATTTCGAGTTGTGTGGACAAAGTTATGGCCACTTTACTGAAGACTGCGCAGAATACATCGAAGCTAGGAGCAGTTTTAAACAGTGGACTTTACGGAAAAAATGGTATTGATTGGCTCATTAAAAATTTGTGATTTTTCGCGTGTAGACAGATAATGAGTTAGCTTTCACACGCATTTTGAATCACCTTAATCCGAGTTCTGTGGAAAAAGTTATGGTCGTTTTGCTACGACTGCACAGATTGAACTGAAATTGTGCACATTTGTGTTCTATCCTAATTTTAGGGACCTTACTATGTGAATCATGCTTTGTGTCCTCAATAAAAGTTTTATTGGACATTATGATCTTTTCATATTGGGGTTTTACATCTTATTGGGAGGTTGGGAGTGAAAGATATGGATTTTCTAAAGTAGACCATCAAACGGTGATATGGCGAAAGAAAGAAATCGTAACATTTGGAAATATCATCAGAAGTTTCTATCTAATTATGGGTATTACAAAGCAATTATAAGGTTTAGTGAGTTTAACAAGTTGGATTAGTGTATGGAAGCTTATTGGGGTTGGAAAACCGAGTTAAATGAGTATAAAAATGGATTTTGAGAAGTGGGCAGAGTAATGACTCAAATCAGTGTCTATTAGATTCAGTTGGGGTTATTTGAGCTTTTATGAATCTCACAACATCTCTCCTAACATTAAGTCTTCTATTATCCATTTCAGAAGCATTACACTTTCCATTATTCATTTCGAAAATATTAGAAACCCGTATTTCATTTATATCAATTAAAATCTTTTCATTATCACCTCAATCATTTCAATTTGGTCTATTTTGTTTCAATTTGTTGTATTTCAACTTCAATAACCCTAACTGATTTATTTTTCAGATCATCTTGGTGTAACTTGCCTTATATTGAATTATTGGAATTGTAGAAGTCTTTTCAATTAATCAATTTTCATTAAAGTTACAAATTCCGGGAGTAAATATTGTTTACTGACTGCATTTACCTATGATTACATTTCTTTGGCAGAATCGGAGCCTAGTCTATCGTTTCTATTATGCATAAGTATTATCAAGTGAAATATCATTTTAAAGACTTCAGGTACGTCCATTACCTGTATCTTTGGAAATTAGAGTGCATTTATCAACGTTATCATGTTTTGGTGAGTACATCAATGAAACAGTTTACATGGTGATTTATCAGTTAATTAGTGGCCCCATCAGTTATCATCTATAAGGCATTTGCCCTTCAGTTACCCGCGCGGCTTCAGGCCAGGTCCCCGATCGGCTTGGCAGGTGTACACCAATCCATAGATCATAACAGTATCAAGGGATTCACTATCAGATAATAACTAGTAATGCAGTTTTACATTCATCTCATTCACTGTTTTAACTTAAAATGAATTGTAAAGCGGGCCCGACCAGTGTTTCAATGATCATTTAACAATGCAGGAATGCATGTACTGAGCTTCGGCTCACAGTTCGAAATGTTTTTCATGTTTTGTTTTAGGCAAATGCTCAGAGAATCGTCTTCATGCTAGTAAACCAGCGAAAGAGAATAAGTTGAGCAAGGGAATCTGGATGGATCAACACTGATACAGGCATGCATATTTTCAAAGGTATATATTGAAATCTTCAGTGGATGTAGATGCAGATTATATGGTGAATTGTTTTTACTATAGTGTAAAAACCTTATGTCGGTTAACAGTTGATTATATATGGATTGATCAGGTGTGTATGTGTATGATTGAAGCTATGCTTAATGGTGTTATTCATAGCCCTCATGTTTCAAGCCTTGTCCTTTTGGGCGGCGATAATGCCCCGGTCATTGGGTTGTCTAGATTATAATTAAGGAATTTATTAAGAAAAATACAAACAGTGAAATATGTTTAATTTGGGGGCGTTATAGATTTGGTATCAGATACAGGTTGAGATTTTCTTTATGGGATCTGGAGTATGGAGTTAAGATACTGAGAAAGTTGGTTGGTGAGGAATGAGAATTATTATGATATCCTTGGAGATTTGTGATACTGGTTGCTTATCTGACATATATTCTACTCATATATTCTTCTTTATCAGATGAATCCATATAACTTGAATAGCAAGTTGAATGTTCTCTAATGCATTTTGGTAAGTATGGTCATATGAGCCACCCATCTGAATGGTATGATATCCTTTTAGCTGGAATTGTTTATTTTTAGGATGTAAACCCTTATACTCCAGGCACGTAGCCTGTAGAGTTGTAGTCTCCAGTGTATAGCCGTTAAACTTGATTGTATATCTTTTTATACTTCTGTTCAATGCAGAGGATGTGATGTAAGGCTTTAAGCCTGGAAAAAGGCCAGTTTGCAGGCAAAATTCTATCCATTTCGCCCCAAAAATTTCAGAATCACTAACATTCGTAGCCCTAGGGTTGGGGGCTATTACAGATATGTCCTATGAAGGGCCCTTGACTCATTTTGAGGTTAAATGCATAGGGAAAACTAAGTGTAGGCATATTACACAAGTTCAATCAACTTAGCAGTTTTGATCAGTGCACAAGGTCCAACTTTGAGGTAACTTTTGTCCATGATCAGCATGATTTATCTAGGGGTTTTCTATCCTAACTTTATGGTTAGGGAGATGTCTTACATGTGAAGTAAGCTTCAAGTGGATTGGAAGCCACTTGGTTATTCAAAACTGCTGGACAAGTCAAAGTCTGTAAATTAGACAGAATCCTAATGCACAAGGTCTGTGTTTGGTCCAGTTATAGCCTATGCATTCCATCACATAGAGATGTTTTAGTTAGTCTATGTATAAGTATAGAAAGTAAGCTTTCCAATGACCCATATTGTAGCACATTTGGAGACCAGTGGTCAATGAAATTTAGCCTAAAAGCCTGATGGTACAGACTATTTAAGTCAGTGGATACATACAACTTTGAGCTTATATTTCCTCATATTATGGGTGTCATTTTATGCATTTCTTAGATCCAAGTGGCAATTACTTCAATATGCCTCATTGATTGCAGATATTTTCTTCTGTAACCCAAGAATTTCATCTAAGTGAGCTATATAGGGGTTCTTGATGTAGTATCCCCTGAATTATAGGATTTTGGAGAGGCTTGTTCTATGGTACATAAGTTTGAAACCATTGACTACCGACTATCTCATGGAAGAGAAACCAAGGACACTTTAGAGAGACATTTTGCTCCAATCCATTGCAATTCAAGACTTGCTTAAATTGCCCAAACTCTTGCAAGCAGTCCTTTGACTCCACCTCCATCTATGAAGTAGACATTACTCTTGAAAATATTTCACTGCATTTTCTGATGACATACCATTTATCATTGTCTTTGTTGGATTATCAACATCAACTGTCTAGATATTCCTCACTTTGAGCAGGGGCTTCATCTTTATGTTTTCATGGCATCTCCCCATCTAGTTGCATCATCATTCACTCTCATGTCATATCTTCATCAGTTCTGATCACTTTTTCCTGTTTTTAAGAGCCTACTTGCTGCTATAACTTGATTATGATTAGGTTGCACCCATGTCAATAGATGATAATTTGTAGCACGCCTGAACAGAAAGTAGATCTTAACTACACTTTGTATAGGGGTTGATTGTTGTTTGACTTGTGGAATCTATTACTAAGGGAAACGCAACATGTCTACATTTTAGCTAATTCAATCTAAGTTTCCTATGGAAGATCACTTGCATAAAGCTTAAGTTTGACTATCAAAATCTTTGCCATGCATTTGGATTACGTTGGTGAGAAATTTTGATGGGCTATTGCCCCTTGGAAAAATGCCTTTAGTTAATTCAGACTAAAGAACTCTAGAGTGCAAAGTATAACCCAGTGGAACCTGAAAAATAGATTCGAGGAATGAAGGAAATTTTCTCTGTAATAGAGGTTCCAGGGGAGAAAAAGGTGAATATTAAAACATTTTATCTAACTAGTGAAACCAATATTTGATGAAACACTGTTAAGAATAGACCTTTAAGGCCTGACTTCACTTGGAGCAGAATTACGAAAGAACTAACTGCACTGCTCTGGATTGCCAAGTGGGAACTAACAAATGTATGTGGTGTGGTAGCCAGAGCAACTCATTGTTACCTATTCCTGAAGACTGAAGGCGGTAGACAAGGGCTCCCACCTCCAAGGCCCGCAGCTGTAGGAAGGTCGTAGGTGTTGAGCACGAAGGATACTGCCACCTCTGATGCGGTAGTTACTGGAACTCTCCTTTAATTTTAAAACCATTTTGTGTATGATTTAGTTGCCACTCATTCATTTATATTCACACGATCTGCCATGCAAGTGAATCTTAAGAATAAGGAGGCAGGAACCAATTATGGAATTAAGTTATCCAACGAGTCTAGAGTTAAGTGTTCTACCTCTCATGAACATGTGTTCATTACAGTTGGCGGGATAGTATTCCCTGGAGTTCCGATTCAATTTGACTCATCAGACTTTGATATCATTTTGGAAATGAGTTGGTTGTGTACTTATGGGGTCAAAATAGGTTGTGGTGGCCCTAAGGTTATTTAAAGAGATAAACTAGGGAGAGAAATATGTTTCATGGTCAAAGAGAGGAAAAACCTTGTCCTTTAAATTCTATTATGAAAATAAAGTGAGCTCTAATGTCAAAGATATATAGTGTATTGGTGTTATGCCATTAACATTCAACCTAAGGAAGAAAAAGCAGAAGATATCCCTATAGTTTGTGAATTCAGAGAACTTTCCTGAAAAGTACCGGGACTGCTCCATAAAGAGAAATTGATTTTGAGATTGAATTAATCCCTGGTGCCTAACCTATCTCAAAAACCCCATATCGTATGGCTCCAATTGAGCTTAAAGAACTGAAGTTTCAGTTAGAGTAGTTATCACAGAAGAGATTTATCAAACCATCCAAGTGTGCCATCAGGGGAAGCCTAGTTCTATTTGTAAAGAAGAAGAATGGAACCTTGTGGTTATGTATTGCTTTCAAAGAATGGAATAAGATCACCATCAAAAACACATACCCATCGCCCCAAGTAGATGATTTATTTGATCAACTGTAGGGAGCATAAGTCTGATCTAAGATTAATTTGAGGTCAAGGTACCATCAACTTAGGATTATACCTGAAGACATTCCCAAAACCACACTAAGGACCATGTTTGGGTCACTATGAATTCACTGTGATGCCTTCTGGCTTAATTAATGGCCTCACTGCCTTTACGGATCGTATGAATAGAGTTTCAGACCATATATAGACAAGTTGTGGTGGTGTTTATAAAAGATATCTTGAAATACTCCAAGGACAAAGATGAGTATTCTGTTCATTTGTGGATAGTGTTGCAGACCTTGAGGGAACATCAATTACATAGCAAATACAAGAAGCATGAGTACTGGCTAGAAGCAACGGTATTTTTGAAACATATGGTTCCAAAGGATGAGATTAAGGTTAATTTGCAAAAGGCGAAAGCAGTTACAAAGTGTCGAAGATCCACCAATGCACTGAGACTAGAAACTATTTGAGTTTAGTAGGGAACTATCAAGTTCAGAAAGGATTTGTCAAATATTATCTTCCTTGACCAATTTGTTGAAGTAGGCTACAAAGTTAGCAAGAAGATATAGTGGTACCTTATCCCTCCCAATAGTTCAAGTCTTGTGGGTGGTACCTTACCCATAATCCAGGTGCACTGAGAATTTAAAAACATTACTTGTAAGGTGTACCTTGTGCAATCTATACTGACCATTAGAGTCTGAAGTATATCTTCACTTAGAAGAAGCTCAATCTACATGAAATATTAGTTGTGGCAGATCCAATATTAACCAAAAAAAGAGAAATATTGTGGCAGATGCCCTGAATAAGAAGGCACAACATACCTTGATTACTATAGTGATTACTCAACTGAATCTCTTCAGAGAGCTTGAGGACTTTGACATTCAATTAGCGTCGCACAGGAAGGCGAATGTCTAATTGCCGGCACTTATTTTATAGCCCTCCCTAATGGAGGAAACTAGAGTGAATTAAGATAGTGGTCCTGAGCTCCAGAGAGTAAAGCAAAATCTTAAGAGAGCAGATCTTAGAGGAGGCTCACAACACTCACTATTCGGTGTATCCAGGGAATACCAAGATGTGTAGAGATCTGAGGCAATATTTTTGGTGAAATAATATGAAAAGAGAAATTATAGAATATGTGGATGAATGACTGATTTGCTAAAAGGCCAAAGCAGAACACCAATGCACCATAGGTGAATTGAGACCTTTAGAAATCCCCACTTGGAAGTGGGATTCAACTTCAATGAACTTTATCATGGGATTCCCTCAGATATTGTCTGATAGAGATAAAAGATTTCAAGTCTATTTTGGCAAGCACTTCAAAGAGCCTCTGGAACTAGATTGAACTTTAGCAGTTTTTATCATCCTGAAACGGATGGGCAAGCATCTAAAAATATTAATCGATCCAACTCTTCTGAGTTAGAGCCTGTAGTACTTCAGGACCTGCGACCAACATTTACCTTTGAACAAAGTATGAAACTCCCAGTGGTCAATGTTATGATAGCACTACTAGAAAATCCTACATGAAACATCAGGATAAAATGACGGTAGACATTGACAACAAAATCATCTTTTGAGTCATGAAGATCATCTTCAGCATTTAATAAGGCGGCATATCTCAGAAGACTCTTGAAAACATACTATTGGAACCGGCAGAAAAGATATGTTGATAAAAGAATGAGATTCTTAGAATTTCTAATGTATGAGAAGATTCTTCAGAAAGTTTCACCATCTAAGGGTATAAGAAGGTTGAACTGCAAACTAAATTGAGGCAAGTGCATAACGTGTTCCTTACCGTGCAACTCGGGCACTATGTTTCAGATTCTGCTCATGCTGTCATAATCGACAAAATCAAACCCATTGTGGTCATTGAGAGTCTTATGTTTCAAGAACATCCAGTCTAGATATCAGATCACAGGATTCAACAGTTAAGCATCAAGCAGATATCTTTAACCAAATTACCTTGGACGAATCATACCTCCTCAGAAACTACTTGAGAAACTGAGGAAGAAATGAAAGCCAAGTACGCAGACTTATATGAGTTAACCATGCATGTTTTCATAAATTTTATAAGTTTCGAGGACGAAACTCTTCAAGGGGGGAAGGCTGTAATAGCCCGACCCTAAATCATATTTATTTATTTAATTAAACCATGTTATTAATTTTTCACAATTATTCATCTCATTTAATCATCCCGGATAGGAGAATTCATTTAGGGCTCCACTTTACAATTCGAGTTTCCTTTACCAAAAATTTTCGGGAAAATCGATAGTAGGCCTCGATATTTATGATGTAAAAGATTCAATTATTTTTCATAACATTACAAAAATTTAATTTCAAGCTATGCAAAAATTTTATCGCAACACAGTGTTTTATTTCCAAGCCTAATTCATTTGGGCCCAATTTGAAGCCCAACAAGTTGGTATAATTAAATTAAGCTAATTACCATAATTTGTATTTAATTATGATTAGCAAAAGATATTTTTGGGGGCTTATAAATTTCAGCCAAGTGATTGAGATCACTTTTCAAGCAACTAAAAATCACAAAGCATCAAAGCCTTCACTTCTCTCCCTTCTTTCTCCTCCACGGCAACCACTAGCCACCATCCCCTTTTTGCTGCCGCCGCCACCAGCCCAACCACTAGACACTAGTCAGCCACCACCCCAACCACCAGCAGCCATCCTCTCAACTCCCACAAGCATCATACACCACCCCTATCTTCTTTTATTCAAGCTTGAAGTGAGGTAAACCTTAAGCCAACTTTGTTGAATTCTTGGTTTTATGTTGGTTTTGATCATGAATCATGTTGTATTGATAGAATTGGATGCTAGTTTAATGATTTATTATGGTTGATTAAGCCTTGAAAGCAAGCAAAGATTGAGATCATATATGATCATGCAAGCTTGATATGAAAATGATGAACTTTGAGTTCTTTAATTCAATGTTGTGATCTTTGGTATGAAAGATAGATTTAAAGTTGTTGGTAATCTTAATAAGTGATTTCAGAGGGAATTATGTGAAAAAGGGAGTTTATAATGTGGAGAACAGGCTATGAAAGACCCTGAAACAGGGGTCTGTTTGGGAAAAAACTCGTAATGCTTGGCACAACAAAAAATTATGATTTTAGGTGTAGTGATAGTGTGATGAGTTAGCTTTCAATAGGCTTTGGCATTACTCAATTTCTAGTTGTGTGGACAAAGTTATGGCCACTTTACTGAAAACTACGCAGAATACATCGAAACCAGGAGCAGTTTTGAACAGTGGACTTTACGGAAAAAATGGTATTGATTGGCTCATTAAAAATTTATGATTTTTGGCATGTGTATAGATAATGAGTTATCTTTCACATGCATTTTGAATCACCTTAATCCGAGTTCTGTGGAAAAAGTTATGGTCGTTCTGCTACGACTGCACAGATTGAACTGAAATTGTGCACGTTTGTGTTCTATCTTAATTTTAGGGACCTTACTATGTGAATCATGCTTTGTGTCCTCAATAAAAGTTTTATTGGACATTATGATCTTTCCAAATTGGGATTTTACATCTTATTGGGAGGTTGGGAGTGAAAGATATGGATTTAAAGTAGACCATCAAACGGTAATATGGCAAAAGAAAGAAATCGTGACATTTGGAAATATCATCAGAAGTTTCTGTCTAATTATGGGTATTACAAAGCAATTACAAGGTTTATTGAGTTTAACAAGTTGGATTAGTGTATGGAAGCTTATTGGGGTTGGAAAACCGAGTTAAATGAGTATAAAAAGGGATTTTGAGATGTGGGCAGAGTAATGACTCAAATCAGTGTCTATTAGATTCAGTTGGGGTTATTTGAGCTTTTATGAATCTTACAACATCTCTCCTAACATTAAGTCTTCTATTATCCATTTCAGAAGCATTACACTTTCCATTATCCATTTCGAAAATATTAGAAACCTATATTTCATTTATATCAATTAAAATCTTTTCATTATCACCTCAATCATTTCAATTTGGTCTATTTTGTTTCAATTTGTTGTATTTCAACTTCAATAACCCTAACTGATTTATTTTTTAGATCATCTTGGTGCAACTTACCTTATATTGAATTATTGGAATTGTAAAAGTCTTTTTAATTAATCAATTTTCATTAAAGTTACAAATTCCGGGAGTAAATATTGTTTACTGACTGCATTTACCTATGATTACATTTCTTTAGCAAAATCAGGGCCTAGTCTATCGTTTCCATTGTGCATAAGTATTATCAAGTGAAATGTCATTTTAAAGACTTCAGGTACATCTATTGCTTGTATCTTTAGAAATCAGATTGTATTTATCAACGTTATCATGTTTTGATAAGTACATCAATGAATCAATTTACACGGTGATTTATCAGTAAATTAGTGACCCCATCAGTTATCATCTATAGGGCATTTGCCCTTTAGTTACCCGCGTGGCTTCAGGCCAGGTCTCCGATCGGCTTGGCAGGTGTACACCTATCCATAGATCGTAACAGTATCAAGGGGTTCACTATCAGATAATAACTACTAATGCAGTTTTACATTCATCTCATTCACTGTTTTAACTTAAAATGAATTGCAAAATGGGCCCGACCAGTGTTTTAATGATCATTTAATAATACAGGAATGTATGTACTGAGCATCGGCTCACAGTTCGAAATGTTTTTCATATTTTGTTTCAGGCAAATGCTTAGAGAATCGTCTTCATCTAGTAAACGAGCGAAAGAGAATAAGTTGAGCAAGGGGATCTGGATGGATCAACACTAATACAGTGCATGCATATTTTCAGAGTTATATATTGAAAGCTTCAGTGGATATAGATGCAGATTATATGGTGAATTGTTTTTACTATAGTGTAAAAACCTTATGTTGGTTAACAGGTGATTATATATGGATTGATTAGGTGTGTATGTGTATGATTGAAGCTATGCTTAATGGTGTTATTTATAGCACTCATGTTTCAAGCCTTGTCCTTTTGGACGACGATAATGCCCATATCATTAGGTTGTCTAGATTATAATTAAGGGATTTACTAAGGAAAATGCAAACAGTGAAATATGTTTAATTTGGGGGCGTTATAAGTAAGTAGATTGAAAACTGAATACCTACCTTGTTATTTCAGTGGAAGGGAAGATGCGGAGGGAAAAGTTACCATTGAGGGGATGACCAAAGGTCGAAAAGCTTAAATATCAAGGTTCGATCATTCAACAGAATGGAAAAATTGACAAGGATATTAACCAACGCATAAAAGTGAGTTAGCAATATGCTTCAGGTGTATTTTGTGATAAGAGGACGCCTGTAAGATTAGAAGGCAAAGTTTGCCGTGTGGTAGTTAGACCTGCTATATTGCGTGGATCGGAGTATTGGCCTTTAAGAAAAACACAGGTTCAAAGGTTAATGGTAGCAGAGATGAGGATGATTAGGTGAATGTGTATTTATATAAGAATGGATAAAATGAGGAATGAAATAATCAGAGACGTACTTAAAGTGGCTCCCATCGAAGATCAGATGAGAGAAACAAAACTCAGATGGTTTAGCCATGTGAAATGGAGGCCCCAATGAGGAGATGTCATATGATTAACATACCCGAAGGTAAAAGAGGGAGAGGTTAACCAAAGAAGAGCTTAGATGAGGTGATTAGAGAGGATTTTCAAGTTGCAGGATTGACGGAGGATATGGTTCAGGATAAGAGATCATGGCAGGATAGGATTAGCATCTTATCTAACAGAGAGTTGGCCACCTGATTTGGTTGTGGTTTTTCGGCTGTAATAGGGTATTTTTGGTTGTGGTCCTTTCTGCATGTCATGTTTGCATGCAAATGCAAATGGTACATTCATCTAGGAAGAGACATTGTTTGCCTACCTCTATTTGTTAAGGCATAGTACCTTCCTCAGCTATGTTTTACTTATGTTATACTTGTGTTTACATAGTTACAGTCACCTAATCTATTAGTATTTTTTAGTTCATTTCGTCTTACATATCCTTAGTTTTTTTTTTCCCTATTAAATGTTTTCAACAAATCATTCTTCTATAAAATATTTTCGCAAAATCTTGTTTTATGGGTCACTTGGATTCATTTTCTCGACGGCAATGAATGCCGGCAGAAGTAAGGTTGCCTACATCTGAATCTTCCCAGACATCGCAAAAGCTGGACCCACATTGGGAGATGGTGGTGTTGTTGTTGTGTGCACCAAAGTATCACGGTCCTGAGACCATAATTTACTTGTAGTATGAGATCCATTGCAGTGATGCATCTGGCATCTTAGTTGTTACCGCCTCTACAACTCCTTAATTCTGGCCTACACAATAAGTAAGGAAACATGAACAATAATACAATATCACAAGATTACAAATTCCTTATACTCCCCATTAAATTGGATTATGTAAATTGACAATGCCCAACTCGCTCTACAGAAACACAAAATGTTATTTGTCCAAAGCCCTTGTGAAGATATCTATAACTTGACATTTGGAAGACATAGAATATATATATATATATATATATATATATATATGCATATATATATATATATATATATGTACACACGTACACACGCACAGATATATATATGTGTGTGTGTGTGTGTGTGCGTGTATGCTTGTGTGTGTGTGTATATATATATATATATGTATATATTTACATATACATACATATACATATATATAAACATACACGCACGCATATATATATATATACATACATATATATATATATATATATATATATATATATATATATATATATGTACATATATATAGATGTATAGATATATGTATATATATATGTATATGTATATAGGTATCTATATCTATATATATGTGTGTGTATATATATATATATATATAATATATATATATATATATATATCTATATGATATATATATATATATATGCATAGAGGCGTGGATATATATATATATATATATATAATATATATATATATATATATATATATATATATATACATATATATATAGATGTATTGTCCGCTTTGGGGCTACAGAGCTCACACCAGGACACGCTCGCCCTGAGTTCAGTGCACCCATCACGGTTTTATCCTCAAAAGGTGCCTCGATGGATTGAGGTTTCCTCCACGCCTGCAAGGCGTAGTTCGTTCTCCTCAACTCCCGATGTGGGATACCTTCATCCATCCCCTCTCCGGGGCCCAGCGTCCTCGCTGGCACATCTGGTCGGGCCCATGGCTCTGATACCACTGTAACAGCCCACGACCACCCGCCATCGAGGTGTTGTCCGCTTTGGGGCTACACAGCTCACACCAGGGTGTGCTCACTCTGAGTCCAGTGCACCTCTCATGGTTTTGTCCTCAAAAGGCGCCTCGATAGGTTGACGTTTCCCCACGCTTATAAGGCGTGGTTCGTTCTTCTCAACTCCCGATGTGGGATACCTTCATCTACTCTCAGGGGCCCAGCGTCCTCGCTGGCACACGGGGTCGGGTCTATGGCTCTGATACCACTGTAACATCCCACGATCACCCGCCATCGAGGTATTGTCCGCTTTGGGGCTACACAGCTCATACCAGAGCACGCTCACCCTGAGTCCAGTGCGCTCCTCAAGTTTTGTCCTTAAAAGGCGCCTCGATGGGTTGAGGTTTCCCCTTGCTTATGAGGCGTGGTTCGTTCTCCTCAACTCCTGATGTGGGATACCTTCATACACCCCCTCTTAAGGGCCCAGCGTCCTCGCTGACACACTGGGTCAGGTCCATGGCTCTGATACCACTGTAACAGCCCACGACCACCCGCCATCGAGTTATTGTCCACTTTGGGGCTACACAGCTCATACCAGGGCACGCTCACCCTGAGTCCAGTGCATCCCTCACGGTTTTGTCCTCAAAAGGCGCCTTGATGGGTTGAGGTTTCCCCACGCTTATAAGGCGTGGTTTGTTCCCCTCATCTTCCAATGTGGGATACCTTCATCAACCCCCCCTCTCAGGGGCCAAGCGTCCTCGTTGGCACATCGGGTCGGGTCTATGGCTTTAATACCATCAATTGTAACACCCCCAGCCCCTACGCCGGAAGCGCTACATTTTCTTAACTTCTTACGCAAATTTCTGGGACGAAACGGACAGAGTTTCCCCTAAAAACTGAACGTTTCCAAGCTAAAAGCCTCACAATAAGTCCCTGTAATCAACGGAAGCGCAAACATTAAAAGAAACTCAACGGCCACACGCCGGAGTTCATAAATCAATGAGCCACCCACTCGGAGTACACCAAACATAGTAGTTCATTAATAAGGAATAAATGAAAGATACAACTCAACGGTTCACACAACCGGAGTATTGGGGTTTACATCCCAAAACATAACTAACTTTAAAAGAGAAGACATCTAACTACTTAGATGATTGGTTCGTATGGCCATATAGAGCGACTCAAAAACAATATGCATTACATGAACTTAGAATACTTGTTGACAAACATTTACAACTAAGAATGCTTTACATGACTTCATTAAGAACATAAGTAGGCACATATGACTCTTTTTCAATCAAGGGCAAACTTCAACTCCGCATAAGAGGCTTGACTTTCACCTGTCACAAGGAAAACTTGGGACAAAGGGGAAGGAGTAGTGGAATGAGCAACCACACGCTCAGTGAGTGTCCCCCGACCCCTTAAAACCAAAACCGTTGCAGGCAATAATATCTTTACTAATCACGTATCATGTATCCATACTTTACTATCAGATTAGGCATTCATAAAATTCTTATGGAAGCATTACTAACCATAAACTTTACTTTAAGCACTCAAACACATTTCTAGGTCTCTAAATGACCAAACTTCTTTACTAACGGGAAGTCAAACACTTAAACAAGTCACGAGGCTAAGCACAAAGACTTTCTTTTCATAACACAACTTCTTAGCATTCTATTCCAACTATGCATGAAACCCTATTCACATGATGTGCACATAAGGCTATCTCTTTTTATATTCATACTTTTCTGGGCATTTCATCCATATGAGGTGCATAAGGCATACATATTTCAAGTTTCAATCAAATCTCATTCATAGGGTATTGATGAAATATGCTCATAAGACTTTCTTTTCATATTCGTATCTTACTTAGTATCTCATTCATGAGCTATGCTTAGAACATGCACAAGTCATACAGAGGAAGCTTTCTTTCTTTTTACTGAAAACATTTCATTTAGCCTCTTTAGGCTCATAAAAACTCTTCTCTTAGCTTTTTGAGGCTCATCTTCTTTTGAAGAATCTCTTTCATCTTGGTCTCTTAATGACTCTTAAAAAAACCTTCTTTCCGAAATACTTAAAAAGGCGAAACGCCAACTGCTTTTTTTACTTATTAGAAACTTACTCATAGCATATAAACATCTTATTGTGCTGGGGTGGCAACTAACTTTGGACCTTAACCCTCGTCAGGGTCTCTAGGGATTACTCCCTAAGCTAGGAATTCCCCCGTTCAATTAGGTTCACTGCCATCTATTGTCCCTAAGCACTTATCTTAGCCATTTAAACTGGTCATAATGACTAATAAGTTTGCTGCCTCTCACAACGAAATCATTTATCATGCAACTCACGCCTTCGTAAAACTCTTCAGGATTCCCCCGTTCAAGTAGGTTCACTCCTAAAACTGTATTCATTTAATTGAAATATGCTATCATGCACTAATATTTATGGCTATTATCATTTCAAACATGAAATCCTTCTTTGAAAAACTCACCCTTATGCACATAATGTGACTTGAGGACACGGAAGGGAAGGGGGTCCACATGTATCACATTTAAGCACTTCATAATCAATTCAGCACAATGAGTCATACATGGCCTCGCAATCCACACGATTGTGGTTAATTCACAACTCAGGCTCCCTCCTCACAAGCACCATACCATAAAGACCTCGAACCACTCATAGTTCTACCTCAAACCATCCAACCGCCATCTGGATTTCAATTTCACAATCTAGCAATCTAATCACTATGATATACTGAAAGGCAATGCATAACTTATACACTTACCAATGCTAAACTTACTGATTAAATATTAGCAATTAGTCGAGCGCTGCAACCAACGGTTATATCCAAGCACACATATATATACATGTAAGCATTCATACGGCTAAACTTAATAAGAAGCATGGGGTGTGATTGGCATTCATGTAGGTTAGCTAGGAGTCGCAAACAAGCCAGTCTAAAGCTAAACGTAACTCACTAAATGGACAAGTGTTGGCTTCATGTTACATTTAGCCTATTACGTCATTTACATTTTCACAGTGAACATAAAACGACTCACTTATTACATGACCGTTTATACCATTGAAGTCTAGCAAGAGTCGAATATCTAGTTAGACATAGAATGAATCACTTAGTTAGGCTAACATGGTCCATCAGGCATATTACCACCCTAAGCTTCCGTTTGTCATATCGCTGTCGCTAAACAAGCCCATTTAGGTCACTTAGACATAATGCGAATCTACACATTCATTACTTGTAACGACATTACTACTTGAACCAATTTAGATCTTTTTAGCATAATGCGTCTCAGGATGTTTGTTTCCTATATTAAGACTATCTTGCAACCCTTTTCGTGTCATTAAAGAATAATACAACCTTGGGCAATTATTTTTAGTGTCGCAGTTACTTATTCACGTCAACCTTTCAAGTACGCGTTAACTAGATTACCAGAGTTGATATTAAACATGCCTGACTCGGTTCGAATTAGACTTACAAGCATGTAATAATGGAATATACTAAACTTGGTTCTAAACATGTATAGCTCACTTCAATCTAAATCTTTAGGCATGGATTACTATATGCATTCGAATTAACGCTAAACATATATAATTCGTTTCGAATTAAAAACTTAGGCATAAATTAACTACATGCATTCGAATTAATGCTAAACTTATATAATTCGTTTTGAATTAAAAACTTAGGCATGAATTAACCATATGCATTCGAATTAACGCTAAACGTATATAATTCGTTTCGAATTAAGAACTTAGGCATAAATTAACTACATGCATTCGAATTAACGCTAAACATATATAATTCGTTTCGAATTAAGAACTTAGGCATAAATTAACCACATGCATTCGAATTAACGCTAAACATATATAAGTCGTTTCGAATTAAAAACTTAGGCATGAATTAACTATATTGATTCGAAGTCACTATCGGGCATAAACTAGCTAAACTTAACAAACTTCACAACTTAAAACTTAAAACAATTTTGAAACTACTAATACTTAGGAGGTGAGAAACACCCACCTCGATTCCATGCTAGAGGACTCGTTCTAAGGGCTTTGGCTCGACTTTGATGGCCGGAAAACCTCAACCCTCTATCCAATTAGCCCCAACGTGCGCCCAGTTGATGTGATTGAAACCCTAGCCCGACACAGATCCAAATAAGCATGCCCAGACCTGGTTCTGTCGCTCTTTGTGGTGGCCTCGGCCTGCAGTAGTGGTCGCTGGAATCACGCCTGCCGGAGACCCTAGTCGTCGACCTCCACCGCCGCCGATGCCCTCTCTCAGTTCGCCCCTTCAGTCGCTCTCCGCCTCTGTCGCTCTCTCTCTCCTCGAACCGGCCGAGTTTGGTCATGACATCTAGCGGACGGACGGTGGCTGGTACAGTGCCACCATCACCGTCGCTGTCGACCAGCCAGCCCCTACTCTCTCTCCCTCTCTCTTCGTGTGTTAGTTTGCCTGGGAAGGGCATCGTGATGCCCAGAGAAGGAGACCCCCTCCCTTTTTCGTGTCTTGCCAAGAAAAGTAAAGGGCTTCGGCCCCTTATACCCCCTCTCCCTTTTCTTTTTTTTTTTTCTGGTTGTTTCTTTTTGCCAATAACTCAATCAACTAAAGTCGCTAGTCCAATCTCGAACGTCTTATTTGAAACCCAAATCGATAATACGACCCTTTATCGATTATTCGTTTCCACATATATAAAGGTTCGATTTATTAAACATCGAAACTAATTTTAAGGTTAACAACCTACTCGCATTCGGGAAACGACTAAATAAATCGAATAACGACTAAATTAAACTATCGATATAATTTAAGGGCACAAATAGCACGAATTAACTTTAAAATCAATAATAACAATAGCAATTCTTTTTAATAAAATTATCGTTCACATAAGTACATCGATAATAATTTAACTTGTAAAGTTAATAAAAACACGAATTTTGTAACGTAAAAAGGTAATACAGTTAGCTTAACGAAAAACAAAGAATGCGGGTCTAACACTCTTCCCCCCTTAAAAGAATTTCATCCTCGAAATTCTACATCTAAGTTCGGTCTTTCCTAGAATGCACGCACACAACTAGGATCTACGCGATAGGCTTTCAAAAGGTTTCACTTTGCAGACACTACTTCTTTTAAATTGAAAGAAAATGGCTTATGGTATCCAGTCTCCTCCTCGCCAATCCTCTTCAAGTGTCTACTCATTCTATTTAGGCGCCGAGGGCAAATCGCATTGAAGAGGGGCAATTGAGTTGGCGTGAAAGTCCATATTGAGTTTGTTTTGAAAAATGAACAAAGGTTTTCGAAAATCTAGACTCAGTTCGCACGACAGGCACTAATTCTATGCATATGCATCTGTAAGTGGGCATCGAAAGGCATAACAATCAGGACAATGACATCTTAAGGTCATGCACTAGTAGTCTCATTCTAAAACATGGATTCAAGTCAAGCAATTACAAAAACTCACTTTGTTGGCACTTGATTACAAACACATCAATGGCCACATACACAATCCTATCTATGGGTTCTCCTACGGTCTCACGAAAGGCATCTGCGCAAGTGTATATGAATGCAACCCTCTTCTAAATTCTAGAGGTCGAGGTTATACCTCGAGGTTTGTCCAAACTATTTGGAATTAATGAGCAATCAACTAACAGGGGTAAGAACAACGGTATTATTGGTCTTATGGCTCTACATGGAGGTTTCGCCACATATTGGCTTGAAAAGGGGACTGTGGAGGTCTAAGGAACTCCTAGTACAGATGGGAAGGTTCTACTTTCTACTATGAGCGTTCTTACTTTCACACGTGGTGCTTGTGCTTAAGAAGGTATTGGGAAGGCATAAATTGTCATCTTAGGAGGTAACGAGGTGATGCATGTGGTTTAACAATTGCAAGGTCTGCTAGGTTCTTCCTTTCATCCCCATTATAGGTGTGTTAGGGTTGATATAGCCAGGACACTATCATTCTTATGTAAGGGAATGGCGTTCTATGCCCCGATCGGCATAATGCTTAGCCGATTAGTGAGTAGTACTGGTTACTTGTTGGAAGGGAACGAAGGCTCTCTATGTAGGTGGCAATCCAAGTTAAGGCCTCATCTAGGTATCAATGACACACATGTCAAGAAGGCTTTGAATAACCTTAGACAACAATCAGCAAGACTGTCGCTAAACAATCCCATTTAGGTCACTTAGACATAATGCGAAACTACACATTCATTACTTGTAATGGCATTACTAATCGAACCTATTTAGACCTTTTTAGCATAATGCGTCTCAGGATGTTCGTTTCCTATATTAAGACTATCTTGGAACCCTTTTCGTATCATTAAAGAGTAATACAATCTTGGGCAATTATTTTTCGTGTCGCAGTTACTTATTCACGTCAACCTTTCAAGTACGCGTTAACTAGATTACTAGAGTTGATATTAAACATGCCTGACTCGGTTCGAATTAGACTTACAAGCACGTAATAACGGAATATACTAAACTTAGCTCTAAATATGTATAGCTCACTTCAATCTAAATCTTCAGGCGTGGATTACTATATGCATTCGAATTAACGCTAAACATATATAATTCGTTTCGAATAAAAACTTAGGCATAAATTAACTACATGCATTCGAATTAACGCTAAACTTATATAATTCGTTTCGAATTAAAAAACTTAGGCATGAATTAACTATATGCATTCGAATTAACGCTAAACGTATATAATTCGTTTCGAATTAAGAACTTAGGCATAAATTATCTGCATGCATTCGAAGTAACGCTAAACATATATAATTCGTTTCGAATTAAGAACTTAGGCATTAATTAACTACATGCATTCGAATTAACGCTAAACATATATAATTCGTTTCAAATTAAAAACTTGGGCATGAATTAATTGTATTGATTCGAAGTCACTATCGGGCATAAACTAGCTAAACTTAACATGCTTCACAACTTAAAACTTAAAACGATTTTGAAACTACTAATACTTAGGAGGTGAGAAACACCCACCTCGATTCCATGCTAGAGGACCCGTTCTATGGGCTTTAGCTCAACTTTGAGGGCCGAAAAACCTCAACCCTCTATCCAATTAGCCGCAACGCGTGCCCAATTGATGTGATTA
>JAKOGI010000426.1:272500-432500 GCA_029747015.1 Carnegiea gigantea
TGTGTATTTTTCACCAAAGAAAGGATTTTGTCTATATTTGAATGTTTTTCGATTCCTGCTGCATCAGAGTGGCATTTCTCAGCTTTGCTTAAATGTGCTCTCTCTCTTGACTGCCTGTGTTCCCTGTTTGGAAGCTATGGCTGCGGATGGTTCTAGTCTTCTACTTTTGCTACAAATGCTTCATACTTCACCTGGTTGTTGGGAAGGGGTTGTTCATGTTCTTTCAGCCTCGTTAGCACACCAAAACTTGCATGGGTAGCTGCTAGACATGAAGGAGTAGTTTACATTGTTGATCTTCTATTACCACTACAAGGTAAGTTTTAGTTTCTTTTTCTTGTAGTTCCTCCTCCTAATTCTTGTGGCTGGTTGATTAATGACATCCTCTGCAGATGAAATACCCTTACAGTAGAGAGCAGCGGCTACCTCTTTGTTAGGAAGGCTTGTTGGACAGCCCATGCATAGCCCTCATGTTGCTATAACTTTAGCAAGATTCGTTCCTGTTGGATTAGCATCAGCCATCAGAGATGGTCCTGCTGAAGCTGTGGTTGCTGCACTTGATCAGACTACAGAGATGCCAGCAGTTGTCTGGACATCGGCAATGGCATCTTCCTTATCTGCATAATTAGCAACTATGGCTTCAGACTTGTATCAAGAGCAGATGAAGGGTCGTGTTGTTGATTGGGGTGTACCTGAACAGCCTTCTGGTCAGCAGGAGATGAGAGATGAGCCACTGGTAAGTAATTCCATTTGGGTTATTAAAATTTATTTCAGTGGTCATTTTTGTCATTGAAGTTAACATTCCAATGTAGGTAGGACTTAGGAGGAATATATGTTAGCCTATTCTTGAAGGATCCCAGGTTCCCTCTTAGAAATCCGAAAAGATTCTTAGAGGGGCTTCTTGACCAATACGTTTCATCCATTGCCGCTACACATTATGATACTCAAGCTACTGATCCTGAACTCCCTCTGCTTCTCTCCGCTGCACTTGTGTCACTGCTGTGAGTACATCCTACCCTTGCAGATCATGTGGGATGACTTGGATTTGTGTCAAATCAGTTGCTGCTATGGCTTATAAAGGAAGGAGGGAGGCAATGGCTTCTATTGATGTTAAAAAGAAGTTATGATGAAGATGGAAGCTGTGACACCGAAGTTGAATCATCACAACCTACTAAACAAATGCCAAGGGAACTCATTCATCTTAGCTGTCTTCATGTGTTGTATTAGCTTGCAACTAGCACAACATGTGCGGAAGCTATGGTTGTGACTAGCATTGGAACTCCTCAGGTAAATATGCATTAATCTATTCCCACCTTGACTACTTAAAAGCATACTATTAAGCTACATTAATCAATTTGATCTCTTTCCCAGCCGATAACATGATGTGAGGATGTATGGCTGTTTGTACTCTATTTGTGCCAACGGATCTTCATCATTGAAATGATGCATGTTTTCGTGGATTTAGGTTAACGTGAAAATTCAACCAACGATTGTAGGAAACAACTTAAAATAGATCAACTTAAGATTTGAGTTCAACTTTTAACTGCAAATCTGCTGGTTTTGTGATGGTGTAGCTGCCCCGCCCCAAAGGGGCATATTTTGAGTGTGTAGAAAAGAAAACTAGGAGAAGCAATGGAATTTTATAGACCTAGGAGGGACCTAGGATAAGTACAGCACCACCATATCAGCACCCTAACAATGGACTTGTAAGCCCTCTTTGATCTGAATTACTCCAATACAAAGATTAATCACTGTGAAAGTTAACATCTCTTGCTTGAGGACAGACCAAGAAGTACCTCCTATTGGCTCAGACCTAGACCTCCTGATTACTAAATGGACGCGTAAGCCCTCTTTGGTTTGAATGACTCCAATACAAAGATTAGTCACTATAAAACCAGAGATTTCTTGCTTGAGGGCAAACTAAGAAATACCTCCTACTATTGGCACAGACCTAGACTTCCTGATTACGAAATGGTGACCTAGATTTAAAAGAGAGTGGGTGATCTCTTTCTACGTCTATGCACATGTCATTTACCTATTGCAACCTCATGTTGAGATACATGGTTGCTATATTTTCAGAGGGATTTTCTGTTACTGCTAAGCATATATAGAACGAGTAAATGGAAGCCTGTGGTGGCCGACCATTACAAAGATAACATCAGGTTGTAAAGCTACCTGTGTAAAGCTTCAAATTCAGGTGCACTTATAAACCATTGGGTAGTGGCTGGTTTTGTTTCTCTTCTGTGAGGAAATAAGACAATATTAGAGGCAAATTAGCTGCTTGCACGAGCAAGGGCATTCCCCCTCTGTATTATCTAGCTACAGAGCTAGAACATGCCCCTCTTCTTTTGTGTAATTTGAGTATGCCTGAACTTCTTAGGTTTCCTTTGTGATGATCCTGCGTCCTTGCTTGCTCGCACCTGCCAAGTTAATTGAAAACACCCTAACGAAATTCTCATTGAGAGGTAATTCAAGACATTAGCGTCAATTATTAATAAAACTCTTTTTAATTGATCTTTAGATTTCGACAAAGCTTAAACTTGAAATAGGTGGCTGTTTCCCTCCATTCTTTGCGGGTTTTTTTTTGGGGGGGGGAGGGTGGTTATTTGAATCTTCATGAGCTTAACCTCCGTAATTCATGTGATTGACTCAAGTATACAATTGGTTATAATTTACCCTTTTTAACAAGAGACGTTATTGAATTGGAGACTAAATGAGAGTTGGTTTGAAGTGTGCATCCTGCGGAAAAGCTAATTATATCCCATTAGATAACTCAGTCAAATCCAAGGCTTTCAGTGAAGAACAACAAAATTCCTTGTTTCAAAGGTATAAAGTGCCTTATGTGCTGGAGGGATGTTTTGAACACCATCAAGAATTTGATATAATGTTTAAGGTGGTCAATAATCAAAATTGTGTTTTAATAAGAACTTTCGCTGTTCTTCATTTGATGCCGCTGAGTTTGTGGAGGTATCCATCTGTAGGATGGTTGCTCTGCATATGTCTCTTTTGATCCAATTACATATATTGTATCTGAAACTTTTCTTATTAAAAGAACAATCAAATCTTTAATGATTAATTGATGAAAACTAGCAAAGCCAAGTTGCGAAGTAGCAGTGGCAGATCTAGAGTTTTGGATTAGGGGCGTCCACCTACGAACATTCATCACCTTGTGTTCTATAAAATAAAGTTTAAAAAATCCATAAAACATTACAATATCTACTATTACAATTGTTCTGTATGATTTTTCATTTTTTAGAAATAATATATGATAGAATCATTAGAAAATAGATCAATTTGCTCCCCGATATCACAATTGGATCATACTTAGTCATGTATGATTCATCAGAAACTTATGAAACTTAGGCTAGAGATCCCTCATGGCTAATAGCAAATTCAAGGCTTTATAAGTATCACAGCTAGCCATCCAACTCTACACAAGGAAGACACAAGCCGTACCAAATCTTCAAGCAACACATTCCACTTAAAACTCCAAATAGAACATGGCTAAACATTATCATTCCACTCCAAGCCTTTGCCCATCTCCCTTACCAAATAAAACAAGTCAAAAACAAAAATTTTATAAAAATTATGTGAAACCCAGATGCAGATAACAAAAAGCCAACAAAACCAACATCCCAAATCCTATCAAAAACAACGCAATCAAAATTTAATACCAGAACCGGGGGGGAGGGGGATGCCAATAAAACAAACATGGGCCTTGTTAAAAAAGACTTGATTGTTACGATGAATTAAAATCTTAGCATCTCCTTCTTTGATAATAGTATAATCATGGAAATCAATAGAAGTAGAGGCGTTGACGTTCACCTTGTGCTCTTCCTAAACAATCCCATCTTTGGCATCACCCATCAATTAAAACTCTTCTGAATTTTGATCTTCACTCACCTCTGGTAGAGTTCTCTAAGAAATTGAAGAAAAAGGTAGTTTCTGAAGAAGATATGGTGGCTTTGAGAGCATTTCCAGTGGGAGTTCCGAATTTTGAACTCTACCTTGCCACATCAGCAAAAATTCCAATTTTTTATAACTTAAATTTCATCACTTCTCCAATCCATGAAACTCTAATTATAATCATCCAATAAAATTATTTGCTATGGACCCACCTTCTAACACACAACTTATTTTTTAATCATTCAAAAATTATATATTTACTAAAAAAAAGAAAAATGAAAAAATATATTAAAAAATTAAATAAGGACAAAAAAAAGGAATAGGGGGAGGCACGAACAGATGTGCTGCCATGTGTGTCCCCCCCGTTTCCCCATGGCAGCCAAAGAGCCAAGTAGAATGCGTGGGACATGCAGGCCTATCTGGCCACACGCGTTCCCACGGTTGCTACTGCTCTCAGTGGTTACTGAGAGTGCTAGAAGTGGGAAAGTGCCTAGTTATTTGCAGCTTGTGTTCAAGTTCAAATCGAAACCCTAACCTGATTGGCTGACTTGGCAGTGGGTAGTGGCAGCGTTAATAGGCTGCTGCTGGCTCGGCGGTATTTTCGGTGACCGGTGGGGGCATCACGCGCGGGGGTCTGGCTCGGATCTGGGTCGACACTGTTGGAGTTGAGTAGAGGTTCCTAGAGGCGGAAGAGTCGGGCATAGCGAGAGCCAAGAGGGAGAAGCAATGAGATGTTGAAGGCTTGAAGAATTGAAGGGCCACACTCCGAGACTCCGGCAAACACTAGTCCACTTTCAATTTTTTTATTTTTTCAAATGTTAGCCTCTTTTGAGCATTATTTGGGCCAGCCCAATTACAAACTCCAAACAGATCAACATTCAATGGTTAAAGGTTTTTTTTAGGCCATTTTTAGGGGTGTCCGTTAATAGTATATATTCAGCTCTCAAATTAGCTCATTAGACATTTTTTTGGGTTAGGGGCATCCATGGACACCCCTGGGCTGACCATAGATTCGCCCCTATGACGTAGCCTCCCTGAAGTTCATCTGCTTGCTTCTTATGCTTGCTTCTTTCCCTTGTATTCTTCATGCTTTAGGATTGTAGAGAACCAATGATAGACCAAAGTACCCTGGAGACTCATTCAACGACTAAATGCTAGTTAACATGTTTTGATTTCCTTTCCTTTCTTTGCGCTATGCTATGTTTCTGACATTAGAGCTAGTTTTGGCCTTCCAAGGCTTGGATGTGATTTTCCTTCTAATTTCGATGATGATATCCTTATAACCTGCACCATGAAACCATGATTACACTTGGATCATGAACTGCATATCCTGTTAATGCACGATCCCATAAGGTTGTATATTAATGGTGGGCTTCTTTTTCGCTTTCTTTTTCGCTTCTACTAACAAAAGAACCTTAAGTGATTTATTATCTCATGTTATTAGATTGATGAATGACATAGGGATTGCTTAAAATTCATTTTATCAAGCACTCTCTAAATGATTGTCTTCATGGGCCTTTTGAGGTCAAATTCAGGAAACACTAATATGTTTTTTTTAAAAAAAAAGTTAAAATGGATTAAACCACTGGAAACTTGTGAGTTAAATGCATATGTGAAAATTTCAATTTGCTATTAGGTTTGTTTCAAAGAAATCATAGTCAAACTAACGACATCTACTGTGAGATGGGGTATGAATGGTTTTTCTATAATTATTCGGAGTTTAGTGGCCCATAACATGCAACAATAGATGAAGATGTTAGTGTATGAATGATGTAGATCTTGGAATACTGTTGTCTATATCATTCTGCCAGAAGCACATATTCGCCGAAGTCATATATGTGAGCTTGTATTCGGATATATGACAAATACACTTAGGGAACAAGAATATATGTAGCTTATGGGAGCATGTGTTCATAGGGACATGTAATATCTTGCATTTGAAGAGAGATCATAACCTCGACAAAAGAGCTTTGAAATCAACGCTTGCACTAGCACCATGACTGTTGCACGAATCTCCTTTTTAGAGGCCAAAATTCTTGTGAGGTACATGAGAGGGGGCCTCTCCTTGAGAGCTTTGGAGTAAGGTAGACTAGCTGCCTTGTTTTGTATTGCACCATGTTGAATCAATCTTATATAAGGTTTTGATGATTACAACCCAAATGTGCTAATAATGCTTAGCTTGAGTTAAGTGCTAGAATAATGTGATAAGATAGATTGCAAACATCCTCGAGATCAATTCTAAATGCTTGAAGCTATGTGATAAAATTGTATGTTGAAAGCGACAGAAGTTGCAAACACCCTGAAGGATAGGTCGAAGAAGCTGAAGTCATCAGAGTTGATACATGCGCCCATCACCAGCAGCGTACAAGAGTCTTTAGAATCTTAGGGCTAATTACTGGTTATATTTGTCTAGATTCTTGTTAATATGCCAAAGAAGGACTTGACTTAACACTCACCTTGAAGGAATTATTTAAGCTGACTCAGAATACTGCTCAGAACAATTGAGCAAATAGGTCTGCAGTGTTCTAAGGGCAGCGAGTGCAAAAATCGATTTTCAAAGATTTTTAAGAGTTTTCCTACTGCCAAAATTCCTAATATATTTAGGATCGATTTTCTGATAATATTATATTTTAGAAAGATTACTTTCCTAAATAATATTGGTCTCCTAGAAGATTTTTCAAAAGATTTTATCTTATCCTTAAAAGATATGATTTCCTAAAAAGATAAATTCTTGAAGGATTTAATTCCTTTTAAGATACTGAGTATTTTCACAGTTATTATGGAAATCAAATCCTTGCTTTTTCGTGGGTATATAAGCACTCGCCTCTCATCTCTTTAGGTAAGGTTTTTCAAGGGTTTTCACAATTGATCAAGTGCTAAAATTGCTTTTCTGAGTCTGAATTTTTCTGTGAGAAAAACCTGCAAAGTATGCGCTTAATCGAGTCTTCATTATTGGCATAATAGGAGTTGTTTGGTACTTTACACTCAGCTTATTTAAGAAGCATTCAAGTAAGGTGTTTTTTTTATCTCTTTTCTGTCTTCGTGATTAGCGGTTGTCCAAGTTGTTGGACATGGTCTCTTAGGGGACGTGTGGACATTGTGTTCGTGAATATTTGTCCAAGTTGGACGTGGTCTCTTAAGAGACGGTGGACGTGTTGTTCGTGTGAGCTTGTCCAAGTCTTGAGAGAACTTGGATGTGTGGTTGTAACTAGAGTCTTGGGGGAGACTAAGTTACGTGTGTGACAATGTCACGTGTGTTACATAGTGTAACGAACTTGGCCCATGTTAGTGAAAGTGTTTGTTGAAATCCTACTGAGGTAGGTCATGGTTTTTATACCTCCATTGGCCCGGAGGTGGTTTTCCACATAAAAATATTGTGTCTCCTTTATTATTTCTACAATTACTTTCGCTTCTATTTCACAGAGAACACTCATTCCAATCAGTTCTCACGAGTGTTCTGAAAGAAGTTTTGTTTCTGTCTCACTGGAAACACGCACTTCAAACTATTCTCACGAGTGTTTCTGAAACAATTCGAAAAATCGGTGGACACAATTCACCCGCCCTCTTGTGTCCTTGTGTGTTTAAATCTAACAATTGGTATCAGAGCAGATTCTCATAAATTAGGCTAACACCTAGAGAGATCCTGTAAGAAATAGTGTACGACAAGGAATCTTGGAAGGTCAATCTGTGACCGGACCTCCATACTTCAATGGACAACACTATAGTTGGTGGAAAAATCGAATGGAGAACTATATCCAAGTTGAGGATTATGAGTTGTGGATGCTCATTGTGAATGGTCCTTACATTCCAGTGAAAGTCACAACTGATGGGAAGACTGTTCCTAAGGAGCCGAAGGAATTTGACTCAGATGATTTTAGAAAGATGGAGAAAAACGCCAAAGCCAAGAAGCTGCTATATTTTGGACACGGACCTGACAAGTACACTCGCATCTCAGAGTGTGAATCTACAAAAGAGATACGGAATGCCCTTCAAGTAGCTCACGAAGGAACCAATCAAGTCAAGCAATCCAGGATCGATCTGCTGGTGAAGAAATATGAGCTGTTCGAGATGAGTAATGAAGAAACAATCATAGACATGTATACTCGATTCACCCATATTACTAATGAGTTAAAATTATTGGGAAAATCCTTTACCACTGAAGAGTTAGTTAGGAAGATCCTACGAATTTTACTCCATTCATTGGAATCAAAGGTCACTGCAATCCAAGAAGCAAAGAAGATGGATGAGATTTCTTTGGATGAGCTCATAGGGAATCTCCAGACATACGAATTGAGAAGAACTCCCAAGTGAAGGAAGAAATAAGGAAAGACGAGGGCCTTGCTTTAAAGGTAGTGGAAAGTGATGATTCTAATTTGGATGATGAAGTAATGGCCATAATAACCCGGACGTTCAAGAAATTCATCAAGAAGGCTAAAGAGAACTTCAAGAAGGGAAGTACAAGCAAGACAAGAAGCAGCGATCGTGATCAGACCTCTGGATGTTTCAGATGTGGAAAGCTCGACCACATTGTGAAATATTACCCCATGCAGAAAGAAGAACAGGCGTCAGAATAGTTCCGAAACCGGGGAAAGAAACCACAGCTGAGTGGTTCTGCCAAGCGATATACTAAAGCGATGGTGGCAGCATGGGGTGAAACTTCAGAAGAAGAGGATAGCTCCCAAGACGAAGCTGAAGCACTGGTACCCATGGCCAGAAGCGAGTCTGAAGCTGATTCAGAATCGAATGAAACCATGTCTCAATTCAAGGAAAAGGTAAGTGGTTTTAACAAAAGGAAAATTCTGAAATTACCATTTTCTTTAATGGATGAATGTGAGGCAGCAAGCACTGAGAATTGTATGCTTAAAGATACTTGTTCTAAGTTAAAAGGGGATATCCGAATGCTTGAAAAAACCATACAAAAACTTGAGTAAGCAAATGAGATTCTCACCTCTGAAAAGGATGAAAAAGCTTTTGCCTTAAGCAAGGATCTTGACACACTAAAAGAACTTGAACGTGTGAATGAAATTCTCAAGTGTGAAAAATTTGAAGTGGAAGAAAAGACTCATGCCTTAGGTAATGACCTTAATGCACTTAAGGACCTCATGAACACGAGAGAAAGAGTTTAACTCTAATCTTACAAGACTGAAAAGTGAGTCCCTAGACCTAAAATTTATGCTAGAATCCTTAGTGAGTGAAAATAACAAACTGCTTGAAAAGGCTCATAAGACTGAATCTGACCACATTCAGAACAGGCGCTGGAACTGTTCCTCAGAAGCACATGCTCATAAGGATGAGTCTGACCTTGTTCAGAACAGGCGCTGGAACAGTTTCTCAGAAGCGCTTAATTAGCTAAACACTCACCATAGCAGAAATAAAAGGGGACTAGGATTTGCGAATAGACCTATCACTACGCCAGTAAACAAGAAGTATGTTGGACTTAAAGAAAATATCACCTGTTTTCACTGTGGAAAGACTGGTCATTTTCGGCACACTTGTCTCTTGAGAAAAAAGGCTATGGAAAGAAACTCATTATATGTTAAACAAATATGGATTAGAAAAGATGAGTTAAATTCCATGACAAAGAAAAGAATGGGACCCAAGTAGATTTAGGTTCCTAAGACAAACACTTAGCTACTTTACAGGCTAAAGTGAGAGGAGACAACCAACTATGGTTCTTGGATAGTAGTTGCTCGAGACACATGACTGGAGATAGATCAAACTTCCTCTAACATACAGTCTTTGATAGAGGGAGAGTGGCAATTGGAAACGGTAAGTCGAAAAATTATCGGTGTAGGTAAGATCGGTAAATCGCTCTCTCACTCTATTAGTAATGTGTACTTGGTTGATGGTTTATAACATAATTTGCTAAGTGTGTCTCAATTGTGTGCTAGAGGTAATTACATTGGGTTTTCTTTTGATCAATACTTGATTACCAATATCATTACTGAGATGTTGTGTTGAGGGGGAAGCAACACAACAATGTGCATGTATCGTTTGATGAAACTAACCCCTTGATTGAGCATGATATACAGGATGAAGAGTTCAAAAATGGTCTTGTAAGAAAAGACCTCTCGCTCACACAAAACTCCATGGTGGATAATGGTAAGTCTCCTGAAGGTGAAACAAGTCCTAGATCTGGAAATATAGAAGGTGGGTGGGGAGTAAACTAGTCAGGGGGAAGTACTGCTGAACCTGATTTGGGACAGAACCGACCCACTCAACTTGACCCTTTTCGAACAGTTGTGGGAATAGGCACCAAAACAGATCCAAAACCTATTTCATCAAGTGTTCAGGATAGATTGGAAAATGTGTCTACGGCTCTATTTACTCCACGAGCTTGGAAGCACCAGAGTTCGCACCCCCGTGACCAGATTATATCTGATATCAACACTGGGGTGCAAATGAGATCTAAACCCAAAAACTTTTGTGCTTTCTATGCCTTTTTATCTAACATTGAGCTAAAAAATGTTCATAAAGCTCTTGCAGATTCTGACTAGGTTACTGCTATGCAAGAGGAGCTTCATCAGTTCGAAAGGAATAAGGTTTGGCATCTTGAACCACAGCTTAAAGACAGATCAATAATTGATACTAAGTGGGTGTTTAAGAGCAAGTTGGATGAGTTCGGAATAACCACTCAGAACAAGGCCAGGCTGGTGGTTCAGGGTTATAAGCAAGAGGAAGGGATCGATTATTTGCACCTCCTGTGCTGATAATGCTAAATTTTGGTTGATAGAAAAAGCACCTCAGGTATGACTCATTTTCTTGGACCTTGTTTGGTCTCTTGGGCAACCAAGAAACAACACTCTGTTGCTATGTCCACAGCAGAAGCCAAGTATGTGGTAGCTGCTTCTTGTTGTGCTCAATTATTGTGGATACGATAATAACTCAAGGACTTTTGTATTGACACTGGGGGTGTTCCTATATTTTGTGACAAGACAAGTTCAATTAACATTGCCAAAAACCCATGTCAACACAAAAGGACTAAGTATATTGACATACGTCATCACTTCTTAAGAGACAATGTTGAAAAGGGCTTGATTTCAATGAATTTTTATGCCACTAATAAACAAATTGCTGATATTTTTACCAAGGCACTAAGTAGAGATCAATTTGAAAGGAGTAGGCTTGAATTGGGTTGATTGAAAGAGCTTGAGCATGCTTAATTAACCCCCAATGATTGACTAGTTAAGGGTCATTAGGCCAAATCCATTGTTCCAATGGATGCATTCAATTCTCGTGCTTTTACTGGCATATGTGTGGAAAGTAACATGCTGACACTCATTGAGGTTTAATGATATTGCCTTTAGTGTCCTGAGACACCGAACTGTTAACAATAAGAACAGGCTCCAGGAACAGACCTGACAATTGTTTGTATCATGTGCTGACTAAGTGGCAGTGTTAAAGGATTGTTGGAAACTGAAATTTACTTTTAATTACACCTAACCTATAATTTATACCCTACCTAGTGTGTAATGATGAGTTGCATACAAAACATTCTCTCTCTTCAAGAAGGGCCGAAATAACCTTCTCCTAAAAACTCTCTCGATTTTCGGGCACCTCATATACCTTCACTTTCTCTCCTCATAACCCATCTGTCCTTCTCTCTCTCCCACAATGAACCCGATTTCCCTCAACCCACTTAAGCCCCAACTCCAAATTCTCCTAAATCCTCACCATGGCAAGAACTCATGATGGTCAAGAATCCTCTAAGCGTAAGGCTTCTCACCCAAGATCACTATGGGACCAATTATCAAGGAAAAGGGGAGGAAATTGGATGAATTTTGAGGAAGAATCACCGGCACCATTGCCACAAGCATCCTCAATTGGTATGAAAAATACTCCCTTACTTTCTTTTTATTAATTTTGGGTTCTTGAAAAACTTAGAGTTAAAGACAGTTGATTTGAACCCTGATATGGTACCCTTTGTACACCCAGTTACGGGTTGGGAGTTAGTGGTATATGACTCGGTTGTGGCCGAGTCTAGATTAAGGGGGAATGAAGCCAAGTTGGTTGAGAAATCACATGGTTGTTGATCTTGAACGTATGGGCGATGATTTTATTATTGAGGATGCTGAAAATAGTGATGAGGATGAACGGGTTGTCCCAGAATAAGTATCCGAACTGGCTGAAGAGTCTGATGGACCAAAGAAAAAGAAAGTCAGGAAGAACATGACACTTGTTAAAAGATATGAGGATTTACTCTAGAAATCTGTGGTTCGGGGGAAGGTAGTTAAGGTGTCATACTTTCAGAAACAGAGGCTTAGGGTGTTTATAGAGAGATTAGAAGCCCAGGGATGATTGGAATTGTTCACAGATCCTAAGAGAGGGTGTTCGGTCCCAGATTTAACTGAGTTCTAAGCAAACTGTGTTGTCACCATTGGAGTGATGCTAAGTATAGTTAATGGTCATGAAGTGCGGTTTGATGCTAAAAAGTTAGGTGAGTTACTTGGGGTGTCCTCTGAAGGTTTTGATGTGTATGTGAGAGAGGACAAGAGCATCTTAGGTGAAGAACGGCTGTTGGCGCTGACCCAAAGACTGGCCAAAAGCCTCATCTAACTGTGTCCCGATCTGTGAGAAAAGAGGAAATGATGCCCTTACATCGGTTGTTGTTTTGGTTTGTGATTACAAATGTTGTTCTCTGAGGTCAGAGACGCAACCTTGCTGATCCTATGGCTATGTGCTTCACTGATTTGTTGGATAGAAGTGAGCAAATTAACTTGCCCGCAATCATGATTAGCCATATTAGGAGAATTGCCAACATAACCAAGGTTCATGACATGGGGTATTGGCTCTTGCTGACGTAAGCTTGGGATTCCTTTGCGGAAGAGAGTAGGCCTTCATGTTAGTGATGAGATTGGCAACAGTACATTGACTGGGTGTGGGTTCAAGATTACAAAAGGCAGCAGTGCACCTTCAGAACAGGGGTTCCAAACACCTCTTGGCCCTGTTCCTAGTGATGCCTCCACATCCAATGGTCCTACCATTGCCACTCTGTTGCAGGATCTGATCACTTTAAAGGGGGAGATAGCTGAAGGGAAGCAAGCGCTTACAGAGGAAAAGGATCTTAATGCAAAGCATCACGAGGATCTACTGAGTGCCTTTCTTGCCCTTGCAGCCCAAATTTCCTCCTCCACCTTCCTCTACCTGAACCTGTTCCTTCCCCTATTTCCAAGACTATTTTTCAAACACTTGGTTATGTATGTGCCTACTAACAGTTTATGGCAGTTTTTGGATAGTATCTGCATTTATGCTATAACTTAGCCTGTTGCATGTGTTACCTGCTTGTGCGTGACTCGGATGGCCAATATCATTACTGTACCATATACTTGAGTGTATCGCGATCATTTCCCTCATTACCCGTGGTGGTGGGTGCATCCCTACTGAATTTATGCAGATGGTTCCCTCGACCTTTTCGATGATGTTAAAAGGGGAAAGATAAGTATGACCATGCTTTGATTAGTCTACCTGTTGTAAGCTACCTTCCAGTTCTTGTTATTCTCTCTTATGTGAATTGGCTTCCTAAACTAAGTTTGGCCCTAATGTTTTTGCCCGCTGCTATGTCTCACCTTTGACGATCATTTGGCTTGTCATCATCAAAAAGGGGAATTTGTTGAATCAATCTTATATAAGGTTTTGATGATTACAACCCAAATGTGCTAATTATGCTTAGCTTAAGTTGAGTGCTAGAATAATGTGATAAGACATATTGCAAACATCCTAGAGATCAATTCGAAATGCTTGAAACTATGTGATAAAATTGTATGTTGAAAGCGACAGAAGTTACAAACACCCTGAAGAACAGGTCGAAGAAGCTGAAGTCATCAAAGTTGATCTATGCGCACATCATCAGCAGAGGATAAGAGTCTTTAGAATCTTAGGGCTAATTACTGGTTATATTTATCTAGATTCTTGTTAATATGCCAAAGAAGAACTTGACTTAACACTCACCTTGAAGGAATTATTTAAGCTGATTCAGAACACTGCTCAGAACAATTGAGCAAACAGGTCTGCAGTGTTCTGAGGGCAGCGAGTGCAAAAATTAATTTTCAAATCTTTTCAGGAGTTTTCCTACTGCCAAAATTCCTAATATATTTAGGATCGATTTTATGACAATATTGTGTTTTAGAAAGAGTACTTTCCTAAATAATATTGGTCTCCTAAAAGATTTTTTAAAAGATTTTATCTTATCCTTAAAAGATATGATTTCCTAAAAAGATAAATTCTTGAAGGATTTAATTCCGATACTAAGTATTTTCACAGTTATTATGGAAATCAAATCCTTACTTTTTCGTGGGTATATAAGCACTCGCTTCTCATCTCTTCAGGAAAGGTTTTTCAAGGGTTTTCACGATTGATCAAGTGCTAAAATTGCTTTTCTGAGTCTGAATTTTTCTGTGAGAAAAACCTTCAAAGTGTGCGCTTAATCGAGTCTTCATTATTGGCATAATAGGAGTTGTATGGCACTTAACACTCAGCTTATTTAGAAGCATTCAAGTAAGGTGTTTTTTTTATCTCTTTTCCGTCTTTGTGATTAGAGGTTGTCCAAGTTGTTGGACGTGGTCTCTTAGGGGACGTGTGGACATTGTATCCGTGAATATTTGTCTAAGTTGGACGTGGTCTCTTAGGAGACGGTGGACGTGTTGTCCGTGTGAGCTTGTCCAAGTCTTGAGAGAACTTGGATGTGTGTTTGTAACTAGAGTCTTTGGGGGGGGGACTAAGTTACGTGTGTGACGTTGTCACGTGTGTTACATAGTGTAACGAACTTGGCCCGTGTTAATGAAAGTATTTATTGAAATCCTACTGAGGTAGATCGTGGTTTTTACACCTCCATTGGACTAGAGGTGGTTTTGCACGTAAAAATATTGTGTCTCCTTTATTATTTCCGCAATTACTTTGGCTTCTGTTTTACAGAGAACACGCATTCCAATCAGTTCTCATGAGTGTTCTGAAAGAAGTTTTGTTTCTGTCTCACTGGAAACACGCACTTCAAACTGTTCTCATGAGTGTTTCTGAAACAATTTGAAAAATCGGTAGACACAATTCACCCCCCTCTTGTGTCCTTGTGTGTTTAAATGTAACACACCATCTTCCTTTTTTTCCTTTATTGAGGGAACTGATACAATTTTCAAAGCATAAAAAGGTTTTAGGGGGTGTAGGAGGTAAAAATTTAATGACAAATTGGGTGGTGCCACGTGTAAAAAAAATAAATAATTCGACCAATCACAAATTGCCATGTGTCATATTGAATTCGTGGATCTACTTGGTTAAAATTGAATGTAGCTAAAATTCATACAGTAAAAGTTGCCACATGTCGTCGATGATGCAGAAATTAATAATCATTTTCTTTATTTAAAAATAAGAAAATAATTACTTGGCCTAGGCACAAAGCCCAACACACACCCTAGTTGGAAGAACCTATAAATAGGGGGTCCTTCCCCTCATTTTTGACATTCAAGATTGTAAAATTCAGATGCTCAAACTGCAAGCGGCATCTAGCTACTAAGTGAGAAGGATCAAAACTTGCAAGCTTCAGAGCCAGCAATCAACCTACAAGTCAAGATCAAGAATGGTTTCAGAGTTCTTCAGCTGATTCTGAATCAATTGAGACCAAGCACCACGCCCTCAGAAGACTCAAGCTATTAGGAGATTCAATCAAAGTACTGTTTCATTGTATTTCATTTAGACTTGTGATGCAAATAAGTTGATGTTTTTTGGCTGTCTAAACCAAACCAATTACGTAGTTTAGTTTTTAGTGCGTATATTGTAAAATTTGCTTATTTCAAAAGCGTTTTCTTTTCTTTTTCCTTTTGTCCCCCTAAATCCCTAGAAAAAGGTCATGTTAACCTTTCTAATTTCCATTAGTTACGATGTGATTTTACGTTAATTTTTTTAGTCATTGACATCGTGCTTGAAACAGTTTGTCCAATATGTTCCCATAGAACATTATTCGATAGATGCTCCTTTTTCCCCTTTCATTGTGTTTTTTTTTTTTTGGGCAATCGTTATTTTTTTGCTTTATTTTGTTGCAATGAATCATTAATCTAGGGGGCCAAAGGTATGTTCTTAGACTATGTTAGTGCTTGCTGTGGCATTGGAAGATCAGAAAAGTCTTTGGTATTACATTGGAGGAAATATAGGTTTGGTGGCTTTCCATAACTTTACTTGCATTTTAGGCGCTTATCTATTTTTTTAGGTGGCTTTCTATCAATAACCCTTGATTTCTATTTATTTTTCTTTTTTTGGGAAATCGAGGGGTTTGGAAGGAGTTGTTCACTTTGTTAAACCAAAGGATTATCATATTAGAGAAATCTGGACAGCAATGTTGCGAGTGCCAATTCTGAAAATAACGGGGTACATTCTTTGTTTTAATTTCTATTTCCTAAATATAATCGTTGGTTTCCTACTTAGATCTCGTTTATGTTTGTTGTGCTAGTTATTCTAAGATAGCTTTCTATAATTCTGATTTTTCACTTGGCAAGCAAGTCCAAATTTGCGAGAATTAGTAGTCCTAATATAAATGTAGGCATGCCTTTAGTCTTCAATTTTTTTTAACCAAATCTTTTGGCAGTTTTCTCTAAATTCTGATGGATTTTAGAAATTTAACCTCTTTTTCTAATGAATTCTAGTTCTTATTCCTCTATTACATTGAACTGGAGTCTGACTCGTTCTCTTTCTCTGTTAAGCTCCTTTCTATTTCCTATTCTGGAACTACAACATGATGTTTTATTTACTCTGCTGCTTTGTTTCTGCTTATGCGTCTTATGGGGCTAGTACGAGATCCATCTCTTACCATTATGAGGAAGACATTACAATGGTACCTGTCTATTGTTTGATATTTTTCTTAATGATGCTGCTGTTTTGAAATTTGAATTTTGATATGAAAGCTGGTGGTTTAGTCACCTAATTAATGTCGAGGAAGGAAATTCTAATGGTAAGAAAAGAGAGCGGCAGAAATGAAGAGACTGGTGCTGTCTTCTAGCCAACATCTGAACATCATCATGTCATCTATCTGACAATAGTCTCGCCATAATTTCTACTGTTTGTGATTCGTTACCAAAAAGTACTTGCCTTTATAATAATATTGGGTACCTGGACCAAAATCTTCAATTGAATACTAGCCTACTTTAGCTAGAGAGTCACATACTAGTCTAATATAGCTAGAGTTTAACACAGAGTTCTTTGAATTATGTGCATTCGGAGCTGGTTTCTTTCCTTTAAGGAAATTGAGACAGGATACGTGCCCTCGTGGAAAATCAGATTCTTGGCAGTGTGTAGAGCAACTTGATTATCACAAAATAATTTCATGGGTTTATCGAAGAAGACTCCAAGTGAGGCTAAGAAAGACTTGATCCATATCAGTTCAGTGGAAGTTGTGGCCATAGCATGTTATTCTTCTTCAGCTGAAGAATGAGCAACTGTATTTGCTTTTTAGTCTTCCATGATAACAGAGAGCATCCAAGAGTAACAAAGTATCCAGCAATCAATCTCCTTGTGAGAGGACAAGCTCCCCAATAAGAATCACAAAATGCATAGACTTGGAAATCTGAAACACTACTTAGTTAAAATCCATTTACCCAAATATCCTTTTAAATACCGTAGCACTCGCGGGGCTGCCTCCATGTGATCCTCGTTTGGCTCTTGCATGAATTATGATAAAATATGGACATCATAGGAAATTTCTGGATGTGTAATAGTGAGATAGATAAGCCTTCCTACTAATTGCCGATATTGAGTTGGATCAGTCAATGCCTTCCCCTAAGCCAAAGCCAATTTATGGTTGGTTTTTTCAGGAAAATCAATCGGTTTAGACCCAAGAAGTCCACATTCATCAAGGCATATCTCCTTTAACTCAAAACTAGCCCTCTTGGTCCTCTAGTTACTTCATTCCTAGAAAATATTTTAATGGTCCAAGGTTCTTGATATGGAAACAACGATCCAAATATGCTTTGAACTCAACACATGCATTCGAATCGTTCCCAGCTATGACTAAATCGTCCATATAAACAAGTAAGGCTATAAAAACATCTTCCTTTTCGTAAGTGAATAAGGAGTAATCCAAATAAGAATGCACAAATCCATACTCAGGGAACTTGATGGACAACATAGCAAACCATTGTTGTGGTGCTTGCTTGAGAACATGAAGTGATTTACGTAGTTTGCATACCTTATTTGGCATAGGTGATCTAAATCCTGGAGGCTTTGGCATGTGAACTTCTTCTTCTAAATCCCTATCCAAGAAAACATTATTGATGTCCATTTAGTGTAGGTCCCATCCTCTTATAACTGCACCTGAGAGAAAACATCACCACTCACCCTCTTTGCTACCGAGGAAAATGTCTCGTGATAATCAAAGCTTTCCATTTGCTCAGCACCTCATACCATAAGTAGTGCCTTGAAGTGCTCTATAGTCCTCTTTGAATAGTACTTGACTTTGTATACCTACTTACAGTTTATGGCCTTGTTTCTAGGAAGGAGTTCCCCAACAGTCCATTTGTTGTTTTGTTTTAAGGGTTCAATCTCTCTTGCAATAGCTTCTCTCCAATGGAGATCCTTTACGGCTTCATGGAAAAATCATGGCCCCACAATCTTTGCGATAGATGCCAAATAATTTCTGTCCGTAAAAGAAAAACTATTGCAAGTAACATACTTAGCTATAGGATACGGATTACATGAGGAGGCCTTTTGTAATGAGGTAGCAATGAGGGTTATAGGTCTATAGCACAAATAATCTTCCAAATGTCTTAGGCTGCTTCAATCTCATTTTCCATGGCCCAATTCTTCAGGCTGAGCATTTTTTGGGCTCCCCTTGTCAATGGGCCTAGGCCTTACCCACTGCATCCGCGCCCCTGGGTTGGGCCTTCTCACTAATGAGCCCATTTCCAGTGCCTACATCATCAGTGCCCTTGGATTGGACTTCCTTAGCAGGCTCACTGCACTGCTCCTATAATGGTAGTCTGTTTCCAGGCCTATTCCTGCTTAGAGTTGTTGGCGCCAGCCCAGCGTGCCTCCTCCAGAGCTAGGCACACCAAAATCATCAAATGGGCCAAACTTGGTGTTATTTCTTCCTGGTGATAGCCACTAACCTATTTGTTACCATTCTTCATTTTCCTTAGCATAAAATGGAAAATTTTTTTTATTAAAAATCACATCCCGACTCACTAATATTTCTTCGGTCTCCAAATCATATACTCTCAATCCTTTCTCCCGTGAGGATAACCCATGAATATGCACCTTCTACTATGAGCTTCAAATTTATCCTTTGGTCTTTGATTTTTATGCACATAACAAAGACACCCAAAAACCTTAATATGATCATAACAAGGTTGGGTTTGAAACAACACTTCATAAGGTGTCTTCCCTTGTAAAATTTTTATAAGTCTCCTGCTTATTAGGTATACAGCTTCAAGAACACATTCTCCTAGAGCTCTACAGGAAGATTATCTTGGAAACATATGGCTCTAGCTATATTTAGAATGTGCATATGCTTCCTTTCAACCCTATTGTTTTACTGCGGGTGTGTCCACACAACTCGTCTAATATATGATGCCATTTTCAGCATAGAAGTTTTTCATGATGTCTAAATGTAAATTCTTTACCATTATCACTCCTAATTGTTTTAACATTGACTCCAAATTGAGATTTCACCATCATATAAAAATCTGTAATCAATTGGGATCCTTCCCCCTTTTCTTTCATAAGGAATACCCAAGCTACCCTACTAACAACATCCACAATACTTAGAAAGTAATGAGCGCCGTAAAATGAAGACATTCTATAAGCACCCCAAATATCGCAATCAATAAGATCAAAACAACTAGTGGCTTTATTATCAGTATTAGAAAATGACAAATGAGTTTGCTTGGTCCAATGATATGCACCTCAAAATTCATCTTTGTTTCCACCACAAAAGCTGCCTTTAATTTTATTAGAAAGCAAGAACATGACTTGACTGGATGTATGGTCTATCTGTTGGGGACACAACTTTTAAGGGAGAACACAAAGCTTATGAGAAAATGTGTCATGCAATAATTCATTGATTAATTATGCTACAGATGTAAGATTACAATGTAGTCCAGGCACATAAAGAAGTCATGAGACCAAATTAGTGTTTAACTTCACCAACCCATGTTTTGCAGCACATTAATGGCTCTATTTGCTATGCCAGCTGGAGTGGGTTGCATATCACATACTTTCTAAGCAAACTTAAATTTCCCGTCATATGATATGAGGCACTGCTATTTAAAAGACAAGAATCTTTAAATGAGAGTTTTTCATAACTAGGTTTTGTAGTCTCTATGAGCCTCACAAGCATTTGTACCTGCTTCTGAGATAACGCGAGAATGCTTGGCTGGCTCTCGGCATTTTGCTACTGACCCTTGGTATTTACTGTGCTGCGCACGCTGCTGCCCAACCAGAGATGCCTCGTCCACGTCATCTTCTGCCTCCATTTCCACACCCATGGTTGCGTCCTTCTTCATCTTCATGGTTACCCCATCCAGGCGGCTAACCAATGATTTTGAAACAGCTCATGTCGTCATGCCCGAGCCTCCCTGTAACACTCCGAGTGCAGCTTACAAGAATCGAAGTGACTACTTATATCACTAAAGGTGTACCTTTCTTCTTAGGAAGCCCACTCTTAAGAACTCCACAGTTAAACGTGCTTACTGGGGAGCAATCTTAGGATGAGTGACCCCCGGGAAGTTTTCCATGCAGCGTGTGAGCGAGGACGAAACACGTCGGAAAGACTCGTGGTGATTTGTGGGGTCAGACCATGATTCTTGAAACTGTTCCTGGTAACTGTCCGCAACCTAGGAGGGGTCGGGGCGTTACTGATAGTATCAGAGCCGACCCGCAACCGTGAGCTGCACCAGTGGATGGAGAGCCCATGGACAGTCACCTAGCAGAGCAAAGATATTAGGTGTGGACCGTCGGTCAGGAGGACTAGTAAGTTGATCGGTTAGTGAGGCACAACGAGAACGTTGTGCGCTTCAAGTGGAGATGATTGTAATACCCCGAGTGTAGCTTAAAAGAATCGAAGTGACTACTTATATCACTAAAGGTGCACCTTTCTTTTCGCAAAGCCCACTCTTAAGAACTCCACAGTTAAGTGTGCTTCCTGGGAAGCAATCTTAAGATGGGTGACCTCCTGGGAAGTTTTCCAAGCAGCACGTGAGCGAAGACGAAACATGTCGGAAAGACTCGTGGTGATTTATGGGGTTAGTCGACGATTCTTGAAGCTGTTCCTGGTAACTGCTCGCGACTTGGGAGTGGTCAGGGCGTTATACGCCCACAGTGTTTGTAGCCACCTATTTCTCCTTGTTACATGGTCTGCTTCAATGTAGTGGACACAGCAAAGGCCGCTTCTAGCTCGTGCTTTGCATCTTAAAATATCATAACTTTCTTATGATTTTCATGTTGCACCATGCCGAAAATTTTGGTAAGTGAAGCAAGTCATTCAAGTGCTAAGATTTGGCTTCGAGTTGTTGAGTAAGATTCATTGTGAAGTCCTATCAGAAAGTGGTGGACTTCATCTTCCACCATCATTTTAGTTATCTTCTTGGCAGCTCCACAAGTGCAACATGGGATTTTTACATAGTTTCCCAATTCATTCCATAGTCCCATCAACTTGTTGAAAAGTTCCACAACATCCTATTTTCCTTGCTTGCAAGAAGTGATGTACGCTTTCAAATGGTGTATTAATGGGACATTAGGAATTGAATACCTCTTTTGGAGGTTTTTGCACATTTTATGATTGGAGTCTACATAAGCAATACTATGGTGCAATTTTGGGTTTGTTACTTCATGATCCATGAATTGATCATGGAGTTAACCATCTCCTAAATGTTAGCTTCTGGTGAGTATTCTCCTTCCTTCACTATTGGTTTTGTAATTTTTTCCATTCATAAAACCAAGCTTATTCATGGGTTTCAATGTTGTTCTAATAGCTTTTTCGCATAAATCATAATTTATACCATCAAACTTGATTGCAGTGATGATGGCTCCAGGTGAGTCTAAGGGGTGAACATAATATGGTGATTGAAGGTCTATATCAAATTCTTTTAATTTAGGGTCTTTGTTTTTAGATTCATCATCCTTGCCCATGATAATCTTCTTCCCACGATTCGAATTTCAGGCCTTAGCTTTGACCTTGCTCTAATACCATGTAGAATGAGCAGACACAGAGAGAGAAGGCCAAGGGAAAAAGCTCATGGCTCACATTCACGATTGTCACCCAAATCTTAGGGAAAAAATAAATACACCCAATTTTTACGTAAGTTACAAACTCTAAACCTACCGCAACTCCTAAACCCTAGGCATCAATAAAATGGTAACCCAGGAGCCAATGCGTTACCTACCTCTCACGCATCATCTTGTGATCGATCAACTAATTAATTTATTTCAACTATAAAAATGAATCGACTAATAAGTTTTATATAATAAAAAATACAAATGTAGAATATAAAGTGTAAGAAAATTGGATCGAACAACTAGTTTTTCCTATAAATGGGATTCATTAATCGAAAGTCATCAGCTTATATAGTCGAGTTCAAATTCAAATAAGTATGTCACTTAAAAAAAAAACAATCCTCTACATAAAAAAAACCCCTAATTTCTATGCTAGCTTTTGAATGCTCATCTTCAACTTAGTTGCTGTGCTGTAATACGTGAGAAGGAGAACCATCAAACATTAGTCTTCTTACTGAGAAAATTTGCTTCTTATTGTAGTTCAAATTTGAAATTGATGAATGTGGCAAATTGCAATCTATTGACAATTTGCTCGAAAATGAAAGAAGATTTTTTCCTTGGGGAAAACACTAAGAAAGTAATGTAAAAAAGTCAAAGATTATCATTGGCAAATACGTCAATGATAGCCCTCAAAATTTCCGAAAGAGATCTGGGCTTTATGGGGGGAAAAGGAGGAGGAAGTGGGGGCAACCAACAAGTTAGTTTCAACTTTCAATTGAACAACTATACATATACATCTTACAGCAAAACTAATATAAAAAGGACACTATGATATTTTCTGAAATTCTTCTCTTTGACCTTTTCTTTCTATTTTTTCCATCTTCACTTGCATCAGCGGAGTGTGTCATTTCTTATTTCTGGGAAATATAATGAACTTATATGTTAATGATTTATGTCACCCATTTAAAACCTTAATAATTTTATAGTCAAGAAGCACGACATTGAATTGTTCACCCATCAGCGGAGTGTTTTATTTTGTTGGTGAGTCAACCCTTAAAGGGAGGGTGGATTTAATACCCAAAATAATATATGTGTGATACTGCTCATAAAAAATGATAATAATGTACATCACACATAAATAAGTAGAAAATTTGGCTTAATAAAATTAACAAAAAAAATCTAAAAAAGTTGTAAATGCTCAACAAATATGACATTAATATTCATCAAACATAACACTAGTGCTTATCAAGGTATAATTATTGTTCCTCACCGACCATAACTCAATTGTTCACTGAGCATAATACCAATGCTCACTAACCATAATTCAATTGTTCACCATATGTAATAGCAATACTCACTAAAAATAATATGAGTGCTCGCTTAGTTTAATTTCGGATATTCATTGGACAAATTTAAATGTGTACAATAGGTTTTATTGGTATTAATTTATTTATCTGTTTTCTTAATAATACTCTGTTGTAATTAATGCCCAAATGATACATATGATAATGTTCACTAAATATACCTCTACCTCTCACCATAGATAAGGCTATTGCTCAAAAATAATGCCAACACTCATCTTATTTCTGGAAATTAATGTAAATCAAATTTAACTGCCTAACATATATTCAAAAAAAAAAAGGGTCAAAAAGCGAATGATGCAAATCATAAAAACATATTAAAGGATATATTAAAAAACTACACCAAAAAAATATGTTAAAAAGTAAGTCATTATTTTATATGTTTCGATTTATCTTTATTTTCTTGCTTTAGTATTATTCTATGATTTTATAGCCAATTATGTACTTATGGTACTGCCCACTAGATATGATACAAATGTTCCAAAAAATAATATTAATTTTTATCAAAATGATGCTCAGACTCACAAAATATAATTCAATCGCTCCTTATATATAATACTAATAGTCACTCAATATAATATGAACACTCACAAATCACAATACTAATACTTAATATAGTTCAATTGTTTACCATATCTAATACTAGTACTCAGTCAATCTAATATGGATGCTTAGCAAATTATTTTGGATATTCATTAAAAATTAAATTTAATAGATCACATTCAAGAAAGAGATTAAAGAAAACTACGCAAATTATTATAAACTAATTCCTATTAATTCAAATAATTAAAAAATTTGGCCTTTTTTTAAAAACATCCTTCAAAGTTATAAATATTCGCCAAATATAATACCAATGTTCACCAAACATAATAGTAATACTTGCTAAATGTAATTCAATTTTTTACCATATATAATAGCATATTAAACCTCATTAAATACAGTACAAATGCTCACCATATTTCGGGTATTCATTGTAAAGTTTTTATTTAAAAAGATTTTGGCATTGTATAGTGTAAACCAAATTTAGTTGAATACCATGTGTGAATAATTAAGTATTGGTAAACATTAGTTATTTAATTGATGAGCATTACTTGTTTAACTAAAGCGGAATAAACATGTATGTGGTGAACACTAGATATCACATTAGGGAATATTAGTTAGCTACTTAAATATATTGATGTAGAATTTTATAGGTTCATTATTTTGTAATCATATGCTCACAAATTTAAAACGTATGTACTCTTTCGTCTCAAAGTCTTATATAAAATCCCTGAAAAATTTACTCGTGCCTCTTTTTTTTTTTTAAATAACAATTAAGTGTTATTGGATTGTGAACTTTTTTCCAGATATCTCATATCTTATAATTTTGTGTTATTTATCTTTCTTTGTCATTCTCCAACCTTTTCTTCAGAATCGAGTTTAGCTCCAATTAATTCCGTTTTGATTTCTTCACATAGATTTTTTAAACATTATAATTGGAGTTTCCATTATTCTTAATGCATTTTTATTGTCCTCATTTAATGAATCATACCAGTCAAGTGCTAAAAAAACCATGTTCGATATAGTTTAAGAAATTTTTAGCAGTTAATGTCGTATTTAAATTTAGGATACTATTCATGCCTCTTTTCCAATGCTCAAATATTTCTTCTCTATTACGAGCTCTATCGATGTTTAGGATATATCCTATTTGGCTAATTGGGATAAGGCCAATTTCTTCAAATGTTGTAGTTTTTCTTGGGATAAACCTAAAGGAAAAATTGGTTGTACATCCTACTAGAACATACCTAGGCCTCATAAAATGAGTATTTTTTCTAGAAGATTTATCAAATTCTTTAGGTTTAGGAATAACATTATTAACTACATTGGTCTCAATTTCATCTATATTGAGATCTTCTCCGATCTCATTGATCTCAATGTCAAATACCACTTTGCCAAATTTTTTATCCAGTTTCCTTCTAATTTCTTGTAAAGGTGCAACATTAAAATCTTCAAGTTTTATTAGGTTCATTTATTGATATATTTCTTCTTATAATTGGACATTATTTATCTCTTCATTTTCATTTGATAATATGTCTTGTTTATTAACTATTGTGCCCATGATTTTATTTAATTCTTCTGAGTTTTGTTCTTTTTTAACATTTTTTGTTGTTCTTCGAGATTATACTGCTTATACTCCATCCTCTTCTTCTTTCTGTTACTTCTTAGATGATTTTTCAGTTGAAATTTCTCCTACTTCTTTTTGAATTTTTATATCATGCAAAGAAAATGGATTATTGTTGTTGGGGTTTTAGAAATGATATTTATGCTAAAATAGTGTGCTAATACTTAAAGTATATTTTTTACTATGTCTAATCTCATTAAAAGAAATTAAGATGGATTACAGACAATTGCTTCTTAATCTCCTTAACTTCATTCTTAATTTTAGCTAATTCGGCTTTTAATTTTAAAACTATATCAGTAATATAGTTTAATTGAGGTGCTACTGAAGTGATTTCTTCTAGCGAGTGAACAACATGTGAATAATTAGGACTAGGTCAAGTAGGTGACCATTCAATCACTGAAACTCAATTAATTTACTAAATTAATTATTAATTAACTTAATTATCTTAATGATTTTTGGTCATATGGCTCTGATACTAGTTGAAAGAGGGCTTCGAGTAGTACTTATGAGAAAAATTACACATGCACAAAACTGAAATTTTTGAAAGTAAGTTTTTAAGGATTGTGGTTAAAAATGCAAATTTCAAAAGCTTAGGGTACTATTTATAATCTAAAAAGATCGTTTGGTCAAGTTTGGTCCCAGAAATTATTTGCACCAATGTTGGATGGACCGAAAAATCGTTTCTGAAGTTGTGGGTTCAGAAAATTATTTAATTATCCCAAACCTTGAGGTCCGTAGTAGAATTTATCCATTGAACCCTAACCTCCCCCATCGACCAATTAGGATTTTGTCCTAAATCCTCTTTATTGTCTTTCAGCTTTTGCTTCATATTGGAAACACTAATAAAAACGGCCCATGGCACTCACGGGACTGTACTTATGTAAAGACCACAACTCAACCCGAAATTCAAGTGTGGCATTTCATGAATGGTTGGACTCGTTTACTAGGTGCGTAGTTTGAATTTTATTTTGTTTTCAACAGAATCAATAGATGGGAGCAAAGACTTGTGCTCAGACTTAAGGGTTAGGAATCCATTCGTGTCCCAAATAATGCTAACTGCCTGGTCCGAAGAGCTAGATTTCAGTCTTGATCTAGGAACCCATCTGGGTTTACTGGGCCAGGATGTGGGCCCAACTCTTTGGCCCAAACAGTTGATACTATCTATATTAGAGAATGTGACCTGCATCTTGAGCCAAATCCCTATTTTGCCCAATCCGAGAAGGTTAAGCAAAAAATAATAAAAATTACGAAAAAGAAATTCATTCAATAAAGTCGTTAGTAAGGTCTTTAGGGAAAAAAAAAAAAAAAAAACTAACAAAACTAAAGACACTTTTTAAATCGAACCATAAACCATAAGGGACACCTGAAAGGGATAATGGCTTCATTCTAAAGAGGTTTTCGAAAGGCTCCCAAGTAATCCCTAAGGAAGGGACTATCTAAATCCTTAGGCTTAAACCAGAGACCCAGATTGGGGGGCGAAGGTATGATATTGCGATGGAGTGCACCATGATATCGCCCATCATTACTGGCAGCCTCAATAAACAAAACAAACAAATTTGAATTAATATACATTAAACACAAAAGCATGCAGCGTGTTACGATTTAACGAATCGAAGACTAAAAATTAAAGAAACAAGGTTAACCTAAAGAAGCAAAAAGAACAATCCAAATAATTTACAACGGGATTAAACTAATAAAAAATTACATCCTTGCTTAAAACACTAAACTAAATAAGATAAGATAAAGGGGGAGAGGAAAAGAGAAAAGAAAGGTTATTAGATTCGTACCGTCGGGTTGACCTACCTGATCTACCAAGGAGCCCAGTAGGATTTTGGTAGAGTGATGCTTTTTTCACAAGTCAATTAGTTTTCTCTCTCAATTTTTCGGTATCTTTCCTCTCCAACTTTTTTTGTTTTTCCTCTTGGTTTTTCGTGTGTTCAACCCCTAGGCGGAGGCTCCCTTTTTATAGTGCCTAAAGGATAAATTGAGTTGAGTAAAAAAATGCAAAAAGTTGGCTTATTACTTACCAAAATTAATCTAATCAACCGAATCTTTATTCGATGAAATCTTATTAAAGTGGGCGTGTTTTGGATGTAGAAAAGAGAGCTAGGAACCCGATCGATTCAAGCTGGGTCCACCCACGAACATGGCCTATGTCTTGGGTGGACCGACTACCCGAATCACCGCAAGTTCCGAGCCATGCACTAATTTGGGCTGGATGTGTCATTTTCGTGCAGTCTAATAGGCTCTGATTAAAGGTTTTATTCCTGCTGGGCCCGCACATATACATATTGGTGCATGGGTTTCATCTTTGGGCATTTATAAAATTCGAGACACTATTTTTAGGTGTCTACAACTTGTCGTCAGTGTTCTGGTTTGTCTTCCTTTTCCGCTAGTTGCTCCACTGATGAGCTCTATTATGAAACTCTCTCCTTTTTCCCCACTTATATTTAAAATCATTTGGCTGCTACTAATCGTATAAACCTATTGGTTGATATACAAATTATACAAAGTAGTTTTACATCTAAATCCGAATTACCGTGTGTGATAATTATACGATAGATTTTTCTCTCTTAAAATAGAATAAGATGTTGTCTTTATAAACCATGATGTATGATGTAAATGTTGTTTTTCACTATACAAGCATTTATCTTTACACAATACTAGTTGAAAATCACATACAGTGCATGTTGTAAATTTATTGGGTGTAAAGAATATTGTAAAGTTGAAACTAATAATAATACAAAAAAGAAGTAACATTTATTTCCCGCCCAATCAGATCATAAAATGTTCCCAAATAAAACAAAATTAATCGATAGATTTTAGCAGGTAAAATATTATATAGCGATGTTTGAAAAAAAAATTATGTAAGCTTCATTTTTTTACTCCTCTTTTGATTTTGTGTTAGATGCGAGGAAGCGCCTCATGATCTTTGAAACATTGATATAGGAAAATAGAAATTGAACTACACAGCATGAAGCACTGGTTCATGCTTTTATCAAAAATAGTTGCGTTGCTTTGTGTTGGGTTTCATGGCCCAAAATCCAAGAAACGGCATGGTGGGACCGTGCCAGACAACACGGGCGTGTCAGGCCGAAAAAGCGACGATGAAAGGAGGTAGGGATTTGGCACTGGCATGGCCGTGCCACCCAGGCACGGGGTGACCGTGCCACCCAGCACGGTCGTGCTGGGTTCCCAGTTCGGGCGCGGGCTTCTTGGCGGCTAGGGTTTGCGTATTGGGATACAATTTTTGTGGCGGCTAAGGTTCTCCTCTAGAAGTTAAACCCTAGATTTCTAGACCTTATATAAAGAGACCTTACTTAGGATCTAAAATCAGTTCAGACTTCAGACTTCAAATTCCTGAATTCCATCTGTTTCCACTATCTTAGATTTGTGAGAGAGGTTGAGACAGTTTTGAGAGAGATTACAAGAGAGATTGCAATCCTGCTATTAAATCGAATCACTTGTTGCGGTTGCGATCACTTTGTACTCTCCCTGCTCATATAGTGGATTGATTGTGCTCGTCGCCGTCCGTGATTTTTTCCCGCATTGGGTTTGTACGTAAATCTTGTGTGTTATTACTTTGTTCCTGTTATCGTTCTTTAAATTTCTAAATATTTGTTTCATCCTATCGCTTCCGCTATTAGCTTGCTCTAATTTCCTAACGAGTAGTATCAGAGCCTTGGTTTAGGATGTCTTCAATTATGGAGGTTGATATTCAGAAATTTGATGGGGAGATTAGCTTTAATCTCTAGAAGGTGCAGATGGGAGCAGTTTTCATCCAGCATGGGTTATAGAAGGTTCTGCAAGGACCTCACAAAAAACCTGAGAAGATGACTAATGAACAATGGGCAACAGACCAAAAGAAGAGGCGTAGATCGTTGACAGACGAGGAATGAAAGGAACTGGACTTGAAGGCAGTTTCAGCCATACAGTTGTGCTTGGCACCACATGCCTTACGAGAGGTGCTTTATAAGACAACTACGGTGGATCTTTGGGTTCAATTAGAGGAACTCTACATGACGAAGAGTCTCGCCAATAAGATCCGTTTGAAGGAAAGATTGTACACCTTTCGTATGGCTGAAGGTACCCCTGTTTAAAAACACTTGAATGAGTTTAACTCTATTCTTGTTGATTTGGAGAGTCTGGATGTAAAGATCGAGGATGAGGATAAAGCTATTCTACTTGTTATGTCTTTACCCCCCTCCTATAAAGACTTTAAGGAGATCATGCTATATAGTAATTCTAATACTATATCATTTGAGGATGTTAAGTCAAACCTGTTGTCTAAGGAGAAATTTGATTTTGACATTCATGCTGATTCTACTGAGGGATTAGTAATAAGGGGTAAAACAACTGAAAAGGGGAATGGTAGTAGGGGTAAGAACCGTTCTAAGTCTAGAAATTCTCGCGCTGATAAGACTTACAATTACTGTGGTAAATTGGGTCATATTGTTGCTAACTGTTGGCAACTGCAAAAGAAAAGGGAGAAAGAAGAAGATAATTCTCATGAGCCTACTGAAGCTTCATTTGTTAAATCTAATTCTGATGATGACGTTCTGTTTGCTACCTTTACTGAAAGGGGGAGCGATTCTGATTGGAGATTCTGCGTGTACCTATCATATGTGTCCTCACAATGATTGGTTTTCAACATATGATCCAGTTGACTCAACTATTATTCACATGGGCAATAATGCCCAATGTAAAGTAACTGGAATTGGTACTGTTAAAATCAAGACCCATGATGGTGTTGTGAGGACTTCATCGAATGTTCGTCATGTTCCTGACTTGAAGCGTAACCTCATCTCTTTAGGCACCCTTGAATCCAAGGGGTGCAAATATTCAACTAAAGGTGGAGTTTTGAAGGTTTTGAAGGGCAGTCAGATTCTACTTAAGGGTGTGAGGCAAGGAGGCCTCTATGTCTTACAGGCATCTACTATGACAGGTTATATGAAGAAAGATTCATATAAGTTATCTCCTAGAGCTAAGTTCAAGCATTGCTTGGACTTAGTTGGCATTCACAGCATTTGAGCGCCCTTCGGGGCATCGGCCCTCGGGGGGGCATCGCCCTTCAGGGTGCGATGACGGTGTTAGAGAATTGGTAATTGTTGGTGATTTTGGTCCAAAGTAGAGATTGTTGGGTTTCGTGGCCCAAAATCCAAGAAACGGCATCGTGGGACCGTGTCAGACGACACGAGCGTGTCAGGCCGAAGAAGCGACGACGAACGGAGGCAGGGATTTGGCATGGGGAGGCTGTGCCAGGTGACATGGCCGTGCCACCCAGGCACGGGGTGACCGTGCCACCCAACACGGTCGTGTTGGGTTCCCAGTTCGGGCGCAAGCTTCTTGGCGGCTAGGGTTTACATATTAGGATACAAAAATTTGTGGCGACTAGGGTTCTCCTCTAGAAGTTAAATCTTAGATTTCTAGACGCTATATAAAGAAACCTTGCCTAGGATCTAAAATCAGTTCAGACTTCAGACTTTAAATTCATGAATTCTATCTGTTTCCACGATCTTAGATTTGTGAAAGAGGTTGAGAGAGTTTTGAGAGAGATTACAAGAAAGATTGTAATCCTGCTATTAGATCGAATCACTTGTTATGGTTGCAATCATTTTGTACTCTCCTTGCTCATATAGTGGATTGATTGTGCTCGTTAACATCCGTAGTTTTGTCCCGCATTGGGTTTCCACGTAAATCTTGTGTGTTATTACTTTGTTCCTATTATCGTTCTTTAAATTTCTGAATATCTGTTTCATCCTATCGCTTCCGCTATTAGCTTGCTCTAATTTCCTAACACTTTGATTGTAGAAGTTTGGAACAACTAAATCCGGGATAATAAGCAACATAGGATAAGGATACAAAATTCGTAGCATAGAAGGGAAAGAAGGCCAAAAGAAAAGGAGAATGTTAGCTTATAAACACTGTTAATGACAAAATTGAGCATATTTATGTTGGATATTGTATGATTTAAAATTAATTGAATTCTTTTAATATATTGATTTCCGAAATTGTTTTTAATAAATTATTTGGTGATTATAGTCTTTAATATATTGTGACTAGTTGCATAATACATTATAACGTGTTTGTCATGTTGTCTCAAATAATGATATTACTAAATGCATTTGACTAAACGTTTTTAGCTTTATCGGGAGTTCTAAAAATAAAAAGCCCTTAAACTTTTGGTCAATGTAACAAAATGCCCCTTAACTTTAAAAATGAGGTAAATACTGCTTGATTTAATTGAGTTGCTTTATTAATTTTATTTTTATGTTAATTGATGATTTGGCTTCCCTAAATGTGACATGGCAAGTTTTGATAGAGTATATATTTTGTATACAATTTTGTATTATAGTTTCCTATTATTGTTCTCATATTTGTTAAGTATTTTTAGGCTATCTAAAATTGTAATTCTCTTGCCAAAATAGCTAGGGTAGCTGATAGTTTTCTCCTTGCATAAAGGCTTTGTTTTACGTTGAATAGAAGGCAGAGAAGCATTATTCACAAAACATTATTTTGATTGCTTTCTCTCTTCATGGTATCAGAGTAAGGTCGCGCCTCCATTAACAAATGATGAGTGGCGACGAGGCTTCAAAGAAGAACAAGAAGGAGACTGTAACTAGGCCTACTCTGTTTGCAATTATACCCGCATCACCATACTTTGTCCATCCGTCAGAAGGATCAGGAACCTTGATAACTACCGTAATCTTTGATGGAAACAATTATGATCTATGGGAGAAGGTTGTCACCATAGCCCTTCAATCGAAAAACAAACTGAGATTCATCAATGGTGAAATAAGTGAGCCCACAGTAACAACCAGCGTCGATCAGTCCGAGGTGGACGCTTGGGATATGATGAACTCTACCATCTGTTTGTCGCTCTTAAATGTCATTGATTCGAAAATTCGACCTAGCATAGCCTATGCTAACACAACGAAGGTTATGTGGGACCATTTGAAGAAGCGATATGGGGTGTCCGACATTCCCAAAATACATGACTTGAAGTCTAAAGTAGCAAAGTGCAAGCAAGGGTCTATGAGCGTGGTCGAGTACTACACAAAGCTGGTAGGATTGTGGAATGAATTAGAAGCCAAGGTCCCGCAGGATTTTTGCACCTGTGGGAAGTGTGAATGCAAGCTGGGAGCAAAATTAGTTCAAGCGGCAGAGCAAGAAAAGGCCCATCAATTTCTGATGGGTCTCGATGATGAAAAGTATGGTGTACTTCATGGGCAGATATTGGCCATGGAGCCGGTCCCCTTACTTGACAAAATATTTAACATAGTTCATCAAGAAGAACACCACAAGGACGTGGTTAATAGTCGAGAGATGAAAGGTGAAGTTGTTGCTACTTTTGCCGTGAATGCAAAGAGTTAGACCTCGACAGAGCGTCTCATCTGCAAGCATTGTGGGAGACTTGGACATGAAGAAAGTAACTACTATGAAATTATTGGGTACCCAGCTGGGTGGAGCAGTTGTGGAAGAGGAAGAGGAAGAGGAGGTCGTGGAGGATGAGCTCAACATGGTGGCAGACATGGTTCAGGCCAACGCAGAAGCGGCAGACGTGAAGGAGCTTATGCCGTCGCAGCCACACAGGAATTAAGCGAAGTAGAGGCAAAAGAAAATAATCAAGTGCAAGCTGTAAGTATTCCTGGACTCACAGTCAAACAGGTATAACGACTCATGGTACTCATTGACACCAAAGAGTGGCCATAAAAGACTTACAGGTAAGCCTCCATGGCTCATTGATAGTGGCGCGACATCACATATGATAGGTGACATGAGCTTGGTCGATGATTTTCGATATATAAATCCAATAGTAATTGACTTACCCAATGGAGAACAAGTCTGGACTAATAAAGAAGGAATTATGAGACTTGGTGAAAATTAAAGTTGAGCAAAGTGCTTGTTGTGCCATGGTTAAATTGCAATCTTATGTCAGTATGGAGACTTTGCAAAGAGTTAAATTGCTCACATTTGACGAGATTTATTGTATTTTGCAGGACCGTACTATGAGGATTTTGATTGGTATGGGTGAGCAACGAGACGGGGTTTACCATTATAAGGAGATGCAGGTAAAGAAGATGCAAGCATTTGCTGTTCAAACTGGGCATTTATGGCACCAATGCATGGGTCACCCATCAGGAGAAGTCGTGTCTATTTTATTAAAGTCGTTAAATTGTTCTAGTCGTGATAATTAGAATAATAATGTGTGTGAAGTGTGTTTTCATATAAAGCAACCCGTACTCATTTTTCTATTAGTGATAATAAAGCAAAGGAGTTGTTTGATATTATTCACTGTGATATTTGGGGACCTTATAGAGTACCTTCTTCATGTGGTGCACATTATTTTTTAACTTTGGTTGATGATTTTAGTAGAAGTGTTTGGGTGTATTTTATGAAAGAGAAAAGTGAGACAGAAAAGTTATTAAAGGGATTTGTGACGTTGGTGAAGACTTAGTTTAATAAAGTTGTGAAAATTGTGCGTACAGATATTGGTCTTGAGTTTGCATTAGGTTCCATGAAAAAGTACTATCTGGAAATAGGTATTCTGCATCAAACGAGTTGTGCGGATACTCCTCAACAAAATGGGAGAGTAGAAAGAAAGCACAGGCACCTATTAAATGTTGCAAGGGCACTTCAGTTTCAAGCTAATTTACCTTTGAAAATTTGGGGTGAGTGTATTTTAACTGCGGCTCATCTGATCAATAGAACACCTAGCAAACTATTAGAAGGCAAAACTCCCTGCGAAGTTATTTTTAACAAAAAAAACCTCCTATGATCATATTAAGGTCTTTGAGTGTTTGTGCTTTGCCTTGAATAAAGTCAAGGGAAAAGACAAGTTTTCTTCCAGAAGTCGAAGGTGCATTTTAGTCGGTTACCCTTTTGGAAAGAAAGGTTGGAAATTATATGATTTAGAAAATCATAAATATTTGGAGAGTCGTGATGTGGTTTTCTTTGAAGAGATTTTCCCTTTGGTAAAAAGTGACCAAGGTACCACAAATTTAGAAAAACAGCATGATCTAAGGTACCAAAGAAACTTGGGTGTTTTTGATGATTTAGAAATCGAGGACGCAGACATGGAAGGCAGCCACCATGAATATAGTCCATCAGCGTTGGATGACAGGGGGAGCTCTCCTGGAGGGCCCATGAATTCGCAAGAAGTAGCCCAGGCATAGGAGTGCATAACAACATCATCTGAGCCCATCATCACGCCCAGCCCAGCAGCTCATGCCTGCCCAGCTTACCAGCCCAGTCTACTAGTTTAGCCCAAGCCACGAAAGAGCTCAGTTCGGTTGAGATCAATATTGGCGAGCAGCCCAATCAAGTTTAAGCCCATGGCTGGGCGTGAACAGCGGCGCAGACATCCACCAGCTCGGTTGAATGATTATGTGTGTTACAGCACTCAAGTCACGAACCCCACCTCGCATGCAAACTCATCTCAAAAGGGATCCTCAGGTACACGTTACCCCTTGCAAAATTATGTCACATGTACAAATTTTTCTCTTGGCCACCAAAAGCTTCTAGCTGCTATTATGAAGGTCTAGGAACCACAATTCTATCATGAGGCAATCCGAGATGCAAAATGGAGAGAAGCCATGCGTGAAGAGATAGATGCCTTAGAAAAAATCGGGACTTGGAACATTATTGACCTACTACCCAGGAAGAAACCAATAGGCTACAAATGGGTTTGTCATGTGAAATATAACTCTAATGGTACCATTCAACGCTACAAGGCGCACTTGGTTATTCGTGGTGATCACCAAGTTGAAGGTATCGATTACAATGAAACTTTTGCTCCAGTCGCCAAAATGACTAGTATTAGATGTTTCTTATCTGTAGCAGTCGCAAAAGGCTGGGAGTTGTATCAATTAGATGTTAATAATGCTTTCCTTCATAGGGACCTTGATGGGAGGTATACATGAAATTACCTCCTGGTTTTCATACCATTGGATCTAACAAAGTGTGCAGGCTAAAAAAATCGCTATATGGACTGAAACAGGCTCCAAAACGTTCTTCCAAGTTATCTGAATACGGTTTTGTTCAATCTTATGCTGATTATTCCCTGTTCACCTATCAAAAAGGTGATATTTTCATGGCTTTCTTGGTCTATATGGATGATATTGTCCTTGCAGGCAATGACAGTTAAGCATGTCAACAGTTCAAAGCATACTTAAACAAATGCTTCAGCATAAAAGATCTTGGTCCTTTGAAATACTATCTTGGTAGTGAAGTGGCCAGGGGCCCTCAAGGATTATATCTCTGTCAACGCAAGTATGCTCTTGAAATTATTGATGAATATGGTCTTACAGGAGCTAAGCCTGCGTTAGTTCCAATGGAAGAAAATCACAAGCTGGCACTTTCGACTGAAAAATTGGTAGATGATCCTACCAGATAAGGCATCTTATGGGTCGTTTGATTTATCTTACTATCACTTGACCCGATCTTACCTATGCCGTCCATGTTTTATCACAGTTCATGCAAGCTCCGAGAGTTGAGCACATGGAAGCAGCAACTCGAGTCGTTCATTATTTCAAAGGTAGTCGAGGACAGGATATTTTTCTACCTAAGGGCAATGACTTGCAGCTCGTTGGTTTTTATGACTTAGATTGGGGAGCATGCCCCATTTCACGGTGGTCTTTAAATGGATATTTTACCATGCTTGGGGGATCTCCAATATCCTGGAAGACTAAGAAGCAAACTACTGTGTTCCGCTCTTTTGTGGAGGCAGAATATTGTTCCATGGCTTTTGTTGTTAGTGAGCTTGTCTGGATCAAGCTCTTCCTCGCCTCTTTGGATGTGTTTCATAAAAAGCCTCTTTGTCTCTATTGTGACAGTCAGGCTACCCTCCACATCGCTAATAATCAAGTTTTTCACGAACGCACCAAACATATTGAAATCAATTGTCATTTTGTGCGTGAAAAACTCGTAACAGACATGCTCCAGGTCTCTCACATTAGTTCTAAGCAGCAACCAGCTGACTTCTTCACCAAGGCTCTCGAGAGTGCACAATTTCATCATCTAAAGGGCAAGTTGGGCATGATTAATCTCCATGCTCCAACTTGAGGGGGAGTGATAGAGTATATATTTTGTATACAATTTTGTATTATAGTTGCCTATTATTGTTCTCATATTTGTTAGGTATTTTTAGGCTATCTAAAATTGTAATTGTCTTGCCAAAACAGCTAGGGTAGCTGATAGCTTTCTTATTGTATAAAGGCTTTGTTTTACGTTGAATAGAGGGCAGAGAAGCATTATTCACCAAAACATTATTTTGATTGCTTTATCTCTTCAAGTTTTGGAAAGAAAAAAGCCACATAAGCATGTTCTTGCATAAATAAGTTAAATAATTTGTCCAAAAAAGTTACGTTGTTTACTTTACACAATTATATTCAGTGACAAAATATAAGACAAATTAAAACCGTACGGGCTAGACAACATTAATGTATTTTAGTGATTCGTATTCGAAATGTAGAATTAAGGCAACTACTTCCATCAATTTATAACAAAGCTTTTAAATTTTTTTAAATTTAATTGATAAATTCATAATTGCATCATACTTGAGTTAGGAAAATATTACATTAATTAAATTATCGTAAAGATATATGGATTATTCTTTGTCTTTTTTTCTTTTTTCTATAAAATTATTTCATAGACTTGCTTGAAACAAATTGAGGATTTCATTCCTATCAATCGAGCATATCGCACTCTTGCATCATCTTTTTGTTGTCTATTTTTTTATACTCTCCTATTTCTTGATAATTTTTCCACCTTTCTTGAAAAATTACTAAAATGTTTTTTTTGGTAGAAAAATGCTTGTGTTTATAAGATTAATTAAAAATAAATTTCATATGAAAATTTTAAAAAGTCGTATGCTATGCTCTAAAGTTAGGTTAATACATAGTTGATTGTTCCCCCTCCTTCTATATGAAAATAATTATATATATTAATTTTGTATTTTATACATGCCCCCAACATGATTTGATTTGACAATATATAAAGTGATTTTTGAACAGTTCATATTAGCTGTTAAAATGCTTCTAATTGTAAGTTAAATTATCAAGCTAAATAAGATTATGAGATTGAAATGAAAGACTTCGATATACCTAGATGATTATTTGGGTTGATTTTTATATTAAAAGGGGAAGAAAAAGAAATTTTTTTGCTTTATTTATTATTGGCCTCGCCACAATGTAGGAAAAAATATGATGTATTATATTGTCCAATCATAAGACTTTTTTCGAGGTGTACAACTAGGAAAACCAAAAATAATATTTAATTTGATTGTTTTTTAGAGATAAAAAAATTACATTTAACACAATATACAATAAATTAAGCCACATCATTTTAACAAGCCATGTCATTTTTTAAATTTACCAAATCATTAATTAATAAAAAGAAATAAGATTGAATAATAAAGTTAAGAAATATTTACCTCGTTTTTAAAGTTGAGGAATATTTAACACCTTTAACTAAGAGTTCAAGGGTAATATATTTTTGAAACTCGGTTTCTCGGCTTGGATGGAGATTTTGGTTGCTCGAAACTTTTCTTGTAACTTGTGCTTTTATGGTGGGTTTAATGCTATTTTTGCAACTTGTGCTTTTATGGTGCTGATTTTAGTGCTTCGCATTTGATTTGCTGTCAACTCAATATTAAAGTTGGCTCAAATTCAATGCTCAGATTAGAGTCAATTGAATGGTTTAATTAGATTTATTAGTTTGATTAACAGATTACTGTTTTGATATGGCCTTTGAATGCAAACTTTTAAAGCTTAGTAATGTCGGTTGTTGTTTAATTTCAAGCAACATTACTCGTCGATTTTTATGTATAAATACCAATACTTATCGATTGGAATTGGTGGAAATCAATTTAGAGCTTTGGAAAGTATAACTACTAAGTTTCCCATCCTGAAAAATTATCTAATAAATTTAAACACCAGATATTCTAGTTAATATTTTATTTTTGAGCAATAAGCGAGATGCTGGTTCGGGGTTCTCTTACACTACATTAGAGAGTACCAACGGATTGTCGAATCTTGAGGGAGTCACAATTATCGACAAATTTACCAGTGCAATGGGGACGTTTCTTCTCCAAAAAAGCATTTCCACGTGCTTCGACCAAGGTCATTCCTAAACCTTACTACACTATCTTTGGTTGCTTTATCTTTGTTATTTGCTTGCTAAGTTCTTAAATCATTAGAATATTCTCCACTTGCAATGTCATTGTTATCTTTTAATTTATTTCTTTTCTAGCACTTTAAACCATGTTCTTTTTTCCCCCCATAAGTAGCGATAAGGCTTACAAAAATTCAGGTTCGGGTCGATTTGGGCCCTGACAAATCGGACATTCAGACCAAAATATCACACCTGAACCCTCTCCGGCTTATAAATTAGACACTCTGACTAGACCCGAATTCGAACCCAAATGCCTGATATCCAGACTCAGTTGTCCGAATGTTCGAGTTTGTGATATGAATTTTGGAAATTTTTATTGAAATTCTATGTGATTGAACCCGAATGTGATTTGTCAATGTCTGAACCCAGTTGTCCGAGGTTGTTTTTATAAACTTTTCTAGATAATTTGGATCAAAATTATACACTAATCCATTTGTCAGAACCCAGTAATCCATTTGTCCGAATTTGTCTAAACCCAAAATGGTTCAAAAATCGAACCGAATGACCAAACCCGAATGCAACTTGAATTTAAATTCGGATATGACCGAACAAAAATTTCATGACCGTATCCAATTTTTTTTGGATCAGACACATTCGAATAATGGGTGAGATGGATTTTTGCCCCAAGTAGCGACAACATTATTGCTTAGGACTTCTTAAAACTCTTTACAACTTCTTATAGTTTCTTGCATATTCTCACAGCCGCTTATAGCTTTTTACATCTACATTGATTTTTCTTCCTTCCAAAATATTTTTAAATATTGCGAAGGAGTTCTTATTTTCTTTTTCATTAACATGTGGTGTGTGAATTATAAGCATCATTCTTAAATATTTTGGAGGGTTTCATATTTTATTAGTGTAATCTTAATATTTGACGTGTTTCTCATCTTATTAATATTCTCCTCATGTTATCTTAAATAGACTAATTTAGGATGCTAAATTTGATCAATTTAATTTTGAAGGGTTTTATTCATTTTTTTTGGAAAACTTGTTATCTTATCATGAACTGTTTAATTTAGTTAAGGATTTTTTGGTCGACAATTTGTTTCGATGCTATTTGCTGATACAGAGAGATAAATAGAAGCTACTCCATTGTATTTTGTACTTGATAACGTATCACACATTTAAAAAGGTTTTAGTAATTTAATTCTCATTAGTATGCTATTTTACAATTAATTTTTTACTTTTGTTGATCAAGAACAAGTATTGTATAATATCAAAATTTATCGTTTTTATAGTTATTACAAAATAATTTATTGATTAAAGGTATAAAATTATTTTAATTAATATCAAAGACAAAGAATACATAATTCATTTTCGCATAAGAATTAATTTCACTATTCATATGTTATAGAAGACAAAAAATTATGGATACAAAACAGGGCTTCTAAGAATATTTTCTCATCCATAATTTTGTTTTGTTGATCAATGTATTAGGCATATCAAAGATATCAAATTTAGATTTTAATTTACATAAACTATATCCAAATAAAAATTGTAAATCTTTAACATTAAACATATTTAGGTTTTGTTCAAATAAAATAGACTTTATAAACTATTGTACTCCTTTTCTTATCTTTCTTACATCTCCCAACAACTAGTTTTACAACTTTTTACAGCTATTTAGAACTTCTCACAGATCCTTACAATTTGTTACATCTTCTCACTACTTATTACATTTTCTTGTAACTTACAACTGTTCCTTATTGCAAAAAAAGAACAAGGGCTGAATACTATAAACTATGAGAATTTTTGTATCTGAAGTTGGAACAATCTTTTGGTACCACCAAGAGTAGCGCTAGCTTGCACATCAACAACCATGGCACTACGATATTCAACCCAACCGCACTAGAAGAGAACACGGAAAAAATGACTGAAGTTCTGATAAAAATTTGGACTTATTTGACGAAAATTGATACTTGTGTCGAGATTTGTGACAAAATATGTATTCGTCAAAAAATATTAGTCAAAAGTAACTTTTTGGGTGAACCTATTACTAGTGCTGACGGACCGATTCTAATGATCTAACAATCAATCAAAATTGAATTGACGGACCATAGTGAGGACTATCAAATGTTTAGTATATAACATTGATGAAAATTTTGACAGACTGACAGTCTGTAAGTATATATTTTGATGGAAAATTACATCGTTGAGATTTTTTTTAAATAAAAAATTCAAATTTGAATTCAAACGTCGAATTTGAAAATTTGAAAAAATTTCAAACTTTTGAAATTAGAATGTTTGAAATTTCAAAAGCGAAATTTATTGCAACATTTTAAATGTGAAAATTTAAAATTTAAATTCACAATTCCAAATTCACTTCTAAAACTTTCAGATTTTTAGATCCAAAATTTCTGTAGAACATAAAAAATGAAAAAAAAAAATCCAAGAGAACACATGTACAGACAAACCAATTGAGAAATTGAATGGAACAACTGCAAAATTCAACATATCATGAATAATTGAACAACACAAATTATAATATGTATATCATACTTTTGAGAACATATATTTTAAAGAGCAACATTAATAAATATATATTAAAATTAATATATGATAAATACATATTTGAAAAATACATATTTGAAAAATATATATACATAGACGATGAGAACATGTGCATGCTCTTAGGAGCACATAAAAAATTGCCCACAAATTGTACAATAAATAAATTGAAACTATACATGTACCATTTACAAACATCATCCAAATTAAACAGTGGTATTGATGAATATACGCTTTTATAATTTACGACGATATATTCCCCAACAACGAAAAGGATTAAAGCCCAAAATTAGAAAAAGGAATCGATGACAACAATGGACAAGGCGAATAAGGCAATTTACAAACTAGCAACCAAGGAGAGCGAAAGCACACGAACTGAGGAAGGCCATTTAAAAAAAAAAAAGGAAACAAGAAAATTAAATACTAGACGTCTAGACTTGAGAGCACAGGCAATGGATGCCTTGTGGGCCAAGAAAAGAGGGCGGGGGAGCCAAAATCTGGCTTTGTCACTTCCAGCGGTGGGGAGGGGGGTAGTGGCCCGGTGAGATGCCTGCTGTGAGCCTTCCCCCTTCAGCTTTTATCTTTTTTGTTTTGTTTTTTATTAGGCTACATTATTTTTTTTTTTAGATTTTAAAAAAGTAGTTGTGTGTTGGGATGTGGGTTTATGGGCATTAGTTTATTTGGTGAGCTAAAGTGGTGAGCCAATCATTGGAGAGGGTGAAGTTTGTGAGGCAAAAAGTTGGTGGAAAGGTTGATGTGGCAGTGGTAGGTCCCTACCGGTGAGCCAAAAATTAGCTCACCATTGTTCTTGCTCTGAGACAGGACGAATTTTTGGGTGGAATTGAAGACATTTGTGTAGAGAGACAGAGAGAGAGAGGAGAACACTATGAGGAATCGGCTGCCTCATCCAGATCTTCAATTCATCAAAACATTTGAAACCCCAAAAAATAAAAATTAAAAAAGAACTAAGTCGGCGGCATTCTTCATCATGCGGTACCTAACATCTTTGTCCGTACATGCTGACTGTTAATGTACAAGACCAATAATCTGTTTGGTTTTTAGATTGAAACTCTAGTGCAGGCTTGTTTCCAAAACACGAAAGTCAAGCATTTATGGGGGCAAAGAGAAGAAAAATTTTAATTACCAAGTAAAGCACAATCTTGACTATTTTCTGGATAAAGTACTCATGCATGGCACCGAATCAACAAAGCATTAATCCGCAGAACTGTAATTTTATGAAGCCACAGATCACCCAAGCATAAGAAGGCTGCAACAACTAGACATGTTGAAAGTAATTAAACCAATTATAAGACAAACATTTAAGATTGAAAGTTAAAAAATGAAAGGCGATTTATAGGAAAGAAGAATAAGAGCAATTGCAATGAAGGGCCCGCGGGCCAAAAATTGGAGGTGGCAAGCTGAAATTCATTCCGTGTTGTTGCACTGGTTGCCTTGAGAAGTTCAACTCGTGGGGTGGCCGCGGGCCACGGGCCTTCCCCCCACCATTTTTCTTTTTTTAGGGTTTTTTTTTTAAGTTTTATTGGTGTTTGTTTTTTTTTTTAGATTTTAAAAAAGTTATTGTGTGTTGCTGTGTGGGTCTATGTGTATTATTTTATTTAGTGAGGCAAAGTAGTGAGCCAACCATTGGAGAGGGTGAGGCTTGTGAGGTAAAAAATTGGAGAGAGGGTTAATGTAGCAGTTGTAGGCCCCTACCGGTGAGCCAAAAATTTGGCTCACCATTGCTCATGCTCTAAGAGGAGATGTCAGAATTGAAGCGATAGCCTGATGATGAACAACGACATAGATGTAAAATACAGAGCCACTCATTGGAGAAGAAAGAGACATTGACTAATAACCCATTATTTTACAATATTTACAGCACTACCCTCAAAATTTCACAGAACAGTGATTTATCTTATTGGGTTTTTAATCTATAATAATAAGAATTAGCACATATTTTTCATTAGAAAAACATAAATAAAAAGAATTATATTTCTAGTACATCCTTTCCTTTAGTCTCTCTCTCTCTTTTTTTGTTTTTTGGTTTTGGGGCTACATCTTTCCTTTCGTCTCTTAAATCTCTCATCCTTTCCTTCCCTATCGCTATATAAAAAGGGGGAGTATGAGAAATCTACCAAAATTTTTCCTTCCCTATCGCTATATAAAAAGGGGGAGTATGAGAAATCTACCAAAAAAATTTTTTGACTTGGATCTGAAGCAAAAGGATGGTTCTTTGATTTGGAGAGGTGATGTACATCACCTTGATTCATCCATGAGTGTTGCTCGGGGAATTGGGTCTTTTTCATGTCACTAGCATTAAATTGGTAAAGTCATTTTCGGCAAATAAGTAAAATGTGAGAATTATACCGAGAGGAAATGATAGAGAGTAGGAATAAGGTTCACAAATTAGATAAATGCTTCCTCCTATCTTTAGGTGGAAGTTTTTTAATAAATAGTTTCATTTCTTGTTGCTAAATCATGCCCAAAAAAAAAAAAAAAAAGAAAGGAAGAGAGAAAGAAACATAAAATTGTAGAGACAAAATTATTGTTTCTCATAATGGTTTTCTTAATGCTTGTTGGCTCTTCCTGCATTTAGAGAGTGTAGTTATAATATCTCTTTTTTAAATTAATCCTCCAATTCTTGCCAATATCAATTCCTATTTTCTCAACTTTATTTTAGCAATGTAAGATATAGTTTTTGTAATATTTGAAACCTAACAGTGGTATCAGAGAGAGGTTAACTTATACTATTCAATATTGTGGCACGAAAATATGAGATTGAGAAGATAAGTGGGCATAATTTCCCCCTTTGGAGATTGAAAATGAAGGGAGTATTAAGGAAATACTATTGCATAGCAGCAATTGAGGTCAAACCTTGTAACGCCCCCAAATTAAACACGTTTCACTGCTTGTGTTTTTCTTAATAAATCTCTTAATTATCATCTAGGCAACGCAATGATAGGGGCATTATTGTCGTCCAAAAGAACAAGGCTTGAAATATGCGTGCTATAAGTAACACAGTTATGCATAACTTCAATCATATACATACACACCTGATCAATCCATATATAATCAGCTGTTAACCAACATAAGATTTTTACACTATAGTAAAAATAATTTACCATGTAATCTGCATCTCCATCAACTGAAGATTTCAATATACAGCTCTAAAAATATGCATACACTGTGTCAGTATTGATCCATCCAGATTCATTTGCTCAACTTATTCTCTTCCGCTGGTTCACTATCATGAAGACGATTCTCTGAGCATTTGCCTAAAACAAAACATGAAAAACATTTCGAACTGTGAGCCGAAGCTCAGTACATACATTCCTGAATTGTTAAATGATCATTGAATCACTGATTGAGCCCGCTTTGCAATTCATTTTAAGTTAAAATAGTGAATGAGATGAATGTAAAACTGTATTGCTAGTTATTATCTGATGGTGAACCCCCTTGATACTGTTACAATCTATGGATAGGTGTACACCTGCCAAGTCGATCGGAGAATCTGGCTTGAAACCGTGCGGGTAACTGAAGGGCGAATGTCCTATAGATGATAACTGGTAGAGTCACTAATTAAATGATAAATCACTATATAAACTGATTCATTGATGGATTTACCAAACATGATACTTTGATAAATGAACTCTGATCTCTAAAGATACAAGCAATGGACGTACCTGAAGTCTTTAAAATAATATTTCACTTGATAATACATATGCACAAAGAAAAATGATAGATTAGGCCCCGAGTCTGCTAAAGAAATGTAATTATAAGTAAATGCAGTTAGTAAACAATATTCACACCCATAATTTGTAACTTTAATGGAAATTGATTTATTTAAAAAGACTTCTACAATTCCAATAACTTAATATAAGGCAAGTTAAACCAAAATAAACTAATTTTAATTCAATATAAGACAAGTTAAATCAAAATGATTTGAATAATAAATCAGTTAGGGTTATTGAACTTGAATACAATAAATTAAAGCAAAATAGATCAAATGAAAATGATTGAGGTGATAATGAAAAGAATTTAATTGAAATAAACGAAATATGGGTTTTTGATATTTCTAAAATGGATAATGGAAGATGTAATGCTTCTGAAATGGATAATAGAAGGCTTAATGTCAGGAGAGATGTTGTGAGGTTCATAAAAGCTCAAATAACACCAGCTTGGTTCGATGGACACTGATTTTGAGTCATTACTCTGCTCACTTCCCAAATTTCATTTTCATGCTCATTTAACTTGGTTTTCAACCCAAGTGAGCTTCTATACATAATCACACTTGTTGAACTCACTACACTTTGTAATTTCCTTGCAATACCAAGAATTATATGAAAACTTCTGAAAATATTTCCAAATGTCACGATTTCTGTATTCACTCCTGTTACCGTTTGATGGTTTGCATTAGAAAATCCATATCTTTCACTCCCGACTTGCTAATAAGATCTAAAACCCCAATATGAAAAGCTCATAATATCCACTAAAATGTTTATTGAGAACACAAAATATGATTCATATAGTAAGGTCTCTAAAATTAGGGTAGAATATAGACGTGCACAATTTTAGTTCAATCTACGCAGTTGTAGCAAAATGACCATAACTTTTTCCACAGAACTCGGATTAAGGCGATTCAAAAAGCATGTGAAAGCTAACTCATTGATCGATACACACACCAAAAATCGCAAATTTTCAATGAGCCAATCAATACCAGTTTTTTCGTGAAGTCCACTGTTCAAAACTACTCTCAGTTTCGATGTATTCTGCGCAGTCTCTAGTAAAGTGGCCATAACTTTGTCTATACAACTCGGAATTAAGTAATTCTAGAGCCCATTGAAAGCTAAATCATTGACATATCTTCACACCAAAAATATAATTTTTCCATGTCCCACGAAATACTAGTTTATTCATAAATAGACCCCTGTTTTGGGTGTGTTTCCCAGCCCTAAATCACATAGTTTCAATCTTTTCCTTATATAACCACCCACTACAATCACTCTATAACTCATCCAAATTAATATAAACATCTTAATATTTATTACCAATGCCAAAAATCACAAAATCTCATTAAAAACAATCAAAATCCATCATCCCAACCTAAACTTGCATGATCATGAACAACTTCAAACATCACTTACTTTCAAGCATAATCCAACCATTAAAACATCAAAATAACACTTGTCTATATCAAGATAACATGATCCATAATCAAATCCAACATAAAAATCGAAAATGAAATTTGATTAGGCTAGACTTTTACCTTGCTTAGTGATCAAAAGGGAGAGATGGAGGTGTTGCTTGATGTGGGAGGCGTTTGGGTGGTGGATGGTGGTTGATGGTGTGGTGGCCAGCTGGCTGGTGGTGGCTGAGAGTGGTGGCTATGGTGGCTGGTAGCACGGGCTGGCCATGGGGCAGTGGAGAAATGGAGAGAAAGAGAAAGGAAAGTGGGAGGAAATTGCCTTGGTGTTTTTGTGCTTGAGTTGTTTACTTGGTTGCAATTGAATGGAGTATACATGGCTGAGAATTTATCCCTCAAAAAAAAAAAATCTTTTGCTAATTTAAATTAGGGGTGATGATGGTAATTAGCTAAACAAATAGATTAGGAACTTTTAGGCCAAAATCGGCCTTAAATGAGCTCGGGTTCGGAAAAATTATCAAACCTGGTGTGATTAATTTAACATTTTTTTTTCCAAAGCTTGAAATTAAACATAATATCATGAAAAATAATTTAATCTTTTAAATCATAAATATGGAGGTCTATTATCAATTTTTTTTCGAAATTAATACGGTAAATGAAACTTGAATTGCAAAGTACGGCCCAAAATGAATTCTCCCAGTCGGGATAATTAAATGAGATAAATAAATGTGAAAAATGAATAAGTTGACTTAATTAAATAAATAAACATAATTTAGGGTCGGGCTATTACAAACCTAAAGGATTAATTGACGACAAATGGAAAGAGATAGATAACAACGCTATTGCTAATCTGCATCTAGCATTAGCAGATTTAGCTTAATCTAGTGTCGAGAGAAAACAACTACGAAGGAAATCTGGGATGCACTCACCAGATTATGTGAAAGAAAGTCACTCCATAATAAGATATTCTTCCAAAGAAAGCTTTATACTCTTTGAATGAGTGAATCCATACGGGTAACAGATCATATCATCAATCTAAATATGCTAATTTCAAAACTTACAGCGATGGATATAATATAAAAGAAAACGAGCGTGCAGAGCTTCTATTTCAAAGTCTACATGACTCGTATGACCAACTCATCATCAATTTGACAAACAATGTGCTTACGGACTTTCTAGACTTTAATAATGTTGCAGTTGCTATCCTACAGGAGGAATCTAGGCACAAAAGTAATGAAGATAGACCATTATCTTCACAACAAACAAAGACATTATCGATGATGAGAGGAAGATCAATGGAACGCAACTTCATTGGGAGTCAAAATCATGGGAGATCGAAGTCACGAAGCAAAAAATATGTCAAATGTCACTTTTGTGTCAAATGTCACTTATATGGCAAAAGAGAACATATTAAAAAGGATTGTTGGAGTTATAAGAAGAGTATTGAAAAAGGTTCTGAATCAACAACCTCTCAAGGATGTGTTGCTAGCACGTTTGATGATGGTGAAATCTTATGCATAAAAGCAGCAATCAATTCAAAAGCAAATCAGCTCACTAATGCCTGGGCAATAGATTCAGGAGCAACATGGCACATGACATCCAGATAGGATTAGTTTCACTCGTATAAACATATCCTTGAAGGATATGTATAAATGGGATATGATCATGCTTTGGAGATTGCAGGTGTTGGCACCATCAAGTTAAGGATGTATGATGGTACAATCCATACGATTCAAGATGTAAGACATGTGGATGGCTTAAAGAAGAATTTATTATCAATTGGGTAATTTGATGAACGTGGACTCGAGACCCAAATAGAAAATGCCATAATGAAAGTTATCAAAGGTGTCCTTGTTGTGATGAAGGTAGAGAAGATTTCGTCTAAACTATTCATGCTTCAAGGAGATACATTAAAGCATGGTGAAGCATGCTGTTTCTTCTGAATGTTAGGAAGAATCAACGATAATGTGGCATCAAAAACTAGGCTACATGTCAGAATGTGGTTTAAAGATCCTCGTTGAACGTAATCTCCTACCTGGCCTCAAGTTGGTAAATTTATCATTTTGTGAGCATTATGTTGTGAGTAAGTAGAATAGATTAAAGTTTGGAAGATCTGCTGCCAAGAGCAAACATATACTAGACTTAATTCATTCTGATGTGTGGGAATCATTGGTTACTTCCCTAAGAGGAGCAAAATATTTTGTTTCATTTATTGACAATTACTCTAGGAGAATATGGGTGTACCCAATCAAGAAAAAGTTGGATGTATTTTCAGTTTTCAAGGGATTCAAAATTTGAGTGAAACTTGAATCTGGATGAAGAATTAAGTGTTTGAGGACACATAATGGAGGGAGGACACATAATGGAGAAGAATACATAGATGGTGATTTCCTTGCAATTTGTAAACAAGAAGGTATTCAAAGACAATTCACAGTTGTCGACACACCTTAGCAAAATGGTGTATCTGAGCAGATGAATCGGATTCTCTTAGAAAGAATAAGAGCTATGTTGAGAATTGCAAGACTGCCCAAGCCTTTTTGGGCAGAAGCAGTCAAAACTGCCAGTTACATGATAAATCGATCACCATCAACGGCTATCGATTTAAAGACTCTAAGGCACATGTGGAATGAAAAGCCAGTCGATTTTTCTTCTTTACATGTGTTCGGATGTCCCACGCATATAATGTACAAATCCCAAGAAAGAACAAAACTGGATATGAAATCCAGAAGATGAATATTCTTGGGTTATGCTAACGGTGTTAAGGGGTATCGCATGTGGGATCCCATTGCCTGCAAGGTTATTCTCAACAGAGATATTATATTTGTAGAAGGAGAGCTAGAAAATAAAGATGATAATACATCTAAAGAAACTACTATAGTACATATAGATGATGAGTCTAGAAATGATGACTATTTTGAAGTAGAGCCAGAACAAGAGGAATAAGAGCTAGAGAGGGTCAATGACATAGAACTTCGACGATCACATCGTTAAACAAGAAAACCTTCATGGCACTTGGATTATATCATGATAAGCCATAATGCGTACTATCTTCTAACAGAAGATGGAGAGCCATCCACTTTTGAAAGGGTTCCGAATAGCACGGGTGCTTCTCTGTGGATGACAGTAATGTAGGAAGAAATGACAGTCTTACATAGAAACAAGAGATGGGAACTTCTTCCACTTCCATAAGGACGGAAATCCATTGGTGACAAATGGGTCTATAAGATCAAACAAGATAGTAATAATCAAGTAGAAAGATATCGTGCGAGACTGGTGGCAAAAGGATATGCTCAGAAAGAAGGTATTGACTTTAACGAAATATTTTCTCTAATCGTTAGAGTTATAACTATAATAGTAGTCCTGGCAATGTGTGCTACATTTGATTTACATCTAGAATAGTTGGATGAAAAGACAACTTTTCTGCATAGAGAACTTGAAGAAGAGATATATATGCTCCAACCAGAAGGATTCGAAGAAAAAGGAAAAGAAAACTTAGTTTACAGGTTAGCCAAATCTCTGTGCGGTCTAAAGCAGGCACCAAGATGTTCGTACAAGAGATTTGATTCCTTCATTATTAGCCTTGGACACAACAGACTTAATTTAGACCACTATGCATATTAAGGGAATGGATGATAATGATTTCATTATTTTGTTATTGTATGTGGATGACATATTAGTTGTAAGCACCAACAAAGATCGAGTCCAAGAATTAAGGCACAGTTATCTAAGGAGTTTGATATGAAGGATTTAGGACCAATAAACAAGATTTTAGGGATGCGAATACACCGAGACCTAAAACATAGGAAGATTTGGCTTTCTCAGAAGAATTATCTAATGAAAATCTTACAACGCTTTAACATACAAGATTGTACGCCATTATCAACCCCACTTCCTATCAATTATAAATTCCTCAAGTATGAGTCCTAGCAATGAAGCAAAAAGGGTAGAAATGTCTTGAGTATCGTATGCATCAGCAATGGAAAGCTTAATGTATGCTATGATCTGTACAAGACCAGATATAGCTCAAGTAGTTGGAGTGGTCAGTAGATTTATGGCAAATTTTAGTAGAGAGCATTGGAATATTGTGAAAAGGATCCTAAGATATGTTAAAGGAACCCCAGATGCGGCATTATGTTTTGGAGGATCAGAGTTTATAGTCAAAGGACATGTTGACTCTGATTTTGTAGGTGATCTTGATAAAAGAAAATCTAGTACAGGCTATGTGCTTACACTTGCATTTGTATTAGTAAGTTGGGATCAAAGTTACAAACTGTAGTAGCCTTGTCTACTACAGAAGGTGAATACATTGCAGCTACCAAGCATGCATGGAAGCAATTTGGATAAGAAGATTAATAGAAGAACTTGGACACAAAAAACAAATGATTTTAATATATTGTGATAGCCAAAGTGCAATGCACATTGTAAGAAACCCAAGTTTTCATTCTAGGATGAAACACATTGATGTTCAATATCATTTTAGTTGACTAGTAGAGGAAGGGACCGCAAATATGCAAAAGATTCACACCGAAGAAAACCTAGCAGATATATGCCTAAGCCAGTTAATTCTAACAAGTTCATATGGTGCAGATCCTCCTATGGCTTGTCTGAAACATAAACTACATGATACTTGCTAGAAAAGTGACTTTAAGAGAGGGATTGTTTAATTGATAAAGTCATTTTTGGCAAATAAATAAAATATCAGAATTATATTGAGAGAAAATGATAGAAAGTAGGAATAATGTCCACAAATCAGATAAATGCTTCCTTCTATCTCTAGGTGGAAGTTTTTGGATAAATAGTTTCGTTTCTCATTGTTAAATCATACAAAAAAAAAAAAGGAAGAGAGAAAGCAGCATATAATTGTAGAGAGAAAATTATTGTTTCTTCTATCATTTTCTTAATGCTTGTTGACTCTCCTTGTACTTAGGGAGTTGTTATAATATCTCTTTCTTAGATTAATTCTCCAATTCTTGCCATTGTCAATTCTTATTTTCTCAACTTTATTTTAGCAGTGTGAAAAATGTAGGCACTAAAAAAAATAATGAAAAGTGCTACATTACAATACTAATATAAGTTAAGCATTTTGGATTAGCCCATTTAATTAATTTAATTCATTTAAATAAATTGGGTTGAATCGACTACCAAGTCATGACTCAAACGACTGCCAAGCCAATAGACAAATTGACTACTAAATCACCAGTCAAATGAACTAAATCAATGGCCCAAGATGGGAATAAATCGCGGAGGGGGATTCTTTTCCTATAAATAGAGCACTACTCCCTCCTATTGAGGGGGTCGAAAATTCATTTACTCTGCCGGCATTTTAGAAAAACTCACAAGAGCTCAAGAATTTCTCTCTGGCAGAAGACAACAAGTACTTTAAACACATGTCGTCTACTCATGGATATCAAACTCATATCCTGTTCAACATGAAATTATGATATTTTATACCCTTAAATTATCTAATATTTGTTAGAAATAAATTATTAATTTACGATTTTAATATTAGTTTTGTTCATTTTATAGGAATTGAAAATAAAAGTGAAAAAATAAATAATTAATTCAAAAGTGAAGTTGGATCAAGTGAAGAAGAAAGAAGCAAAGTCGAGTAGAACGGCCCAGATCCGTGACTCAAAACCGAAGCCCAAGCATCCTCCCTCTCCTCTTTTTCATTCTTTTTTTTTCCATCGTTGGGCCTATTCTCTTTGTTCACACCTTAGCCCAGCCTGTCTTTCCCTTTCTCTTCTTTTCTTTCCCTTCCATCCTCTCACGTGTGGGCCAGGCCCACTTCAGTCCTCAGCAACCCGGTCCTCTCTCTTTTTCTTTTCCTTTCTTTTCTTCCCTTGGGTCGGTTCATCCTTCCTTTCCTTCCCACGGCCCACTCCGTCCTTCACCCCTTTCATTTAACTCCCATGCCCCTTGTACGTGGCATTCACCCCCCTCCATCTCCTTGCTTCTTCTTTTTCCTCATTCCTTAACCACGACCCCCAGACCTGAAAAACAGGGCCACGAAAGAAGAACGGAACAGAGCAGTCCCATGGCCTTCCTTCTTCCCTCATCACCCAGTCGTTACACCCTCTCTCTCCTCACCATTTGTTTAGCCATCATCTCCATCTTCAAGACAATTGTTCTTCTTCTTCCTTCTCCCTCTTCAGTTCTCACAAGCCCAAAAACCAGAGCTCGTGGCTCTTCATCTTCCTCACCATAACCGTTGCTCAATCTCTCTCTCTCTGTTCTCATTCAATCATCAATAGCTATTTCGCTCTCTCTCCCTCTCTCTTCCTTCAATATCCATCATCATCATCATCACCAAACCGTCAGTTACAGGGGGGTTGAAGGGCAACCGAAGGTGCTTCAATGAGGCATTTTTATGGGAGGTTGAAATATAGCACTGGGGGAGGTCGAAGCAAATTGGAGAGTAGATGAAGAGTAGCAGAGTAGATGCGTTTGGAGAGTTTTCATTGTTCTTACTTGCTTTCATTTTGTTTTACATTCGAACTTCATTAATATTAATTTGGTTTTTTTTTTGGTTTGCTCTTTTCATTGTTCGGTTCTAAGTTTGTGGCCCTTGACGATTGAGCATTTGACATATAGATTGGGTTTGTTTCCTTGTTTGGGAATCGAAAAGCCTACTTCAGTATCTTCAATTTGTTCATTCCAGCTACGGCTGTAAAAAGCTTTGGTTGGTTAATTACGATTAAGTGCTCCTAGTTTGCACTTCTTTGGAGTTAGTACTTCCTTCTCATTTTGGTACCCTTTTTTGGTATCCTAATTGTTTATTTTGATTAAAACTTTTTGGTAATCTAGTTGTTTTGTTTTAGGTAATAAGGTTGGAATGCTTCTAGTTTCAATTATGAATTTTGGTTGTCAATTTCAAACCCGTCCCTCAGGACGATACCCGTAATTGTTACGACGATAAACTGTGCGCTTGCGGAAATTACAACAAGTTTTTGGTGCCGTTGCCGGGAATGGCGTTGTGAAATTAGGTTGCGTAATCAAGTCGTAATTTAGTTGTTTGCGTCGATTTCGTTTTTATTTTGGTTTCGTATCTTTGGTTTTTCAATGTTATGTGCATTAGTTTAGTTTTAGTTGTTTTAGTTTAGTTGAGATTTCTTTTGTCTTTGATTTTCGATTAGAATTTCTATTTTGGTTTTTGTTTTGGTGCATTTAATTTTGATTTTAGTAATTATTTTATGCTAAAAAAAAAACAAAGACTAACAATTTGGTTATTACGCAGGAAACAGGCACAGAAGCAGCAGCAACAAAGAGGAAAAAAAAGTTTAAAAAAATGCTCTTCTTTTGTGTTTGTGTTCATTTTATATTTTGCGTGATGTTTGAGTCATTTTGGTCTTTCTTTTATTTTGGTAGCATAGTTTTATTTTTGTTAGTTTATTTTGTCTTTTTCACTTAATTATTTGAGTCATTTGTTTTTGTTTTAGTCTTTGGTTTGTAAATAGTATCCTAGATGCATTTTCTTTCCTAAAAAGAAACCAAAAAAAATTAAAAACTTGAAAATCCCAAAAAATTAAAAAATTCTTAAAATTCAAAAAAAAAAAACACTAGATTCAAGAATGCCAGTTTTTAATTTCCCACAATTTGAGCATGAACCTTTCTGGAGCTATTTATCGAGACTTAATGATTATCGTGCTCAATTACATCAGAATTTTCAAAAATGGGAAATTTATGAGGTTATTACTGTGGTTTGAATTCTGAATCTTGGAGTTATGTTGAGTCTATTTATCATGGAGGTGTATTAGGATTGTTATCTAAAACTCAAGATGAAGTTTGGGATTTCTTTGAAAAATTAGCTTGGGATATTTACAAGCTTAAACAAGCTCAGAAGAATTTTGGTTACCCACTTCATAGTGAGTCTATTATTCCTGTTAGTCCTTACCCTCAGGATCATTTTATAGATTCACATGACCCCTCTTATTCTTGTGTGTCTCCTGTTTTGTATGAATATTGTGACTCTTATGATCATGATACTTGGAACTATCTATACCGTGCTTATGTTGATGCTACCTATGTAAGTGTGGAAAAGAAGATTAATGATATGACTGACAAAATGGTAGAGAACATGAAAGTGAGAATTGCTGAATATTCTCATAGTTTTAGTCAAAGTAGGGAGAATTATAGTGAGTCTGGCTCTAGTTTGGGATCTCCTAAACCTGAAGTTAGTCTCTATGATAATTTTAAACCCTCTTATTCTACTAGGCCTAACTTGAATGAAGAGATGCTTTTGCCTAGTCTAGATCAAGGGAGTGACTTCCCTTTGTCTGTATCCCCTGCCCTTGCACCTGAATTTAGCTCACCTACAGACGTCACTGAGGATGTCCTAGTTTCTGCCGACCCACCCGCCCCTTCTCATCATTCTTGTGAGATTTAGAAGGATAAAGACCTTAAGAGAGCTAGTGACTTAGGTCTGAGCATCATGGTTGAAGTTGAGCATTGTGATTTAGATGAGTCAAAGGCTACTTTACAGGAGATATGTGTGGAGAAAATTGAACCCGCTATTTTGGAATTTAATGATGATATTCTTTCTATAGGACATAAATCTTTTTCATGTGGGTTTGATGTCAATGTGGGTTTGGATGTAGACTTGTGTACTGAATATGAATATTTTTCTTTTGAACCCATCCAAATTGACCTCTTTTTTGGAAACTGCAAGCCTGAATCTATTGAGTCTGAGAGCATTATCAATAAGACATTTGCTGTAAACCAGACTCTTACGCATATTGAACTTAAAGGACTTGTGGATTTAGGATTCACTAGTTTGCCTAGACCATTCATTCTTGATGATATACTTTCTAGGCACATGACCCATTTGCTGGCTGCTTTTAAGTACGTCTATGCAACAGTTTGACAAATTGAAGAGAGCCCTCACTTGTGCTGCATTGTTGTGGTGGATGTACTCTATTTGGTGCCAACTTTCTTATTTCTTCTGCATTGATCTTATTGAGAGTTGGTCTTCTGTATTTGACAAGCTACTTTGTGCGCTAATGGGTTTTGAGTTGAGTAGTACTTTTCAGCTTGATATGGAGTGGCTGATGCTCCATATGTCTCTATTTGAGCATATTTCTGGAGGCTATAACTTAGGTGTAATTCTGCACCTGACCTGGTATAATCGTTCATCTTTATCTCATCTTTTTTAATTTTGTTTTCTTTTGTATATATTTATGGCTTTGTTTTATTTTTAATAACGTCTTCTTGTTTAGCGTCTTGTCACGTTCCTTCCTTTTTGAGTCTTCTTTTCTTTTTATACATTTATTTTTCTTTTTAGTTGTGTTTTATGTATCTTTTCACTCCCAATGAGGACATTGTGAGATTTAGGTGTGGGGGTGGGGGAAATTTGAAAAACAAACTTTAACAAAAAATTAAAAAATTTTGAAAAATTTTGAAAAATTCAAAAAGATTTTGTTTTGTTTCCGAGGAAGTTTTGTACTATTCTGATTAGCTTAAATTCCTTGTGCTTGACTATTAGCTTGTATATACGCGTGTGGTGTATGATAGGTTTCCGTCCTCAGGATGTTATTATAAGCCCTAATTCTAACCTCAATTATACATCATTGATGTGTAATCCAATTCTTATTTATATCATCATCATTATCTTAGGGTCTTAGGTTTTCATTATTGGCTCTCCCACTTGTTTTCGACATGATTACTTTATTGTTTTTGTTTGCATTAAAAAAAGGAAATGAAAATAAAAATAAAAATAAAATAAAAAAGAAAGAATAGAAAAAGAAAAGGAAATGAAATTTGGAATGATAAGTATCCCTTTGAGGCATGCGCTACTGGGTGTTACCCTTTGAGGCACGTGCTACTAGGTGTTATCCTTTGAGGCAATATTGCTACTGGAAAAGCTTGCTTCCAATGTTAATAAATTAATAATGTAATTTGTGTCAGTCGAGTGGGATTGAGTTTGATTCTGGTAAGTCTAAGCCCTAGGATAATGATACACATGCACACAAGCACTGGGATGGATTCCAAGTCTTGATGTCTAGTGGGGTGAAAAGTTAGTGCTTCGATGTCATTCATGGGGTAGCGAGCCTATTGAGTACATTCTGTTTATATGCATGTCAATATCTTTGCTACATGGGTGATTTAGTTGATTAAAATGTGTATATATCTTTCCTCAATTTTGTACATATTAATTTTTTGAAAAACAAAACCCAAAAAGATTTTCTTTTATAGATTTGGTGGGTATGTCAAACCCTCACGAGACCTTTCTCGTCCACTAGGGGTAACCTAAGGGTTTAAAGGGCTTGTTGCACGTGTTAAGTGCAATCGTGATTCCTACGAAAGTGAGTTACGATTTTATTTTCTTTTTCTAGGATTTTTGGTTTTGTTTTACTCGAGGACGAGCAAAACTTAGGTGTAGGGGTATTTGTGCAACCTGAAATTATGATATTTTATACCCTTAAATTATCTAATATTTGCTCGAAATAAATTATTAATTTAGGATTTTAATATTAGTTTTGTTCATTTTGCAGGAAGTGAAGCTGGATCAAGTGAAGAAGAAGGAAGCAAAGCTGAGTCGAACGGCCCAGATCCGCGACCCAAAATCGAAGCCCAAGCATCCTCCCTCTCCTCTTTTTCATTCTTTTTTTTTTCCATCGTTGGGCCTGTTCTCTTTGTTCACACCTCAGCCCAGCCTGTCTTTCCCCTTCTCTTCTTCTCTTTCCCTTCCTTCCTCTCATGCGTGGGCTAGGCCCACTTCGGTCCTCAGCAGCCCGGTCCTCTCTCTTTTTCTTTTCCTTTCTTTTCTTCCCTTGGGCTGATTCATCCTTCCCTTCCTTCCCACGGCCCACTCCGTCCCTCACCCCTTTCATTTAACTCCCACGCCCCTTGCACATGACATCCACCGCCCTCCATCTCCTCTCTTCTTCTTCTTCCTCATTCCTCAACCACGACCCCCAGAGCCGAAAGACAGGGCCATGAAAGAAGAACGGAACATAGCAGTCCCATGGCCTTCCTTCTTCCCTCATCACCCAGTCGTTACACCCTCTCTCTCCTCACCATATATTTAGCCATCATCTCCATCTTCAAGGCCATTGTTCTTCTTCTTCCTTCTCCCTCTTTGGTTCTCACAAGCCCAAAAACCAGAGCTTGTGGCTCTTCATCTTCCTCACCATAAGTGTTGCTCAATCTCTCTCTCTCTCTCTCTCACCTCATTCAATCATCAACAGCTGTTTCGCTCTCTCTCCCTCTCTCTTCCTTCAATATCCATCATCATCGTCATCACCAAACCGTCAGTTACAGGGGGGTTTGAAGGGCAACCGAAGGCGCTTTAATGAGGCATTTTTATGGGAGGTTGAAATATAGCACTGGGGGAGGTCGAAGCAAATTGGAGGGTAGATGAAGCGTAGCAGAGTAGATGAATTTGGAGAGTTTTCATTGTTCTTACTTGCTTTCATTTTGTTTTACATCCGAACTTCATTAAGATTAATTTGTTTTTTTTTTTTGGTTTGTTCTTTTTATTGTTCGGTTCTAAGTTTGTGGCCCTCGACGATTGAGCATTTGATATATGGATTGGGTTTGTTTCCTTGTTTGGGAATCGAAAAGCTTACTTCAGTATCTTTAATTTGTTCATTCCAGCTTACGGCTGTAAAAAGCTTTGGTTGGTTAATTACGATTAAGGGCTCCTAGTTTGCACTTCTTTGGAGTTAGTACTTGCTTCTCGTTTTGGTACCCTTTTTTGGTATCCTAATTGTTTATTTTGATTTAAAATTTTTGGTAATCTAGTTGTTTTGTTTTAGGTAATTAGGTTGGAATGCTTCTAGTTTCAATTATAAATTTTGGTGATCAATTTCACGACCATCCCTGAGGACGATACCCGTAATTGTTACGGCAATAGACCATGCGATTGCGGAAAATCACAACACAGCATATAACGTACTTTATCGAGACTTGCAATAATGTCAACATAGGTAGTGACCTCTTAGTGAAGCAATTCACGCGATCTCTTAAAGGTCTTGTGTTTGACTGGTATGCAAACCTTGCTTATGCATCCATTGATAGCTTGGGGTAAATGCCAAATGAATTCTTGAATCGCTTCTATAGCACACGCAGCGTGGTCAGGATAAGTGAGTTGACTAACACTAGGCAATGGTATGAGGAGCCAGTCATAGATTATATCAATCATTGGCGTGCCCTCTCTTTGAAGTGCAAGGATCACTTGCCTGAATCCTTTACTGTGGAGATGTGTGCTTAAGGAATAGAATGGAACATCATATACGCTTTGTAAGTGAACAAGTGCAAGACTTTCCAAGAATTAGTAACACAAGCTCATGATATAGAGCTTACAATCGCCTCCTATGGAAGGCGATTTAATGATGATGAATCAATGACATCATCATGAAATAGAAGCTCCATGCTAAGAGACTCTACAAAGAATGAATATTCTTATTTTGAGTTTGATGCACCAGAAATGCTTGACAAACTTCTTGAGAAACGACTTATTAAACTCCCAGAGTCGAGCATTCCAAAGGAATTGGAAGAATTAATGATCTCAAATATTATATGTATCATAGAATTATCAGTCATCCTATAGAGAAGTACAAGGCATTCAAGAGACAAGTCCTGCAACTTGCAAAGGAAGGAAATATCACATTAGATGAAGAAGACATCAAAGAATCTAATTGATCCACTATCAAGTTCATACTGCAAAATGTTTTGGAAAAAGGACAACCCAAAATGAGCATAGAGTTAGCAAACTTCCACCTCAGTCAAAGGCTCCTAAGTCAAACATAATTGTATGCTTGTAATACATGTATCAGAACTTTCAAAATGTCAAGTTGAACTCAAGTCAGTCTAAAAGACTCCTAAGTCGCAAAAAAATTTTGATACTCAGGTCACCCTTAAAACTTCTAAGTCTAAATTTCTAGACTCTCAAGTCAGCATATACTATAAAGTCACCTGTAGGATGCTCAAGCCATCTGTAACGTCCCCAGCCGTACATAGTTTACTGTTTGTGTTCTCTTTGTTAGTTTCACCAATTAGAAGTAATATCTCAAATTATCAGGGTGTTACCGCTATCCAAAAGGACAAGGCTTTGCTTGTAAATGATAAATTCTAGCAACGCTAATCAATGTTCTCCATCAAAAGGCATTCATATAATTACAACCCATCAAACCATATATAAACAGTTCTAACTTCAAACCATTTAATTATTCCAGGGTTTGCATCAAAATATAGCAACTCTTGTAGAGTACATAGCTTTAATATCAAAAAGTTTCATAATACAGTGCTTAAAACATCTTAGCACTAACACATCACTATTCCTTTTGTTTGGACTTTCTTGCTCACTATCACCTTCAGTTGTACAGCCCGCTTGAGGGCGACTCACTGAACATTTTCCTAAAACAAAACATAAAAATATTTCGAACTGTGAGCTTAAGCTCAGTGCATGCATTGCTGCATTGTTGAATGATCAATGAAAAGTTAATTGGCCCTACATTATAATTCATTTTAATTAAAAACAGGAAATGAGATAAATATGAAATTGCATTGTCAATTATTACCTGATAGTGAACCCCTAGTAACTGTTACGATATGAGGATAGGTGTACATCTGCCAAGCCAATCGGGGGACCTCGCCTAAAGCCACGTAGGTAACTGAAGGATAATGCCCTGTAACTGATAACTGATGGGATCACTAATTATGTGGTAAATCACTGATTAAATTGATTCATTGATATACTTACCAAAATATTATAATTTTGATAAATACGTGCTGATTTCTAAAGTTAAAGGCAATGAACGTACCTAGTACTTTTAACGAAATTCACTAAAATGCAACTTTGTACAAAAGGGAAGGAAACAATAGATTAGGCCTTGATTCTATGCAAAATTATCGTTGTATGAACGTACGGTTGGCAAAAATATTTATTTCATAGCTAATAATTTAGTAAAAGAAAAGTAAGAGCATAACAGGGGCTTAGAAAGAATGACTCATAGCTTAGTCATCCGACCTCTGATTGAGACTCAAATCCCTAATACAGAAAGCTTAGAAAGTCCCAAAAACTTTTATATAGAACACCAAGCTTGATTTCCACAATAGAATTCCCAAAATGAGGCTAGAACACAAGCATGTCAGTTTTGGTCTACTCTGCACAGTTTTGGTAAAACGACCATACGTTTCTCCACATACCTCGGATTAAGGCGATTAAAAAGGAATTTAAAATCTAACACACTAAACTATCTACCCACCAAAAATCATAATTTTACAATGGACCGATCATTATCAGTTTAATCCCTAAATCTGTCCTGTTTTCCTAAAATTTTCAGCCCCCCTACTGTTTTAGTTTTCCCCCCTCTTTTCACACAAATCCTCAACTTAAATCATTCCTTAAAAGTATGTACACAAGCTTTGATCTATCCCAACATCATACAAAACCACCACACTCAATTTCCTTTCATAATCATGTCCAATAAAGATCCTTTTTCAATCAAATACACACACCAACCAAGCTTAATGCTACTTTAATCCAAACCATACATTACTTGCCAAAACCCTAGTTTATAGCCAACTTGGACTCACTCCAACTCATATCAAATCACCAAAAATATCATCATAAACACCAATAGGTTGGAAAATGACCAAATCAAAGATAAAACAATCAAAATCCAACACTTGATCATTACGCTTGCCTGATTAAGGATTAACCCTAACCCTAGCATGATCCAACCTCAACTCCACCATGATCAACACCAAAATAACTCTTGTTTTTTTATCAAAACATCATGATCAAAGATCACAAACATCAAAATAAGAATCAAAACTAAAGTAAAAAGCAAAACCAACAAGATAAAATTCAAGATTACTCACTTTACTTGAAGATAAGTAGTGATGCAGGTGATGTTTAGTGCTTTTGAAGATGGAGGATGATGGCTAGTTGTACTAGGATGTCGGGGGGATTAGAGGCCACCAGGGCTAGCCTAAAACTAGTCGAAAAATGCCCAAATAGCTACTGGGGGTTGGCTGGCATGTAGGAGAGAGAAAGGAGAGAGAAAATGGGTTTTTGGGTTGAGTTGTGTTTTTTTGACTAATCCAAACACTTAGCTGAGTTTTTAACTAGAAAAGTCACTTTTTGGGCTAACCATGGTTAAGCTTAATCACGGTAATTAGCTAGGCTAAGAATGCAAACTTGTTGGACTTCAAATTGGGCATGAATAAGTTGGGTTCGGGAATAAGTGCTTCGTAACGATAACGTTTTTGCGGAGCTCAAAATTAAATTTTTGTAATGTTACAGAAAACAAAATAAATTACTTAGATTAAACTTGTTAGGGCCTACTATCAATTCTTCCAAAGTTTTATGTTAATAAGTTAAATAAACAAATAAAATTCGAATTGCCAAGTGAGAGCCCAAATAAAATTTTTCCACCGGGATGAATAAATGCGATAAATAAATATGAGAAAAATCATGAACATGAGATAATTAAATAAATAAACATCACTTAGGGTTGGGCTATTACAGCCTTCCCCCCTTAAATAGTTTCGCCCTCAAAACTTATGAACTTTACCATGTAATGCAAGATTACCTCAAATAAGTGTGGGTACTTGGCTTTCATTTCCTCTTCAGTTTCCCAAGTAGCTTCGTGGGACGTATGATTTGACCATAGCACTTTGACTAGAGGTATCTGCTTGTTGTGCAATTGCTTAATACTACGATCTAATATTTGGATTGGTCGTTCTTCATATACTAAATCCGCAGTGATTTCAATAGGTTCAAATATAATGGTGTGGTTTGGATCTGGTGTATACTTTCTAAGCTGAGAGATGTGGAAGCACGTTATACACATGCTCTAGTTCTACCGGCAGATCCAGGCGATAAGTTATAGGATTCAACTTTTCAATGATTTCATATGGCCCAATATATCTTGGGCTCAGTTTTTCTTGTTGATGTAAAGCTCAAGAGATTAAGCTTTACAATCAAAAGAATACAAAGTAGAATAAGAACACTCACGGTTTCACCCTGAACCCATGACTGAAATGATAGCAAAGGATAGAGCTAAACTTGAGTTTTGGATACAGAAGCAACACCAAAACCAAGATTAGGGCCTCTAAGTTTGATTAAGATACAGAAAATCACCACTTAATCAAAGTTAGGACTTACTTGATCACCACCTTAACCGGCCTAGTTAAGGATAAACAAGTTAAGTGTTTTTGACAAGAAAGCTTCAAATGCTCTCTACGGTTTTCTCATTCAAAATGTCAAGTGTCCCAGCAAAAATGGTCGAGAGTTCCTTTTGTTACATGACTAGCAAGCACACTAACAAGAAAGTAAACACCTTAGCTTTCCTTCCTAGGGAGGAAAGGTATTAAACTAGCCTAAGCTTCACGGTTCAGACTAATCGTGTATAAACCATGCTTAAGACTAATCTAATTATATTCTTAACATTAAGGAAAGCGCAAAAAATGATGTTTACAACTTAATTAAGCTATGCTTAAGCTTAATCAAGCAGGTTACTAGGCTGAGAGCATGTGATTCAGCCGAAAAGTAGAAACCCCTTTACGGCCAGCCAATAGCTTTCAAGGGACAAAGTCTTTTGCAGCTTGCATGCCATTGGTTGTTCTTTTCAATGCCTTCTCTTTTTGCTACTGATCATTGGCCTTCTAGACACCTTGGGGCGCGTGGCACTCTGGGTTGGAGGAAGCAAACCCACGGGAGTAGGAAAATTGAAGCCGTGCTGCTGAACCGGGTTTACGGCAGATTCTGGCTCGGTTTTGCAGTCAAATTTAATCCCATCAAAAGTGTGCATGATTTTGTTTTCAAGCCATGGGGGGAATCCTTAGGGTGTGTACAAACCCCTTGCAAAGAAATAAAGGTTAAACCATGTACCTAAACATTTAATCGTGCAGTTTTGAACCAAAACTGGCCGGTTAACAAAATGCCTTGATCTTCTATCTTTTGGTGTGCATGATTGGGAATGAATGCTTGGACCTGAAATTAGACATGATGAGGATTCAAAAAATGCAAAAATATTAGACTTAGCCACAATGTAGCTTAAGTAATGAGATGAACAAAACCGGGTATTTTCTGGCCATTCAACCCAGTTGTAGCTGTTTGGACTTCTTATAAAATGTGAGCCATCCTTTGAACTTGGGACCTTGTTCTTGGACGTTGTGGACTTGAATCATCATGGAGAAGGTCATGGCTAGGTAGGACTCCATTATCCTCCCCTTGTTGGAAAGATTTGATCTTCAAATCTATGGGGGAATCATCTGGATAGAAGGGGCTCAACTCTGCCACATTAAACATGGCTGAAACTCCATGATCTCATGGTAGATCAACCTTATAAGCATTGTCATTTATTCTTTCTAAGACCTCAATGGACCTTCAGCTCGTGGCATGAGTTTGTTCTTTCTTTTAGAAGGAAATCTTTTCTTCCTCAAGTGGATCCAAACTAGGTCTCCTGGTTGAAATACCATCTTTCTCCTATGCTTGTTGGCTTGGGCTTCATAAGTTGCATTAGTCTTCTCAATTCTAGCCTTTACCAACTCATGGAGTTTCTGAATTTCCTCAACTCTTACTGCTGCATCAGCGCTTGGTTTCTGGTCTTGAGGCCGGGGAGTGAGATCAATGGGACTTAGTGGATCAATCCCATACACCACCTTGAATGGTGAAAGACCAGTAGCTTTGCTGGGAGCTTTGTTGTATGCAAACTCAGCTTATGGCAAGAGTAAATCCCAAGCTTTGGCATTAGGTTTAATCAAAGCTCTTAGGAGAGTACCTAAGGTTCGATTAGTAACCTCAGTTTGGCCATCGGTTTGGGGGTGACAAGTGGTACTATGCAGCAACTTAGTACCAGGCTTCTTCCATAGAGTAATCCAAAAATGACTTAGAAATTTTATATCCCTATCAGAAACAATGGACTTAGGAATACCATGCAACCTTGTTACCTCTTTGAAGTATAACTCAGCAATGTGTGTAGCATCATTGGTTTTGGTACATGGTATGAAGTGTGCCATCTTTGAAAATCTATCTACCACCACAAATGTAGATTCCTTGCCCCTTTGGGTCTTAGGCAAACCCAAAATGAAGTCCATACTCACGTCTACCCAAGGTAGAGTAGGCACGGGCAGTGGAGTGTACAAACCATGGGGTAAGGTATGACTTTTGGCTGCTTGGCACGTACCACACCTTCTTAGGATGTCTTGAACATCCTTCTCTATCCCTGGCCAATAATAATGTTCCCTTAACATGGTTAAGGTCTTTAACTCACCAAAATGTCCAACCAAAGAACCTCCATGAACTTCTCTAATGAAGAGCTCCCGGGGGCTACACTTAGGAATACACAGCCGTACTCCTTTGAACAAATAGCCCTCTTAGACTAAGAAATCTCCCTTGGGGTGCTTCAAACACACAGAACATAGGCCCCCAAGGTCTTCATCTTCAGCATATAAACTTTTAAGATGCTCAAAACCAAGAACAAGAGCATCTAGGTGAAACAAAAGGAGATGTCTCCTTGATAATGCATCTGCACCTTGATTTAATCTTCCTAACTTGTGCTTGATGGTGAAGTGGAATGACTAAAGGAACTCAACCCATTTAGCATGGCATGAGTTAAGCTTATGTAGGCCTTGAATGTATTTCAAAGCCTCATGATTAGAATGTAGTATAAACTCACTAGCCACCAAGTAATGGCTCCAATGCTCTAAACACCGTACTATTGCATAGAATTCCTTGTCATATGTGAAGTAATTTCTTCTTGATTCACATAACTTCTCACTAAAGAAGGCTAATGGTTTACCTTTTTGAGTAAGAACACCACCAATTCCCACTTCAGATGCATCACATTCAACTTCAAAAACTTTCTCTAAACACGGCAATGCTAGAACCGGTGCTTGAGTTAGTTTCTTCTTCACTTCTTCAAAGGCAGATTGTGCTTTGGGGTTCCATTTGAATGATGTACCCTTAAGCACTTCAGTTATGGGGGCCATTATGATGCTGAAATTTCGAATGAACCTCCTGTAAAAGGAAGCCAAGCCATGAAAACTTCGAACATCATGTATGCTTTGTGGTTGAGGCCAAGACCGAATAGCCTCTATCTTCCCTTCATCTGCATTGATACCTTCTTCAGACACAGTGTAACCTAAGAATGTAACTTCCTGAGTGAAGAAAGCACATTTCTTAAGATTACCAAACAACTTCTCATGTTCCAGGACATGCATAATCTGATTAAGATGCTCTTGATGTGCTTGCGTATCCTTGGCATAAATCAAAATGTCATCAAAGTATACTATCATAAATTTGCCTATGTAAGGCTTGAATACTCGATTCATTAGCCTCATGAATGTGCTAGGAGCATTAGAAAGACCAAATGGCATGACAAGCCATTCATATAAGCCACCTTTAGTCTTGAATGCAGTCTTCCATTCATCTCCTTCACGGATTCTAATCTGGTAGTAACCACTTCGAAGATGAATCTTTGAAAATATCTGAGAGCCATGTAGTTCATCCAGTATATCTTCAAGCCTACGTATAGGATACCTATACTTGATTGTGATTTTATTTATGGCCCTACTATCTACACACATTCATTGGCTGCCATCTTTCTGTGGAACCAACAAGGCAGGTATGGTACAAGGGCTTAGAGACTCATGCACAAGCCCCTTAGACATTAATTCTTCAACTTACCTTTGAATCTCCATGGTTTCCTTTGGGTTCATCCTATATGCTGGCTTGTTTGGAAGGATTGAACTAGCAATGAGATCAATGTGATGTTGGATATCTCTTTTAGGAGGTAAACCCATAGGTATCTCCTCTGGAAACAAGTGACAGAATTTTTGGATGAGTGACTTAGCAATAGGGTGAGTAGGTAAGGGAGATTCTGGTTCATCTTAGACATGCAGTATCCACTCTTTAAAAGCCTTAAATTCATGATTTGTTAAAAGAGTTTCACTAAAGGTGAAAGCAACCAGAATGCTCGGGCTTTTTTGTAGGTTTGTTTTTGTGGAGTTCGGATGGTGCTAATGGCTCTAAGGTAATCTTCTTGCCTCCCTTAGAAAAGGAGTATGTATTTTGGTATCCATCATGCATTACCTTCCTATCATACATCACACCAAAGCTCATCTTGATAACTCTTACCAATGGACAATGAGATAAGACACCGAGAGTTAACTTGGAGTCCTTCGCTTTGATTCAGCCATTGTATGTTGTATGGATGGGGATGGGCCGTAGCTTGCAAACTCAATTTTTCAATCATGCTAAGTGAAACCACATTAGCACAGCTCCCACCATCAATAATCAATGAACAAACCTTGTCTTTGACCGTGCACCTTGTATGGAAAATATTCTCCCTTTGTTCGTCCTTAACACCTTTCTGCCCATTCAATACTCTTCTCAAAACTAACATTTACCCTCATCAGCTTCTTCTTCAACCTCCTCTTGACTTTCCTCTTGGTTCTCTTTAATTTCACCTTCAAATTCCTCATCTTTCTCTTGCTCATCTACGGCTCTCCATTCAGCTAAAGTGATCACCTTTCGATTCTTAACCCTTGGCACTTGAAACATCTTCTAGTGCTCATAGGATTAGGATTAGGTCTATTTGGAAGTGTTTCGGCCTTTTGTGGAGTTGGGGTTCTTTGTGGATTGGAGAGAAAAGGATTTGTAGGCTTAGGAGATGGATTAGAACTCCCCTTGTTAAAGGGTGTGTTCTGGTTTAAGGGCTTTGAAATATGAGGTTTAAAGGATTGTCTAGCTTTCTTTTGTTGTTCAACTTTGTGAGCTAGCATGCAAACTTCATCAAAAGGGGTATAAGCTTGCAATTCAACAACATTAGAATACCTAAGATCAAGTCCTCCCAAGTATCTAACTATTGTTTATTCTTCTGGTTCTTGAAGATCACATTTAATCAAATGCTTCTCAAACTCCTTGGTATACTCTTCAACACTTAGATTACCTTGGTTCAAATTATGAAGTTGAGAATAGCAATCTTGAACATACGTGGGTTGAAGAAACCTAGATTTCAACTTAGATTTCATCTTGTCCCAAGTCCTGATTTTAGACTTTCGTTCCCTTACTCTTTTTGCACATAAATTGGTCCACCATAAAAAAGCATACTTACATAGTTTTAAGGCCACCAATTTGACTTTCTTGTCTTTAAGAACGTCGTTGTATTCAAACACTCTCTCCACGGTGTGCAACCAGTCCAAGAACTCTTCTGGATCAAGCTTGCCTTCATATTCTAGAATTTCAACTCTAAAATCATTAGAGTTTGCTTGAATCCATGGGTCTTGCCTAACCATCCTCACTGGTTCATCCTCACTAGATAAATCAAGAGTATGGCTAAACACTTGTTCTTGTCTTCGTGGTTCTGATTGAACCAGTTCTTCATATATCTTTTGCTTTTGCTTGAGAAAAGTTCCTAGTTGCTTGCGTAGATACTCATTCTGAGCTCTCAACTCTTGGTTTGAACTCTTCAATTCTTGATTGGAAGAAGTAATTTCATGATTACTCGTCAAAACAGCATCAAGATTCTCTTCTGTACTCAAACTAGTACTCATGGTGTAACCAGTTTAAGTGTGGAACAGAATCGATTTGTGTTTGAGAAATGGAGATGGAAAGGATTCTAAAAGTGTGCCGGAACGTACCAGGCCTAGAAGAAACTCAGCTCTAATATCAAATATGATGTAAAGCTCAAGGGAATAAGCTTTACAATCAAAGGAATACAAAGTAGAATAGGAACACTCACGGTTTCACCTTGAACCCCGTGACTGAAATAATAGCAAAGGATAGAGCTAAACTTGAGTTTTGGATACAGAAACACCACCAAAACCAAGATTAGGGCCCCTAAGTTTGATTAAGATACAGAAAATCATCACTTAATCAAAGTTAGGACTCACTTGATCACCACCTCAACCGGCCTAGTTAAGGATAAGCAAGTTAAGTGTTTTTGGCAAGAAAGCTTCAAATGCTCTCTACGGTTTTCTCATTCAAAATGTCAAGTGTCCTAGTAAAAATGGCTGAGAGTTCCTTTTGTTACATGCCTAGCAAGCACACTAACAAGCACGTAAACACCTTAGCTTTCCTTCCTAAGCAGGAAAGGTATTAAACTAGCCTAAGCTTCACGATTAAGACTAACCGTGTACAAACCATGCTTAAGACTAATCTAATTATATTCTTAACATTAAGGAAAGCAAAACAAATGATGTTTACAACTTAATTAAGCTATGTTTAAGCTTAATCAAGCAGGTTACTAGGCTGAGAGCATGTGATTCAACCGAAAAGTAGAAACCCCTTTACGGCCAGCCAATAGCCTTCAAGGGACAAAGTCTTTTGCAGCTTACATGCCATTGGTTGTTCTTTTCAATGCCTTCTCTTTTTGCAGCTGATCATTAGCCTTCTAGACACCTTGGGGCGTGTGGCACTCTGGATTGGAGGAAGCAAACCCACGGAAGGAGGAAAATTGAAGCCGTGCTGCTGAACTGGGTTCACGGCAGATTCTGGCTCGGTTTTGCAGTCAAATTTAATCCCATCAAAAGTGTGCATGATTTTGTTTTCAGGCCATGGGGGGAATCCTTAGGGTGTGTAAAACCCCTTTAGAGAAATCAAGGTTAAGCCATGTTTAAGTGGGGTAATTCCACCGAAACATTTAACCGTGCAGTTTTGAACCAAAACTGGCCGGTTAGACAAAATCCCTTGATCTTCTATCTTCTGGTGTGCATGATTTGGAATGGATGCTTGGACTTGAAAGTAGACATGATGAGGATTCAAAAAAATGCAAAAATATTAGACTTACGCCACAATGCAGCTTAAGTAATGAGATGAAAATAACCAGGCATTTTCTGGCCATTCGACCTGGTTGTAGCTGTTTGGACTTCTTGCAAAATGTGAGCCATCCTTTGAACTTGGGACCTTGTTGTTGGGTATTGTGGACTTGAATCATCATGGACAAGGTCATGGCTAGGTAGGACTCCATCACTCGTACTCCGAACCTCTTGATACCCTTAGTTGGCGAAACTTTCAGAAAAACCTTGTCGCCTACTTGAAACTCTAGAGACCTCCTTCTCTTGTCCGCATAACTCTTTTGCCGACTCTGGGCAACCTTAATATGCTGTCAAATCTTTCTTATTGTCTACATGGTTTCCTGGATCATTTCAAGGCATATAATCAATGCCTCATCAAAGTCACTCCAACATAGTGGGGTTCTATACTGTCTTCCATATAAAGCCGCAAACGGGGCCATTCTGATGGTGGACTAGTAGCTATTGTTATAAGAAAACTTCACCAATGGTAAATCATATTCCCATTTTCCTTGTAAATCTAACAAACAAGCTCTCAACATGTCCTCTAGAATTTGATTCACTCTTTCAGTCTGCCCATCTGTCTCAGGATGATAAGAGCTACTAAAGTTCAATTTGGTCCCAAAGCCCTTTTGAAGTGCTTGCTAAAAACGGGCTTGGAATCTTTGATCCTTATCTGATACTATATCTAAGGGGATTCTGTGTAGCCAGACTATCTCTTCAACATACAATTGGGCTTAGTTTTTCAACTCTCCAGGTATCTTTGATTGGCAGAAAATGGGCCGACTTGGTAAGCCGATCGACTATAACCCAGATAGCATTCTTCTTCAAGGATGAAAGAGGTAAACCCATAACAAAGTCCATTGAAATCGAATCCCACTTCCAAGTGAGAATTTTTAGGGGTCGTAGTTCACCTACAGGACGCTGATGCTCTGCTTTAACTTTTTGACAAGTTAGACACTTGTCTACATATTCTGCAACCTCCTTCTTCATATTATTCCACCAGAAGTATTGCCTTAAGTCACTGTATATCTTGGTGCCCCATGGATGCACCGAGTAGTGAGTATTGTGAGCCTTCTCTAGGATCTGCTTCCTTAATTCCTCATTTCTGGGTACACATAGGCAATTCTGGAATCACAGGTTCCCATCCTCATGTACTACAAATCCAGGAGACTTTTCTCTCTCTAAATTTTGCTTTATTCTTTGGAATTTAGGATCACTTTCCTGGTTCACTTGAATTTCCTCCACTATGGAAGGTTGTAAGGTAAGTGTTGATAATTGAACATGTGGTTGCTCATGGGACACTAGTTGTATTCCCAAATCCTCAAGCTCTCTCAAGAGGCTCAACTGGGTAATCACCATTGCGCTTTCCTACTCAGCGCATTTGCTACAACATTTGCTTTTCCTAGATGATATTGAATATGCAAATCATAATCCTTAAGCAACTCAAATCAATCTCGTTGCCTCAAGTTGAGCTCCTTATGGGTGAAGATATACTTTAAACTTTGATGGTTAGTATAAATCTTACATGGTACTCCATATAAGTAATGTCTCCAAATTTTCAGTGCAAAGACCACGATTGCTATAAGGCTTGAGCTATCGAGAGGTATAAGCTACTACCTTGTCTTTCTGCATCAGAACACACCCCAAACCGTTCTTTGAAGCATCACTATAGATGGTATACTTACCTTCCACTGGTAGCGTTAGGATTGGGGCGGTAGTTAATCGCTGCCTTAACTCCTGAAGGGCTCTTTCGTACTTCTCTGTCCACTCAAATTTATTCGCTTTCTTCAGTAGATTGGTCAAGGGTCAAGCTATTTTCGAAGTCCTTAACGAACCTTCGATAATAGCCTACTAAACCCAGAAAGCTTCTAATCTCAGTGATGTTAGTAGGCCTTGACCATTCTGTGATTGCCTTCACCTTCTGAGAGTCAACTTTGATTCCTTCTTTTGTAACTACATGTCCCAATAACACCACTTCTTACAACCAAAACTCACACTTCTTTAATTTGCCATAAAGTTGATGCTCCCTCAGGGTTTGTAACACCATCCTTAAATGATCAGCATGTTCATCTCTGTCCTTAGAATAGATAAGAATGTCATCTGTGAACACCACCACAAACTTGTCTAAGTAGGGTCTGAAGACTCTGTTCATAAGATCTATGAAGGCTATGGGAGTATTGGTGAGGCAAAATGGCATCACCGTAAACTCATAGTGACCATACCTAGTCTTAAACTCAGTCTTGGGAATGTCTTCAGGTTTAATCCTATGTTGGTGGTACCTTGACCTCAAATCAATCTTAGAGAAGACTCCTATTCCTTACAATTGATCAAACAAGTCATCGATTCGTGATAAAGGCTATTTATTTTTTATGATGATCATGTTCAACTCTCTGTAGTCAATACACATCCTTAAAGTTCCATCCTTTTTCTTTACGAATAATACGGGGGCACCCCATGGTGACACACTTGGCCTAATAAAGCCCTTTTGTAACAGCTCATCTAACTATATCTTCAGTTCCTTAAGCTCAGTTGGGGCCATACGACATGGGGCTTTGGAAATAGGTTGGGTATGAGGGATTGATTCAATTCTAAAATCAATTTCCATCTGCTGGGGTAATCCTGGTAATTCATCAGGAAAAACATCTTCAAACTCACAAACGACATGAATATTTTTTGCTTTCTCTTTTTTTGTTTGGGTGTCAATAACATAACACTAATATCCAATACACCCTTGACAAAATAGCTTACTTGCTTGCATAGCAAAAATCAAGGGATACGATTTTTCCTCTCTCTGCCCATAGAAGAATACTTCTCTCCTTTTTTTCATCCTTCAAAATAACCTTAAGATCATCACAGGCAATCTTAGCTCCATACGTGTGTAACCAATTCATTTCTAGAATGATGTCAAAATCAGACAAATCAAATTGAATCAAATCCACAGGGAAGGGTTCGACCAATGGTAATGGGAACAAGTTTATAGGAGATGGGGCATTCAATCATAGAACCATTGGGTAGCTTAATCCTATAATTGGTTTCCATCCTCCTATCCTCCAGGTTTAATTGCATGGTAGATCGGGTGGATATAAATGAATGAGTAGCACCCGAATCAAATAATACATAAAATGACTTCGAATTTAAAAAGACAGTTCCAGTGACTGCCGTACCAGAGGTGACAGCTTCCTTCTTGCTCATTATATACGCCCATCCTACTACTGCAGGCCTTGATGGTGGGGCCCCTTGGCGAGGTGGGGCCAAGGGTTTTGCTGCACCTTTATCAACAGCCTTCAACCTTCGGGGGCATGCAGCAATAAGGTGTTCAGGGCTTCAACACCACATTCACTTAGTAGTTCCTACTCGGCATTTAAGGGTGGTGTGATTTATTCTTCCGCATTTCGTACAGGGCGCTGTCGAGCCTGCATGACGACTCTTGGGTGGAGCAGGAGAAGCTTTTCTAGTTCACACTCTCACTCAAAGTTCATCGCTCAAACCCCTTTCTCTTTTGATTGATTGGATTCAGGGCTCTCAACTCGGTCTCTACTTGCTCCATTTTAGCTGCTTGCTTATATAGTTCTTGGTAATTCAAAATTCAAAATTGGTTCCCCAGCTAACTGATTCCGAATATAGGAGGCCAAACCCTCTTCAATCCTTCTCATCTTTAACCTTTTAGATGATACAAAGTCAGGAAAAAACCTAGATAATTTTGTGAACTTACTGGCACATTGCATCACAGTCATGGTGCCACTCATCCTCAGCTCCATAAACTCTTTCTTCTTTTGCCTTTGGACCATAACTGGGTAAAATTTTACCCTCAACTCACTTAAGAATTTACTCTAGGTGAATTCAAGTCCTATGAGCTTATCCTTAACAGTATTCCACTGAATATCAGCTTCATTAGTCAAATAATACGTCCTAATATTTACTTTTTTTTTCTTCTGCCACTTCTACCAATACTACTGGATCATAAGTTCCATCATGCACTTTAGGGTTGCGTCGTGCTACCTTATCTGCTAATTTATCCTCTTTAGGAGGGGTTTCAGTAGGTACTTGGGGAATTCGCTTTATCAGTTCAGCTACTAAGGTCGGTTAGTAGTTCGGGTCCCCAATGTTATTAGTGAACTCAGGGGGATTTGGTGGCATTTGGCCAAAATTTGGCGAAACATGATGTGTGGCTTGTTCACCCGATCCTTGGCCATGATCTGAGATTTTCTCTATATGAACCTCTGTATTATTGTGCACTGATTTAGACATTCTGATTATATATTAAGCGAAACAATTCAATCACTGGAATACCCAAACATGTAAGATAAGCATGCCCAATAAATACATTTAATGTAGCTCAAATATCATTAACAACAAAACCCAAGTCATTATATCATCTCAACTTTTTGTTTATATACATAGCTGCTTGTTTATACACAAGATCCCCAAAATAAAGTCACATCTAGCTGACTAACTATGGTTAGCTCTTTCTTCTACCCTAACTAAAACACTAGCTAGCCCCAAAAACCCTAATCTGTCACATGCTCAAAAAGAGAAATGAATTTAGGTCCCACAGTCGGAAGGATCTAACTGACTATATACAATGTCATATACTATACAAATACATCCATTGAAACCAACCATGCGATAAACAAATAGGGCTCAAAAATAAAACTACTAACACCAACCCTTGGAACCACCTAACGATCCCTAGATGGATTGTAATCCGGGTCGGACTCATCATCAGGCTCTTTGCCTAAATCGAAGCTGCTAGTCGATGCCTCTGACTCGGCATCACCAACCTCCTGCTTATGCTGCTGCTCCACTACTGCTTCATCCATCTCCTGCTATAGCTGTTGCTCCACCACTGCCTTATCAATGTCCTTATCTTCCTCTGGATCATCCTCCTCCTCTAGATGGCCCTTGTCCTCAGAACTAACCACCACTATCTCTGGTGTATCAGGGAGGTCTACCACCACATGAACCTCCCTAGGATTGTCGGACATAAGTGGGGTACCTGGTGTGGGCGAAGAGGGTGGTTCCTGTGCTGGTGGTGGGGCTACAGGCAGGAAATGTGTCTAATGTAATGGAAAGACATGCTGAAGAGGCTCTATAGTAATACCCCTTTGCTCAAACTCCTCCCTCAACGACAACTTTGTAGTGATAGTCGTCCAAGCCCCCTGGGCCTGAAACCTAGGCCCATCCTAACCTGGATTCCTGTTATCATAAAATGATGATAACGGAGTCTGAACTCTCCCCACAGATCAACTGTAGGTAAGGACCAGAGCAGTCCATGTGCACAGACCGTAATACTGTGAAACTCAGAGAAAGGGTCTTGTGTATGAGCCTCTATACTAGCATGCAGCAGCGTGATGTGAGCAGCCATAGATGCATTCAGCATCATGTTAATGGCATAAGGGTCCATCTAACAAAGAAAACATATATGAGAGGCATACATAACCATAATTAAGGAACATGCAAATGCAAGCAGCCTATATTTCTAATATCACAAGTCTCTAATAATATACGATATTCCTTTCTAATAACCCTTCTCGCTCTCCTATATGTAAACTCCATACTCTGTATTCCATCAGGAAAAATCAAAACCTGGCTCTGATACCAAATCTGTAATGCCCCCAACCGTACATAGTTCACTATTTGCATTCTCTTCATTAATTTCACCAATTAGAAGTAATATCCCAAATTATCAGGGCATTATGGTCGTCCAAAAGGACAAGACTTTGCTTGTAAATGATAATTCTAGCAGTGCCACTCAATGTTTTCCATCAAAAGGCATTCACATAATTACAACCCATCAAACCATATATAAATAGTTCCAACTTCAAACCATTTAACTATTCCAGGGTTTACATCAAAATATAGTAACTCTTGTAGAGTATATAGCTTTAACATCAAAAAGTTTCATAATACAGTGCTCAAAACATCTCAACACTAACACATCACTGTTACTTTTGTTTGGACTTTCTTGCTCACTTACCACCTTCAGTCGTCCTGCCCGCCTGAAGGCGATTGACTGAACATTTTCCTAAAACAAAACACGAAAATATTTTTAACTGTGAGTCGAAGCTCAATGTATGCATTTCTGTATTGTTAAATGATCAACAAAAAGCTGATTGGGCCTGCATTATAATTCATTTTAATTAAAAGCATGGAAAGAGATAAATATGAACTGCATTATCAATTATTATCTGATAGTGAACCCCTAATAATTGTTACGATCTGAAGATAGGTGTACACATGTCAAGCCGATCGGGGGACCTTGCCTGAAGCCACGCGAGTAACTGAAGGGCAATACCCTATAACTGATAATAGATGAGGTCACTAATTATGTGGTAAATCACTGATTAAACTGATTCATTGATGTACTTACCAAAACATTATAATTTTGATAAATATATACTGATTTCTAAAATTACAAGCAATGAACGTACCTGGTACTTTTAATGAAATTCACTGAAATGGAATTTTGCACAAAAGGGAAGGAAATAATAGATTAGACCCTGATTCTGTACAAAATTATCATTGTAGGAACATACAGTTAGCAAAAATATTTATTTCATAGCTAATAATTCAGTAAAAGAAAGGTAAGAGCATATGGGGGCTTAGAAAGAATGACTCGTAACTTAGTCATCTGACCTCTGATTGAGACTTAAAATTCCAATACAAAAAGCTTAGGAGGTCCCAAAAACTTCCATTTAGAACACCAAGCTTGATTCCCACAATAGAATTCCCAAAATGAGGCTAGAATACAAGCATGTTAGTTTTGGACTATTCTGCACAGCTTTGGTAAAACAAGTATAACTTTTTCCACAGATCTTGGATTAAGGTGATTCAAAAGGCATTTAAAAGCTAACACACTGACCTATCTACCCACCAAAAATTATAATTTTCTAATGGACCAATTATGACCAGTTTAATCCTAAAATCTGTCCTATTTTCCTAAAATTTTCAGCCCCCCACTATTTTAGCTTTTCCCCCTCTTTTCACACAAATCCTCAACTTAAATCATTCCTTAAAAGCATGTACATAAGCTTTGATCCATCCCAACATCATACAAAACCACTGCACTCAATTTCTCTTCATAATCATATCCAACAAAGATCATTTTTTAATCAAATACACACACAAACCAAGCTTAATGCTACTTTAATCCAAACCATACATTACTTGCCAAAACCCTAGTTTATGGCCAACTTGGACACACTCCAACTCATATCAAATCACCAAAAATATCATCATAAATACCAATAGATTAGAAGATGACCAAATCAAAGATAAAACAATCAAAATCCAACACTTTATCATTAAGCTTGCATAATTAAGGATTACCCCTAACCCTAGCATGATCCAACCTCAACTCCACCAGGATCAACACCAAAATAACTCTTCTTTCTTATCAAAACATCATGATCAAAGATCACAAATATCAAAACAAGAATCAAAACTAAAGTAAAAAGCAAAACCAACAAGATCAAGTTCAAGATTACTCACTTTGTTTAAAGAAAAGTAGAGATGGAAGTGATGTTTAGTGGTTTTGATGATGAAGGACGGTGGCTAGTGGTACTAGCATGTCAGGGGAGGGGGGTTGGAGGCGGGTTGGTCGAAAACTGGCCGGAAAACACCCAAACAGCTGCTGGGGGCTAGCTGGCATCTAAGAGAGGGAAAGGAGAGAGAAAATGGGTTTTTGGGTTGAGTTGTGTTTTTTTTACTAATCCAAACACTTGGCTAAGTTTTTAACTAGAAAAGTGACTTTTTGGGCTAACCATGGTTAAGCTTAATCATGGTAATTAGCTAGGTTAAGAATGCAATCATGGTAAATAGCTAGGTTAAGCTTAATTATGGTAATTAGCTAGTTTATGGCCAAGTGAATATATATATTGATTGAGATCAATTTTGAACCTAGTAAAAACCTAAAACTATCAAGACTTCTTTCTTCTTCTTCTTCTCTGTCTTCTTTCTCTCTCTTCCCCTCAACCTCCATGGCACCACCAGCCTTGGCTGCTGCCACCACCACTGTTGGCCACCCACCACCGGCCACCACCCCATCAACCACCATTCACCACCCAAACATCTCCCACATCAAGCAGCATCTCCATCCCTCCCTTTTGATCACTAAGCAAGGTAAAAACCCTAACCTAATCAAGTTTAATTTTAGATTTTTATGTTGGATTTGATTATGGATCATGCTATCTTGATATAAATAAGTGTTATTTTGATGTTTTGGTTGTTGATTTGCTTGAAAGCAAGTAATGATTGAAGTTGTTCATGATCATGCAAGTTTAGGTTGTGATGATGGATTTTGATTGTTTTAAATGAGGTTTTGTGATCTTTGGTGATGGTAATGAATATCAAGATGTTTATGTTAATTTGGATGAATTAAAGAGTGATTTTAGTGGGGGGTTATGTGAAGAAAAGCTTGTAAAAATGTGCTGATTGAGCTATATACAGACCTGAAATAGGGGCCACTTTGGGAGAAACCTGGTATTAATTGGCACATCAAAAATTCATTATTTTTAGTGTAGTGATATCTTGATGCGTTAGCTTTCAATAAGCTCTAGAATTGCTCAATTTCGAGTTGTGTGGACAAAGTTATGGCCCTTTACTGAAGACTGCGCAGAATACATTGAAACTGGGAGCAATTTTGAATAGTGGACTTTATGAAAAAACTGGTATTGATTGGCTCATCACAAATTTCTGATTTTTGGTTGTGGATAGATCAATGCGTTATCTTTCACATGCCTTTTGAATCACCTTAATTCGAGTTCTGTGGAAAAAGTTATGGTCGTTTTGCTACGACTGCGTAAATTGGACCGAAGTTGTGCATGGTTGTGTTCTAGCCCCATTTTAGGGACCTTACTATGTGAATCATGCTTTGTGTCCTGAGTAAAAGTTTTAGTGGACATTATAAGCTTTTTATATTGGGATTTTACACCTTATTTAGAGGTCAGGAGTGAAAGATATGGATTTTCTAATGCAGACCATCAAACGGTAACATGAGTGAATACAGAAATCGTGACATTTGGAAATATTTTCATAAGTTTCTATATAATTGTGGGTATTGCAAGGAACTTACAAAGCGCAGTGAGTTCAACAAGTTTGATTATATATAGAAGCCTACTTGGGTTTGAAAACCGAGTTAAGTGAGCATGAAAATGAAATTTGAGAAGTGGGCACAGTAATGACTCAAATTAGTGTCTATTGAATCAACTGAGGTTATTTGAGCTTTTATGAACCTCACAACACCCCTCATGGCATTAAACCTTCTATTATCCATTTCAGAAGCATCACACTTTCCATTATTCATTTCAGAAATATGAGAAACCCATATTTCATTTATATCAATTAAAATCTTTTCATTATCACCTCAATCATTTCCATTTGGTCTATTTTACTTCAATTTGTTGTATTTAAAGTTCAATAACCCTAACTGATTTATTATTCAGATCATGTTGGTTTAACTTGTCTTATATTGAGTTAAAATCAGTTCATTTTAGTTTATCTGGTCTTATATTGAATTATTGGAATTGTAGAAGTCTTTTTAGATAAATCAATTTCCATTAAAGTTGCGAATTATGTCAGTGAATATGATTTACTAACTACATTTACCTATAATTGCATTTCTTTAACAGAATCGGGGCCTAGTCTATCATTTTCCTTTGTGCATGCGTTTTATCAAGTGAAATATCATTTTAAAGACCTCAGGTACGTCCATTGCCTGTATCTTTAGAAATCAGAGTGTATTTATCAACGTTATCATGTTTTGGTAAGTACATCAATGAATCAGTTTACACAGTGATTTATTAGTTAATTAGTGACCCCGTCAGTTATCATCTATAGGGCATTCTCCCTTCATTTACCCGCGCGGCTTTAGGCCAGGTCCCTGATCGGCTTGGCAAGTGTACACCTATCCATGGATCGTAACAGTATCAAGGGGTTCACTATCAGATAATAACCAGCAATGCAGTTTTACATTCATCTCATTCACTGTTTTAGCTTAAAATAAATTGCAAAGCGGGCTCAACCAGTGTTTCAATGATCATTTAATAATACAAGAATGCATGTACTGAGTTTCGGCTCACAGTTCGAAATGTTTTTCATGTTTTATTTTAGGCAAATGCTCATAGAATCGTCTTCATGCTAGTAAACCAGTGAAAGAAAATAAGTTGAGCAAGAGAATCTGGATAGTTAACATTGATACAGTGTATGCATATTTTTAGAGCTGTATATTGAAATCTTCAGTGGATGAAGATGCAGATTACATGGTAAATTGTTTTTACTATAGTGTAAAAACTTTATGTTGGTTAATAGTTGATTATATATGGTTTGATCAGGTATGTATGTGTATAATTGAAGCTGTGCTTAACTGTGTTATTTATAACACTCATGTTTCAAGCCTTGTCTTTCGGGGACGGCGGTAATGCCCCTATCATTGGATTTATCATATTACAATTGAGTGATTTCTTAAAGAGAATATAAACAGTGAAACATGTTTAATTTGGGGGCGTTACAGAAGTCTACGAGATTTGTGACTTGGGAGTATGCTAGGATTAATTTAGAAGTCAGAAAGTTTTACAACTTGGGAGTCTTTGCGATTTGATGGCTTAGAAGTCTTACATTTTACGGACTTGACAGTCTGTTTCTTTGGTATCTTTGACTTTGAAGACTTAAGAGTGTATTATATCAATGATTTGAGGGTCTGTAAAGATGACTTGAAAGTCTTCAATAACTTGAAAGTTAGCAACTCTGTTTGACTTGTGAGCCTACAACTTAGATGACTTAAGAATCTTTAAGCTTTATTTGAAAGCTTATGTCATTGATGACTTGAGAGTTTACGATGTTGATTACTTGAGAGTCGTTGAATTCACTTCAAAGTTTACAATTTTGTCGACTTGATAGTCTTCAGGCGACTTAGAAGTTAAGCATCCTATGGGTGACTTGATAGTATGTGCTAACTTGAGAGTCTAGAAGTTTAAACTTGGAAGTTTTAAGGGTGACTTGAGAGTCGAAGTTGTTTTGTGACTTGACAGTCTTGTAGAGTGACTTGACAGTCTTGCGGAGTGACTTGAAAGTGTTCATTAAGCATATAGTTATGTTGACTTAGAAGTCTTGGAGTTTGGAATGACTTGAGAATCTTCTAACGTGACAACTTGGGAGTTGACAAAATTTGATGACTTAGGAGTCTTGAATTTGAATGACTTGATAGTCTTTTACTCTGCTGATTTAGGATTTTGAAACTTTGACAACTTGACAGTCTGTGCGAGTTTGACGACTTAGGAGTCTACAAAATTTGATGACTTAGGAGTCCTGAAAGTTTAACTTTGGAGTCCACGAGATTTGATGACTTTGGAGTCTGTCAAGCTTGACTTCAGAGTTTGATAGGACTGACTTTGAAGTCTGAGAGTTTGATGACTTAGGTGTTTGTAGAAGCTGACTTAGAAGTTTTAGAGTTTATCAACTCAAAAGCCTATAAAGGTTGACTTAGAAGTCTTAGAGTTTGGTGACTTGAAAGTCTTCGAGTCTCTACAAAGAGTGACTTGAAAGTCTGTAAGTTCTTTGATAACTTAGAAGTCTATAGAGGCTGGCTTGGAAGTCTGCCCCTTAAATGCCCATTTTGGATCGCTATCTTCCAAAGCACTTTCCAATCGACAATCAATCAGATTCTTCAGTATCTTCTTCGTCTAATGTGATTTTTCCTTCTTTTACAAGTTGCAGGACTTGTCTTCTAAATGCTTTGCACTTCTCTATAGGATGACTGATGATCCTGTGATACTTACAATATTTGGGATCATTAGGTCCTCCAATTTCTTCCGGACGACTTGACTCTAGGAGTTCTATAAGTCCTTTCTGAAGAAGTTTGTCAAGCATTTCTGGCACATCAGACTCAGAATAAGGACATTCTTTCTCTTCAGAGTCTCTAATCACGGAGCTTTCATTTCTTGATGATGCCACTGATTCATTGAGCTATCTTCCATAGTAGGCAATTGTAAGCTCCATATCATGAGCTCGTGTTGCAATTGTTGGAATGTTTTGGGCTTATTTACTTGTAAGACATAAAGTATTTCCCAATCCATCCCTTGGGCACACATCTCAACAGCAGAAGATTTCGGGAAGCGATCCTTGCACTTCAATGAGAGGGTATGCCAACGATTGATATAGCATATGACTGGCTCTTTATCCCCTTACCTAGTGTTAGTCAACTCACTTATGCTGACCACGCAGCATGCGCTATAGAAGCGATTTAAGAATTTATTTTCCATTTGCCCCTAGCTATCAATGGACTCAGAGGCAAGGTCTGTATACCAATTAAATGCAATTCCTTTGAGGGATCGCACGAACTGTTTCACCAATCGATCTCCTTCAGTGCCAGTGTTGCTGCAGGTTTCAATAAAATGGGCGATGTGCTGCTTGGGGTTACCCTTGCCATCGAACTGGTTGAACTTGGGAGGCTGATAGCCATGGGGCATTCGAAGAGCATCAATCCTCTTCGTATAAGGCTTTGTATACAAGTGGGTCTTGTCAGACCCTCTTCCCAACTGAGCCTTGACTGCATTTGCTATCAACCTTTGAATCTGCTCAACAGACATCATGCCTAAAGAACGGTCCTTCTTTGCCTTGCACTCGTCGTCACATTCTTCACTGTGATTAGACTCTTTATCAGAACCTTCAGCGCCTAAACCTTTGTTCGAAACTTCAAAGGATTTCTTTTCCAGCTTCTTTACTAGCTCAGCAATCTGCTCGTTTTGGCGTTTAATTTGTGCGTTCTTTTCTGCGCTTTTCTTTGAGAGTTTATTGAGCTTAGCCTTCATGTCCGCCAATTGTTCCTCTAAGTTGATAGTCTCTATCACCATGACTAGCATGACGACTGTGTTGGAAGACTCAGTTTCTGATTGGGAGAGATGCAAGTCCCTTGGAGATGTTAGTGAAGAATCACTACCATCATAGTTGTCATCCTCTGCACCAAAAGGCTGAAAGGCAAGATTAATGTATGTTTGGAATTCATCCATTCCTCGAGGTTAAGTCTTCATAGTATTGAAAGCAGAAAGAGGCTTTAGCTTCAAATTAGAGAGACAAGCAGTTTGATTGACTCCATCAAAAGGTAAGTTGAAGCCAAATTTTTGAGTTTTCCGTGACTGCAAAGTTAGAGCCACGACTTGTTTCTTTAAGGTGATGAAGGCATTAGCTTTAGATGTGCTCCAAGTCATCACCCCGGTGCTTCGATTGCCAGATCCAGTACTAGCCTTCGTGGATCCTTCATATGCGGATCCAATAGTCTTTTTCTTTAAAGGTTGAAGGATGACATTCTTGGGAGTCATATCTTCTTCAAAGAAGTGAAATTGTTTGCTTGGAGAAAGAGATGAGAAGCAGAGATGTCCCACCGGGCGTGCCAAATTTATAAACGCAAATTTCGAGCCTAAAATAAATTAGGTAAGAAATTCAGCAACAAATTGAATTTTGTATTGATGTTGTATATGGGTACAATATCTGAATTTAATATAATGAAATGATCCTTTGATTCGATCTTGTTGCTTGGTAACTGGATGTTGTCTGCAGTCTGAGCTCTGGAGCCTGTAGGATGCTGAATGTTGAGCTCCTCCCAAAATGAGGGGGGAGGACCCCTGTTTATAGGCTCAAAGGTTAGGGTTTGAATTGGACGTTGGGTCTCGGCCCATATCTTAGTAATTATTCCCTTAATTTTAAAAAAGAAATAATTGCTAATTTCTGCATCATCAATGACACGTGACATCTTTTAACTGGCTGAATTTTAGCCACATTTAACTTTGACCAAGTGGGTCCACCAAAGTCAACGTGACACCTGGCAATTTGCGATTGGTCTTTTTTTTACACGTGACATCATCCGATTTGTCGTAGAATTTTTGCTTTCTACACCTATAAACTTACATCACCTGAACTATATGATAATATTGTGTGCGCTGAACTTCCAAGTAGAGAAAAAAATCCTCATTTAGATACAACTGTTGTTGAACAGATGATGCATGTCTTGTGGGTACTTAAACGAGCAGAATGTATGTATATATGAAACAAGGACGTTGTAGAAATGAATGTCCTAAAGATTTCTGTCAAACAACTAGACATGGTCAGGACTCATTCCCAATATATAGGTGATGAGATAATGGTGATTGCGTTCAAGTCAGAGGTGCTACTTTAGATAATAGATGGATTGTGTTAAAGTATTTATATAGACTTGTACACAAAGGACATGATAGACTTGTTTTTCATATCCTACGCCAACAAACTACAAATCACATGAACGAAATCGATCAATTTCAGTCAGCAAATTGGATTTCTCCCTCTAAAGCTATGTGGAGAATCGTTAATTTTCTTTGTATGAAATATATCCTACCCCAACAAACTACACATGACATGCATAAACAATTATTCTCTTACTGATGACAGTCTTAATTTATGTGAAGAACATAAGATTTCCAAAGAATTTGATAACGAATTAAGTATAATAGTATCTGAAGAAGAACTTCTTTCAGTATCAAGACTGAACAACCAATGAAAAAATGGATACACCGAAAATAATATTCTCGAAGAAACACACAGTTTTTTTATTGACGGTCCTGGTGCAACCGGGAAAACATACCTGTACACAGCATTAGTTGCCACATTGCGGTTAAAAAAAAAAATAAATAAATGGAGGTGTTGCTGCATAAAAAAATGCCAGTTGCTAGAATAGCTGATTCATGGTTCAAATTACCACTTGACGTAGATAACACTACAGCTTGTAATATATATAAGTAGAGCTGTAAAATGGGTCGGGTCGGGTGGACCCATTTAGTAAATGGGTCAATTTCATGTTGGCTTTGAAAATAGTTTAGATTTGCTTAAAACTGAAAAATAACAAATTTTCACACTAAACGGTCAAATCGTGTCGGTTTCGGATCTAAATCGGTTCGATTCGAGTCGGATCCGTGTTTCTCTCAGTAAATTCGGTCGGGTTCGGGTCGGGTAATCATGTCGGGTGAGACTTTTACAGCCTTATATATAAGCAGAGCAGTACTGCTAATCTTCTAAAGGCCGCCAAACTGATTATATGGGATGAGAATCAGTTAATGAAATGCTAAAAGATACAATGGAATGCAGTTTGCCTTTTGGAGGAAAAGTAATTGTATTGGCCATTGGGTGGTGACTTTAGGCAAGTTCCACCCTTTGCTCCTAAAAAGACAAGAGAAGAACAAATTGATGCAGTCTGGTGAAGTCAAATATCTAGTGCAGTTTGGAAAAAATTAAATTCACTGAAAATATGAGAGCTCAATTTAATCCTTGCTTTTTTCTGAATTTCTATTTTGCATAGGGAATGCAAATGAACCACAACTACATGACGTTGTCATAAAAATTCCTTCTTCTATGACAATCGCATATACAAATGAAAGTACCTCTTTACACTCCCTACTAAATGGCATTTTCCCAAATTTAGCCATGCTTGTATGATAAGTTCTGCAATATTAACACCTAAAAATCAATATGTTTTATTACTATCAATGAAATACTTATAAACAAAGCTCCAGGAAATGCCATTACTTATCATTGTTTTGCCAAGGCAATAGATAGTGGGAAGCAAGAACATCATGAAGATTTTTTAAACAGCCTTACGTTAAGTGGACTACCACCACATACACCCGCTTTGAAGCAAAATTGTCATGTAATATTATTGAGAAATACCGACACTTCTAAAGGTCTGTGTAATGGAACAAGACTGATATGCCGTCGTTTTCAAAATAACGTCATTGAAGCTGAAATTGCAGTAGGATATAGTCTTTCTTCCTAGAATTCCCTTACAACCATCTAAAAACGACAAATTTTCTATACCCTTTAAGAGGACACAATTTCCAATACGATTGTGCTTTGCTATGAGTATTAACAAAGCTCAAGGACAAACTTTGGAACGAGTGGGGATATACTTACCCCAACCAGTCTTTTCTCACAGTCAATTATACTTTAGCATTATCAAGAGCTAAAACTGCTGATTCTTTCAAAACACTATTAAAACCAAATCCAGATCAAGTAACAACTACTGCGCAAATAACATAGTTTACGAAGAAATATTAGCAGAAACCAAATGGTACTAACATTGGTACTATGATTGCATATAATCTTATATTACTAAACATATTTGATCTACATGAGTTTACTGAATTGATTAAGCAGTGCATGTATGCTGCTAACACTGTGGAAATATCAAGTTGCAGTAGCCTTCACAGATTATGATCTTGTCAAAAAAATCAAATTTGACTTGTACAGTATGACTTTCATGGATTGACCAATTAAACTTAGGTAATTCCTTCAGAGATTAAAATTTAATAAAGCTGCGAATTTGCTAGAAAGCTGTTATTAAATGCATAGCCATTTGCTTGAAGGAAATACTAACGCAACAGGGAAAGCATTGGATACAAATCTGCTTCATAGTCTCAACTTGCTTGTAGTTCAAGATGAAAGTTCTGCAGCTTTTGCTCAAATTGGAGATGTAAAGACACAGAGTTTATACATTTTGGTGTCATTCCAGTTAATTCAAATGCCCTAAATGTCGTTGGCATGCATGGCAGTTGTAACCTGTTCATTATCCACCAACTAATACTTGTGATTCTTTATATGCAACAGGTGAACTACATCAAATATTTGACTTCAAACGCATTGTTTGGGTTGACCTTATAGAATGTTGGTAAAGTAAATTTTGAACAAAGTCGTTCTCCGCTTTGGCCGTCACACATATTCCTGTATGCATGTTTCTTTATCTTCCTCCCATTTTTCTAATAAAATGCTTGCACTTCGCAAATGGTAGAAAGTTTGTGTTAAATCTATACCTCTATTGAAGGAAATATTATTGCAACAGGAAGACCACTGGATATATATCTGCTTTGCGGTCTCGCTTTCCTTGTCTTCCATGACAAAGTTCCACCCCAATTCCATGCTGGTGTCATTCCGGTTATCTGAAACGCTCTAAATAGGTACTCCACAATAACTTAATAAGCAAAAGTAATTGCTTACATGGCTTATTATGACATGTTCCAACCTGTTTATTGTCACAAGTCCTACTTAGTTAAACTTTTATTATGACATGTTCTAACCTCATCATTGTCTGAACGCCTAACTAAATCATGCATTCTTTACATGGAACAGATGAGCCACATTCAATCCATAACTTGAAGCACTGTTCAGATCGAGCTCCTGGTATTCACTAAATCATGCAGTCTTTACCTTTCTACAGTTTTGCCATATCTTGCAAAAAGGCTGCAGTTGCTAAACCAAGGCAGCTCTCCCATTTACCTCATTAAGGTTGACTTTAATTCTGGCATTTGTATAATCATTACTCCTTGTTGCACTGGCGTTGCTGCGTGATTATTCAGGATACCTAACAGTAACTCTATTTGGCAACAACGCAAAAAAAATCTCCCCTTTTACAGCTGTCGCAAGATCAGGTAACTTCCACAAACTGTACATCCAATTTTTCTCTTCGTTTTTTAGGCTTCATTTTATTATATACATATATATATAATTTTATGTATTGTGATTCTTATTTTTTCCCCAATCTATAGGCTTCATTTTACTATGAGCATGGTGACAAAGCACAAGTACAATTCACCATTACTTTTTCAAGTTACAGGGTAATAAACACAGCAAGGCCAGTTGTTTTTTGCTTATCATGATTTTATATGATAAATAAGCATAGCAAGGCCATGCAGCACCATTTTTGAGTGCACTGTAAATTTTTAGAAGGTCCATTGTCAGCAGTCAGCAACGTATGCATATACTTTTTCCAGTACACTTTCTGTCAAACACTTAGAGTAGATACCATCCCGTTCATTAGAGTATTCTACCCCGTGCAATTTGCACGTGCACATTTTACTTGGTCTTGAAGAAAAGCCAGAGTTAGGGAATCTTTTTGTAGATTGTCTACTTGCTTGACAAATTACTCTTAATTCATTCGAGATTGTCAACAACAACAACAACAAACTCTCAGTGTGGGTCCTGCTTTCGCAGGGTCTGGGGAGATCCAACTGTAGGCAACCTTACCCCTACCGGTATTCCTACCCATAGAGAGGTTGATTCCTAAAGACCCACAAAACAGTTTTTGAGAAAAAGGTTTAAAGAGGAAACGATTGCAAACCAATTACCAATGGGGGGAACGGGTACGAAGAACAGATAAACAAGGAGCGGAGACATACCTCAACAAACCAGAGGCGCTAGATGCCGTCACATCCCAGACAAGTATGACCTGCAGACAAGCACACCAAGAACCCGCCCCACCCCACCGAAGCTACTACCACCTACGGAGCCGGTCCTCTACAATCAGAGATCTTAATCCTATCTCGCCATAGCCTCCTATCCTGAGCCATGTCCTCCGTCAGACCGACAACTCTCAGGTTCTCTCTAACCACTTCCTCTAACCACTTCCTCTAAGCTCTTCTTCAATCTACCCCTCCCTCTCTTTCCACCAGGGGGGACGATCATCTCGCACCTCCGCACTGGGGCGGCTACACTTCTCCTCTTTACGTGGCCGAACCATCTAAGCCTCGATTCTCTCATATTCTCCTCTATGGGGGCAACTTCGACTAAGCTCCTGATAACGCCATTCCTAATTCCGTCCAATCTCGTAAAACCACACATCCACCTGACCATTCTCATCTCAGCTACCATCAACCTTTGGACCTGCAACTTTTTTAGAGGCCAACACTCCGATCCATAGAGAACAGTCGGTCTAACTATCCTCCGATAGACTTTGCCTTTCAGACCTAGAGGCACTCTCTTGTCACACAGCACCCCTGACACTAACTTCTACTTTTGCCAACCCACTCTTATCCGCTGGCTAATATCCTCGTCAATGTCCCCGTTCTGTTGGATGATCGAGCCCAGATACTTAAATTTAGCGACCTTTGGAATCACCCTCCCATCCAGTGTGATGTCTCCCCCCCTTTATCCTTCCACTGAAACGACAATGGAGGTATTCCGTTTTTGATCTACTTAACTGGAAACCCCTAACTTCCAGCGTATGCCTCCAACTCTCCAACCTGTCATTCACCCCCTGCCTGGTCACATCGATAAGAACGATGTCATCTGCAAATAACATGCACCAAAACACCTCGTCCTGGATTCCTCTAGTGAGTTCATCTAACACTAAAGTGAAAAGAAACGGGCTTAAGGCGGAGCCCTGATGTAGGCCCATACTAACAGCGAAGTCATTGGAGACCCCTCCCTGTGTCCTAACACGCGTCCGCCCTCCCTCGTACATATCCTTGCTTACACGGATGTACGCGGGCGACACCCTTTTCTCTTCCAAACATCTCCACAATATTTCCCTCGGGACTCTATCATACGCTTTCTCCAGGTCAATGAACACCATATGGAGATCCACCTTTCTATCCCTGAGCAAGCCCATGAGCCCTCTGAGGAGGTAGATCGCTTCAATGGTCGACCTGCCTGACATAAAATCAAATTAATTCTCTCAAACCTCAACATCCTCTTGTAGCCTTCTCTCAACCACCCTCTCCCAAAGTTTCATAATGTGACTGAGCAGCTTGATGCCCCTAAAGTTATTACAATCTTGGATATCCCCTTTGTTTTTGTACAATGGGATGACTGTACTGGCCCTCCACTCTCTGGGCATCTTGGCGGTTCTGAAAATAACATTGAACAGCTCCGTGAGCCACTCTAGACCTACCTCCCCCATAAACTTCCAAACCTCCACCGGTATCTGGTCCAGGCCCACTGCCTTTCCATTCGCCATCTTCTTCAAGGCCTCCCTAATCTCTTCCTTTGTTATAAGATCGCCCGCACTCTGATCCGTACCCTCTTCGCCCCTACGAGAGTCCTCTCGCACCCCTTCCCCATTTAGGAGTTTAACAAAGAACCTTTGCCATCTCTCCTTAATTTCAACATCCTCAATCAACACTTTACCCTCTTCGTCCTTGATGCACCTTACCACTCCCAAATTATGAAGTCAGTCTTAATTGTTGTATATATCTATATTACAATTACAAATTGTATGCTCTATTGGGTATTCTGCGTTGGGTATTCAGCGACAACATGGCATAGCAATTTATCCCATTGAAGGCTCCTCGCTTGGTCTTTTTGAGCCACTAATAAGTTTCTTTTCTCTAATATGCTTTTGGCGATGAAAAAATTATTATTATTATTATTATTATTATTATTATTATTATTATTATTATTATTTGATAGAAATATATATTATTATTATTATTGTTATTATTATTGTTGTTGTTGCTACTGTTGATGCGGTTATTATTGTTGTTACTATTATGATATACGCCTCTTATTATCAAATTTAATTTCTAAAATACTTTAATCTGTAGGATCTATTGTATAGTGATGATTTCCTTTTGCTGTTAACTTTCCACTTGTCTAATGTCAAAATCTATCAATTGTAAGTAGCTTTTCCCTTTTAATCTCTCCATCTAATATTGTTTATGGTTAAATTTTCAAAATATTTGAAAATAGCTATTAAATGCATTTTATATCATAGAAAGGAGGTTTGTGCAAATTAGAATATCAATAATTTTTGGGAAAACAAACAATGATAATATCAATATAAGAAGCACCGTGTTCACATTTATAATACAAAGCTTGTTGTTTCATATGTTTGTTACTTTGCGTTAAATTCATTGTAGGCAATTATGATACAATTAATGTAACTTTCATTGCTCACACAGTACAGTTATTGCTATTATATGACATGGTATAATTCTTGCCCCAAAAAAAGGGTATGATATTATATTTTCACTTTACCCTATCAGCCAGCATTTGTCCACCTCTATTGCTAACAGCGTTGTATTATGTGATCCTTATTTTTGATTATTGACAAGTTGGCTTTCATAATCAAACTTTTAAATTTTTTGGTTGCCATAATAATTAACATTGCTTCTCCTTTTTTATTTTTTTTGCTCTTCCAGGTGAATTTCAATACTTTGTTAATTTTATCATATAAAAAAGGACAATTGGTAATTTTAATCCTTTGTCATCTTTCAATGTAAAATGCATCAACAATTTATAATTTCGTTCTATACTTCATGGTCCAGGAAGTCTATACTAGACAATTGTGAACACATGCACTCAAAAGACACATCAGCAAATAAATATTAAAAAAAATATATATGATAAATATACCCAAATATATGTATATAAAATAAATATGTAGGATGGTGCTAGGGTTTTATTTTGTACAATTCTCTGGCAAAATAAAAATAAACCCAGAAGGCACTTAACTGGTTGAAACCTCACATTGTCGAATTGTGCTGCATGGTATCATAGCAACCCTCTGAAAACCTAACACTGTTTTCCCCATCAGTCACACGACTTCTTCATACTATAAACTGTAGTCGTATGTCTCCCATGCAAAGCAAGCAAAGCACCTTTGTTAGCTTCCTTAAACTTACAATATATTTTATTACCATATTTTGATAAAAGACAAAAATGAGTTTGTCTCTCGGTATATCTGTTATGTTATATGTGGATCTACCCTGGTGTTTCTATTATTTAAATGTGTTATGATTATAAGTAGATGTTCACATGATTGATTTTATCTTGGAGATAGTTTAGTATTCAAATTTGAATACGTGACCTTTATGTTCAAATTTGAATACTAAATCTTGAGATAATATTATGATTCTTTACATGTGAATACATTTGAAAATGTCAAGATTTGCCTAATTATGATAATATCTCTTGAACTTATATTTTGAAAGATTGTACTACTAAAAATCAGCTACTAGATAATCCTCTTGGCAAGATCTTCAGCTCAAAATAAGGCAAGTAGCCATTGGAAATCGAGGGATAAACATTGAGCAAAGTTGCAGCTTTCAGGGGTTTGAAATACGGACTTCAAAGCCTTGAAATGATATTGAAAATCAACCTTCCTTGTTTGATGTAGTGGTTACATTCCAAATATTCTGTCAACCTCTCCAACATCATTGCTTACAAATAGGGAGGCATTTGTAGCTGAAGATGATAGAAAAAAGAAAGAGAGCTGCACTTGCATCTCAAGAAGAAGACGTCGAGAGAACTTGATACATTGAGCATATATTGGCATATCGATTGTGTTTATTTACTCCTTGTTATAAAGTGAATCTTGTTATCCTTCTTTGTGTTGGGTTGGGTTGATTAGCCAGAGGACTGACTGCCCAAGTACGGTTGAGGAGCAACGCATACATTTGGCCACCTAGAGTTGTAGAGCCAACTCATAGGTTGTACAATTAGTGAATCGTGTATAATCGACCGACCTAATAGAGGAAAAAAGGTTTAAAATCCAATCGGCTAGGGGCACCCATGGGTAGAGGACTGGGCGTAGCCGAACCTTTATAAGTAGTGTGTTTTGTCCACATTTACTTTTCCGCATTTCTATTTTGATTATTTTGTGATTTTGATCACTACCCTATTAACCCCCTCTAGGGTGATTATTTTGTGATTAAACTACCCTATTAATCCAAACTCCCCAAATGTTTTAGACTTCTATGATGTCCTATTCTCACTGTCAGGCCTTGAATCATTTATTGAGTGCATGTGCTTATTTTGCTCACCAGTTATCAACTAGACAAGAGCAGGTGAGATGGCCTTTTAGAGACTAAGAATGACCCATTTTTTTCTTACTACAATCTAGGATGGAGAAATCATCATAATTTTTCTTAGAGTAGGGGACCAAATGTTGTAGTCCCTAACTCCCAACCTGGAGTGTTTCCTGAAAACAACTCCCAGCCTGGAGTGTTTTATCTCTTATCCCTTTAATTCTTTTCAGAGACCAACTTTTTCAGATGTGTCTAATGCACACACCTAGACCTTCACCTCTTGTAGTTCAAGTTTAACATCCTTCTAGTTATACTGACATCAATAAGGTTAAGAGGAGAATCAATACTAATGTGGAGAGAATGATTAATGCTAATATGGAACAAATGATGAGAATGATGACCTAATAGTTTTTCCAGTTAGCATCATGTTCTAGGGAGCCATGTACTTCTCTTAGGGCCTGAGGTGAACCCTAAGGTTCATACCTCATTATTTTCTGGTGTTAACCCAAATGAGCCTGTTGAGGAAAGTGAATGCAATTATATCTCTTAGTTCTGGTCGAGAGATTGATAATCAAGTAGGAACTTCTAGTTAGCCCTGCAAGTATCCTAATAGTTTCTTCCAAAATTCTTCTCGCTCTTCGTCTTTTCTCCAAAAATAAGTTCATCCAATAAGCTAGGGGATGTTACTGATGATGTCCCTAGTGATTCTGCTAGGACTCTGCCTTCTGACTCACCTTTTGATAAAGAGGAACCTAAGAGAAAGATGCTACTGATTCAGTGGATCCTTCGTCTCCTAAGGATTGTTCTTCACCTCCTTCTGCTGAAAGAGTTCATAACACTTTACCTCATTTCCCCCATGGGCTGAAAAAGAAAGATCAAGCTCATGTTGATAAAAATAGAGAAACGTTCTCTCAAGTCAAATTCGGTATTCCATTACTTGATGCTATTCAGCAAATGCCTCCGTATGCTAGGTTTTTAAACAATTTGTGTACCACCAAAAGAGCCACTAGTGTCCCTAAGAAGGCTTTCCTAGCCTCTGGTGGCAGTTCCATCATTTCTCACCAGATCCCAGTGAGGTAAAAGGAGTCAGGTTGCCCTATTATTTCTATAGTCGTAGGGGACCAACTTATTCATAGAGCTTTTCTTGACTTACGAGCTAGTGTTAATTTGATACTCTTCATTGAGTATCAAAGGCTAGGGTTCAGTGAGCTGAAACCTACTAAGATGGTCACCTAGTTAGTTGATAAATCGATCAGGTTGCCTAGGGGTGTAGTTGAGGATGTTTTGATTAGAGTGGGTGAATTCATTTACATGGTGGACTTTATTGTGATTGAAACTGAGAAGGTGGCTAATACCACTAGTTAAGTCCATATGACTCTAGGACGTCATTTCTTGACCACTGCTAATACCCTAATTAATTGCCAAAATGGCATGATAAGGATGTCTTTTGGTAACATGACCGTGGAATTGAATATATTTAATATGCAAAGAAAACCTTATTGTTTTGAGGATATAGAGTTTTCTACCCTTAACTGGGTAAAAGATTTTGTATTTGATGATGATTTTGACGACACATTTGCTGCTGAGTATGAGTCTTTCCTTATTGATGAGGAGCCTGAATATAATGTGTTTGAATTTGATGACTTGTGTTCTACTGCTGATTGTTTGCTTGTTTCTGCTTCCACTTTTGAGTATGCTTCTGTGCCTGTTTCCGCTCCTGCTGCTTTTGAATTGAAACCTCTTCCTAATTCTTTTAAGTACCGATTCGTATGACTCGATGAATCCTTACCTATCATTATTGCTTTTTATCTAGTCTGGGAGTAAAAGGACAAACTGATTGCCCTACTTAGAAAGAGCAAGGAAGACATAGGTTGGACTTTAGGGGGCATCAAGAACATTAGTCCCGCCATTGTGCATTATAGAATCTATTTAGAGAATAATGCAAAGCCCTACCAAGATCGACAACGACATTTGAACCCAACTTTACATGAAGTAGTTAGGAAGCAGGTGCTTTAGTGGTTAGACCATGGGATTATCTACCCCATTTTTGATAGTGAGTGCATTAGCTCTGTTCAAGTTGTTCTTAAGAAGACGAGTATTATTGTGATTAAGAATGACAAGAACGCATTAGTTCCTCCTCGAGCCGAGTTTGGTGGCGTGTTTGTATTGACTATTGGAAATTGAATGCTGCCACTAGGAAAGATTATTTTCTCTTTCCCTTCCTTGATCATTTTATTGCTTTTTAGATGGATATTCTGGCTATACTCAAATCTCTATTACACCTGAGGATCAAGAGAAGGCCACTTTCACCTATCCGTTTGGGATGTATGCCTTTAGGAGAATGCCATTTGGATTGCGTAATCCTCTTACTACCTTTCAGATGTGCATGATTTCTATTCTCTTAGATTTAGTTGAGTAATGCATGGAAATTTTTATGGATGACTTTTTTGTGTTCGAGACTTCCTTTGATGATTGTTTGTCTAATCTGAGAAAAGTGTTGGAAAGGTGTAGGGAAAAAAATTTGATTTTGAATTGGGAGAAATGTCACTTTATGGTTAAAAAGTGATTAGTCTTAGGCCACATTATTTATAAAGGTGGGATTGAGAGGTAGATAAGGCTAAGATTGACTTGATTATTAATCTTCCCCCTCCTACTTGTGTAAAAGAGGTGAGGTCTTTTCTTGGACATGCTTGCTTCTATCGTTATTTCAATAAGGACTTTTAGTAAGATAGCTACTCATTTGACCAACGGTTTAGCTAAGGATATGCCATTTCACTTCTTTGAGGAGTGTCTTCCGGTATTTGCTAAGCTTAAGGAAGCCTTAACATTTGCTCCCATTTTTTATCCTCCCATACGAGGAGAGCTATTTGAGCTAATGTGTGACGCATATGACTATACTGTTGGGGTTATTTTAGGAAAACATATTGATAAGAAGTCATATGTCATTTATTATGCTAGTCACACTTTGAATGATGCCTAACTGAATCATACTGTCACTGAGAAAGAATTCTTGGATGTGATCTTTGGCTTTTGAAAAATTTAGACCTTATTTGATTAGATCTTATGTGATTGTGCATACTGATCACTATGCTTTTAAGCACCTTCTTTTTAAGAAGGATGCCAAGCCTAAACTTATGGTGAATCTTACTTTTGCAAGAATTTGATTATGAGATTAGGGATAAGAAAGGTTCTAAGAACCTTGTTGCTGACCATTTGCCTACGATTCTTAGTGGGAAAGAGCTTGAGGCCAGTGTTTTTTGAATCCCTTCCTAATGAGCAATTGTATGTAGTCCAACCTGACCCTTGGTATGCTGACATTGTGAACTACCTAGTATTTGGTAGTATCCTTGAGTGTTGGACTAAGAATGATAAAGATAGGTTATTCCACCTTGTGAAATTCTACATTTGGGATGACCCTTACTTATTTAAGTATTATTTAGACCAGGTCTTTTGTAGGTGTATTCCCAATCATGTGGTTAGGAGTGTCCTTTCATTCTATCATGACTAAGCATGTCGAGAGCATTTCAATGGTAGAAAAACTACAGCCAAAGTTCTTCAATGTGGTTTTTATTGGCCTACCTTCTTTTGGGATGCTTTTGAGTATTATAAGAGTTGTCCTAGGTGCCAGCAGTTGGGTAGGATAAGTAGGAGAGATATGATGCCACTTAATCTCATCATTATAGTGGAGATTTTAGATGTTTAGGGTATGAATTTCATTGGACCATTTCCATCTTCTTTTGTGATTGAGTACATTTTATTAGATGTGGACTATGTCTCTAGATGGGTAGACGCCATCCCTACGATGACCAATGATACCAAGGTGGTTGTGAAATTCCTCAGGGAGAACATATTTGCTAAATTTGGCATGCCCTAATCTATCATTAGTGATCAGGGTACCCGCTTTAATAATAGGTCTTTTGCTGCCTTGTTTAAGAGGTACTCTATAGTTCATAGACTTGTAACTCCTTATCATCCCCAAACTAGTGGCCAAGTTGAAGTATCCAGTAGGCAAATTAAGCAGATTCTTGAGAAGATTGTGAGTCAGAATAGAAAGGATTGGGCCTACAAGTTTGTAGATGCTTTATGGGCTTTATAGGATGGTTTTCAAAACTCCCTTTGGTATATCACCTTACAAGATTATTTATGATAAGCCTTGGCATCTCCCTACTGAGATAAGTATAGAGCTTGGTAGGCCATTAAGATGCTTAACTTTGACTTGACTCAAGCTGCTGGTGAGGAGAGAATATTGTAACTAAGTGAACTAAGAGAGATAACAGCTGAGACTTATAAGAGTGCTCGATCTTACAAAGATAGGAATAAGTTATTTCATGACAAACATATTTTTATGAAAGAGTCTACCCCGAGAATGAAAGTACTCTTATATTATTCTAAGCTTCATTTGTTTCTAGAGAAATTGAGGTCCTGATGGATGGGTCCCTAAGTTGTTTCACATGTTCTTCCCCTATGGTGCAGTCGAAATAAAGGATCCTAAAGGTGGTGCCATGTTTAAGGTGAATAGTTAGAGGTTAAAGCAGTTTCTGAAGCTGTTAAGCATAGAGGATGTGGAGTGTTTAATACTCCGTGAACTCAGTTCTGATGAGTGATGAGATTCTGAGTAGCTCTGGTGTACTTAGCACCCGACCTAGTTTGATTGAGATTTCTTTCCTTTCTTTCTCTTTTTCCTATTTTTCTTTTCTTTTCTTTTCTTTTTTTATATTTGGATGTTTTTCATTTTATTTCTCTTATATGTATGTGTTTGTATATTCAATTTTTAGAGTCATGTCATTCTTGTTTATGAGTCTTATTTTGCTTTTTGTACAATTGTTTTCTCTTTTTAGTTGTTTTTATGGTACTTTCCACTTCCAATGAGGACATTGCCTAATTTAACTGTGGGGGTGGGGCAACTATGTTTGGAAAAAAACAAATTAAAAAAATAAAAAATTTAAAAATATAGAAAGACTTTTTGTTTTGTTTTTGGGAACATATGTGCTATTATAAGTGATTAGGTTCTCTTTTAGCTTAGCATTAAGTTGTATATAGATGTGGTGTGCATTGATCGAACTTAGTCCAAAGTGTCATGTTTGTATACAGTTCTTACCCCTGGCATTATTTCTAAAGCAAGCTTGACTTTGGTAGATGAACCCATGAGATCTTTGAGCCTTAATGGCTAATTCATCATTTTTCATCTCATGTCTTTCATGTGCGTTTGTTTCATGATTACATTTCTAGAACATGCTTTGATTCTCTTTGAAATCACATTTAGCATGAACATTATGATAATATGATAGAGGGATATATTTGTTGTGTGAGCTACGTAGCCAAATTGCTATACTTGTTTTGAATGCTTTAATGTTTGCTTACCCCTTTGAGCCTTGACCTTTTTTTTGGGAACCACTCATTTTGGCCCTTGGCCTAAATACATTTTTTTTTACCTAAGCCAGGACTAGTGAAGTAACACTTCAATATTTGGTGGATAGCTTTTGGGTATTTTATACATTTGGTAGTTGATCTTGGTTATATAAGGGGATATATCATTGTGACCATTTGGAAATTGAGTTTTGTTATTTTTCGTACATATCATTCATTCGTTTTCTTAATGAAAAGAAGAAAAAAAGCAAGAAAAATGCAAAAGTGAAAAAGTTTCCACGGAAAAAGATTGAAACAAAGTTAGGAAAAATTGTTAAAGATTTCAAAAAAAAAAGTTGTGAGTAAGAGTGATTGACATGATTGTTGTCATTGAATATGTATTCATTTCCAATGATCCATTTTTGTGGGGTGTGATCTTATTGTTTCTTGAGAGTGTGTGGTTTTTATAATTGGTGTAAGTGTTGGTTGCTCTTAAGCCACTTGGCTTTTAGCCCCACATTTTCCAAAATGTTTGTCCCTTTCCCCGCCTTAACCCTGAGCCCCATTACAACCCTGAAAATCCCTCTTGATCATTATTTTGCATTTTGCTTCTTAGTGATGGGGAATTTAGACTCTTAGCAAGCCTATGGTAGGTTGTATGACTAGAAGAGAATTGAGTGAACTGTGTTATATTTTATAAACATGAGTGGGAGTGTCCACATTTTCCTAAATTAAGGTTCTACTAGTTGAGCTTGTATATAATTCTTTATTGGGGTGAAAGATTGTGTATAGATGTCATTAATGGAGATTAAAAATTTCTTGATGTGTTCATTGTGTTTATATATGATCTAGTCTTAGGTTACTTGGGTGATGTGGTTGATTGGAATATGTATATATTCTTCGCCGATGTTATATATTTGAGTCTTTGAAAAACTCAAAAAAAAGGAATTTTGATTTACTATTTTCTTTTTATAGATTTTGTGGGTATATCTTTTGCAAACCATCAAGAGACTTTACTAGTCCACTAGGTGTAACCTAGGGGTTTAAGGGTTGTTGCACATACTAAGAGAAACCGTGATTCTTATGAAAGTAAGTTAGAGTTTTATTTTCGTTTTTTTTTTGGATTTTTAGTTTTATTTTACGAGAGGATGAGCAAAACGTAGGTATGCAGATATTGTTCAACCAGATATTATGTCATTTTATACTCTTTTATTATTTGATATTTGCTTGGAATAAATTATTAAATTAGAATTTTAATATGGTTTTGTTTATTTTGTAGGAATACGGAAAATGTGAAAAAAATTTTCTGAGATACTCAAATCGCTTGGTATTGGATCAAAGGGAAAAAAAAGGAAGAGAAGTAACGCAGATCCAGCTTCACCTGAGCTCAGTTTGCCACCTTCCTTAAGCACTCATCCCTCGGTGGCCCTGCGTTTTTAGCTCGCGGCCCATAGCCTCTCACCACACCGCTTTCTCTCCCTTATTTCTCGTGCGTGGGCCTGGCACAACCTGCCTTGTAATAGCCTGACCCTAAATCATGTTTATTTATTTAATTAAGTCATGTTATTAAATTTCTCGCATTTATTTATCGCATTTAATCATTTCGATTGGGAAAAATCCATGTGGGCCCTCACTTTGCAATTCGGGCTTTAATTATCGTAAAACTTCGAGTGAACTGATAATAGGCCCTAATAGATATAGTTTAAGGCACTAAATTATTTTTTGTAACATCACAAATATTTAATTTCAAGCTGCGCAAAGATTTTATTTCAATGAAGTGCTTTTACTTTCCGGGCCCAATTCATTTGAGCCCAATTCAAGGGCCAAAAGGTTGGTGTAATTAAACTAAATTAATTATCACCATTTGTACTAAATTATACTTAGCAAAAAGCAATCTTATGGATGTATAAGATCAGCCAAGTAGGCAAGATAATCACAAAAAAATATTAGCGAAAGAGAAAGCTAAGTTCTCTTTTTCTTCTCTTCCTTTCTTCCCCTCCCCATCATTGTTGCTGCTGCCCGAGCTAAGCTGCTACCTATCCACATTTTGCCGTCAGCTACGCAGCCACTGACTACCAGTCCTGACGCCCAACACCACAGCCACCCCTCCTCAGCTCCCACCACCATCAACCACTTTTTCCATCTCTCCTTTAAGCTCAAAGTGAGTAAAAACTCTAACTCTATCTTGATGTATTTTTAGTTATGATGACTATTTTAGTTAAGATTTATTTTCTTATGATCAAAATAAATACTAGCATGCAAATTTTATTATTGTTGGAGATATTGGATATTGTGGAGTTAAGTTTGAACTTGATCAAATGAGTTTGAATCAAGAAGGTATGAGCTTGAGTTATTTATGTAATTGTTGTGATCATGGAATGAAAAATCAATTCAAAGTTGTGGGTGATCTTATTAAATCCATTCATGTTGATTTTAGATGAGTTTAAGTGCAAGAACAAGTTTGTCATAAGCTACGATTTTGGTGATCAAGCATGAGTTGATTTATTTCCAGCGTCAAGTATATTATTTGTGTATAATTGGATGTAAAAATGAATCTTGGATGTGTTGTTTAACTTAAGAAATCACTTGAGGTTAATTTGTATAAATGGGTGGATTATGGAGATTTTCCCGATGGATTATAAAAGGTCATTTTGCTCATTTATGCAAATAAGTAAGCTTATAGATATGTTTTGAGTGATTTTGAAAACAAGAAGAATTGAAAATTTGATGTAGATAATTGTGGAGTAAATTTGAGTAATATGGCTTTGTAAGATGAGAAGGAACAAGGCTTTGTTAAATAATTTTGAGGAGTGACTTTTGAGGGGAATTATGTGAAAAAAGGGGGAAAACAAGAATAGTATGGCTGTGAATAGACCAGAAACAGGGGTTTCTTTGTGATTAAATTGGTAATGTTTGAGGCATCACAAAATTATATTTTTGGTAAGTAGGTATATCCGTGAGGTGTCCTTCAAATGCCTTTTGAATGATTTCATTCTGAGTTGTGTGGAAACAGTTATGGCTGTTTTGCTAAGACTGTGTAGAACAGGCCTAAGCTGTGCACAGTTGTGTTTCAGCTCGATTTTAGGGGTTGTGCTGTGGTAATTGAATTTTGCACTATGATTTAAAGTATTATGGGACTTCCTAAGCTTTTCACATCCTGGTTTTATAGCTTAATTGGAGGTCGAGGGTGAAATATATGGATTTCCTAAGGTAGACCTTCAAACGGTAATATGAGGGAAGAAAGAAATCCTGACATTTGAAAATATTATTAGGAGTTTCTACATAATTATAGATATTGCAAAGAAATTACAAAGTTTAGTGAGTTCAGCAACTTTAATTATGTATACAAGCTCACATAGGTTTTCCAACCGAGTTACATGGGCATGAGAATGAAATTTGAGAAGTAGAAAGAGTAATGATTCAAGATCGGTGTCTATCAGGCCAAACTAGGATTATATGAGCTTCCATGAGCCTCACAATAGGCCTCTTGGCATTCAAACTTTTATTATTCATTTAGAAACATCAAAAACCCACATTCCATTTATATCAACTAAAGTCCTTTCATTATCACCTCAAATATTTCATTTTGGTCTATTTTGCTCCAATTTGCTTTACTTCGAATTCAATGACCCTAACTTATTTATTTTTCAAAATCATTTTAGTATAACTTACCCTATATTGAATTGTTTGAATTGCGGATGCCCTTTTTATTAATCAATTTTCATAAAGTTACAAATTATGGGAGTGAAAGTTCACTGCTAAAAAACTGCCATTTTCCGGCGGATTCTCCGACGGAAAATGGCCCTTTTCCCATCGGAAAAGACATTTTCCAGCAGAAAGTACGACGGACATGTTCCGTAGGAATAGGATCCGTAGACCCGCATTTCCGGCGGAATACCCTAGTCCGTCGGACACTTCCCGATGGAAAGTTTATTCCGCCGGTCATATTCCCGACGGCTGGGCGACGGCTCGCCGACGGAGTTTGAGGGGTCTGACGGACCCTTCCGCCGGTAGTCCCGGATCTCCGTGGCATCAAATTGCTGGATTTTCCGACAGGTTGGTGCATGTCCGTCAGAAAATTTCGACGGAATGGCCATTTTCCGTCGGAAATTGCCGACGGACATGCACAATTCCGTCGGAAATTTGGAAAAAATTTTAAAAATTTTTTTGGATAATGTAGTTCCCCAAATACAAATTTACAACCTGCATATACAAACCCAGGACAACCATATGTTGATCGAACCAAAACCACCACATGTGGTACACAAATTGCAACCAACATAACCACCACACGTGGTACACAAATCGCAACAAACGTAACCACCACACGTGATTACTTTCATTCGATAAGTATAAATAAATAACCACATCAAATGGACATTCTAATAATGTATTTAGAACTGATCAAGTAGGAAGTACAGTAATAAGAAACAAAAGTAATGCAACAAATGCAAGAAAACATAACTGTTCAAATGAGTGTCGAGAGGAAGGGGAGGATCGAGGGATGACATTCTAGTTGAAATAATCCCTGTAGTCATGAGGGTGATCATCATACCCAAAGTTGTCGCTGCCATCATCATCATCATCATCATCATCATCATCATGGGGTTGCGGTTGAGGAGGAGGAAGGACATAAGGAATTTGGGTTCCCTTATAATTTTTGTTATTTGAATAGTCTGTACAATTCATTATTCACTGATTAGCATCATGTTTCAATTCATAAAATGCTATTCGTTCAATGCATGTAATGGATGAAAGGTGTAATTTTTTTTTTGTAACTTACGCGATGTACGGTTCAACTTCATTACAATTCAACAGAATATGAAGCTGTGCAGCGTTCATTTCTTCATCAGTTAGGTACCTCTGTGTCCGACTTCCCGCAGCAGTTCGGAGTTCATCAATCAACGGTCGCAAGTACACATCTATTTTATTCTTTGGATTTGAAGGCCCCGGTATAATGCAAGTCAAGAACATATATGGCGTTGTCATGCACATATCTGGAGGAAGGTTGTAAGGTGTCACAACCACAGGCCAAATTGAATAAGAACGACCAGATTGTGAGAAAGGGCTAAATCCATCAGCACACAAACCAAGCCTCACATTACGAGGCTCAGAAGCAAAATTTGGGTATTTGTGATCAAAATGTTTCCACGCTTCCCCATCTGAAGGGTGACACAGAACACCATCCTCACGCCTATTGTTATAATGCCACCTCATGTGCTCAGCTGTGTTTCTTAAGGCATAAAGGCTTTGCAACCTTGGTATCAAAGGGAAGTAGAACCTTTTTGCATATGATTTTAACTTCTTCATATTATCGCCTGACTTAATCGGCTTCCATCTTGGCAAATCACAAAACTTGCAATTTTTAAGGGCCGAATCTTCCTTAAAGTAAAGCATACATCTACTGCGGCAACAATCAATCCTGTGCACATCTAAACCCAAATTTCAGACCTTCTTTTTCAACTCTGAGTAACTTTGGGGCACACGATTGTCTGGCGGGCAACTCTCATGTAGTAACTGCATCACCTCATTCATACAATTCTACGGCATATTGTAATCAGATTTGATACTCATCAACCTCACAGCATTGGACAACTCAGTTTGGTTTGAACATCCATCCCACAAAGGCCTCTGAGCAGTTTGAAGCATATCATAAAATGCTTGAGCTTCTGCATTTGGTTGCTCAGTAACTTCAAACTCATTAGCAACAATGACATCGTTCACCATTGCTCCAGCATGATCGACAAACGAGTTCGTGTTATCGAAATCCATGGGACTTGTTGGAGCCATGTTATCATACAAGTTTTGTTAGTTACTACTACCAACATTTGCATATTCAGTTGGTTCTATCTCCCCATGAGATGTCCAATACCAATACCCCTTAACAAAGCCGTTTTGATACAAGTGTAATTTAACATAATCAGGTTCCCTATAAGCTCTGTTTCGACACTTGGCACAAGGGCATCTATAACGCCCATTATTAATGAACTCTGTTTGACACCTTACAAATTGATCAAACATTTCTACTCCTTCTAAGAACTCCTGCCTATAAGATTTTCTCCCTGATACAAATCTTTCATATATCCACCTCCGATGGGGTGGTCCGCACATATTATCCACTGTTCATCATTGACAAAGTAAGCAGTACATTGGTTACTTTAATCATCGACGTATTTATCACATTTTAATTCGTATATAACTGAATACATGATGGACTTATCATTAAACTATTTCGTCATACGCTACGATTAACACAATACCAACAAATGCACATATTATGACAATTAAGTCAGGATATAAATCTGTTTGAATGTCTGAAGTGGGAGTCCAAAGTTGTGACATGCACACTGACAATAATGACACTCACAGCAACAATAACGGATTTTTTTCACTTTCGCAATACGTTTTCTCTTACAACCCATTTCCTTCATATTAATAATCCACAAAAATCGTTCTCATTAACACACAAATTAAAATAACACCATTCCCTCAAATCGTACACAACAACATATATGCACAACTTTTTCACATTTAACGGAATAATATAGAACCTTATAGTTGCTTATTAATTGTTCTCCATCAATCCTTAACGATAAATTTCACAACTAATTATGTTCAATGTCTGTACAAACACATTCTTCAATTCACTATAATTTACAACACCAACAAATTACTAATAATAGCACTTACCTAACAATTACATATTAATTTAAACAAAATTTCAACATACACAAACCATTATCAACAAATTAACACATATCACATAATCAATCCACTTTAATTTAACAATCAATTTATATATTTTTTTAAGATAATTTCCAAAAATCACTCAATATAAATCTACCAATCACTAATTACCACAAAATTATCAAAATTATCTCTTCAATTTAACAAATCTACAAAATATTTAGGTTTAAATACTTACTTCAAAATATCAAAATTTATAGGTCACAAATGACGGGGGATGTTGAGGTTGGCCGCCTGTCAACGGTGGTGGGAGGGACCGGAGCTGGGCAGCTGACTTGGCGGTGGACGCTAAAGAGCCATGCCTAGGGGGTGAAGAGGCAACGGCAGGGGCTGGCCGCCGGCAGAAGCACGGGGATAGGCGGCACTGGACCGGCGGCGACTGGGGGGGAGGGGCATGCGCGGGGGGGCGATTTCGGGGCTCGAATTAAGGGGAGAGAGAGGATGAGGACTGGAGCCGAGGCGGGCCTCTTTTAAAGAGGTTTCGACGGACGTGCCGGCAGAAGATCTGTCGGATATAAATGTCCGACAGTTATTCCGGCGACCCTGTCCATCGGCCCTATTTAAAAAAAATCAAAATTTTTAAAGAAAACGGAAAAAGGTCGGGCATTTTTCAAAAAAGTGCTCCCGACGGCCTAGCTCGCCGGAAAATCCGTCGGACGCTCCTTTTGAATTGTCCGACGGAATTGACGTCGGAATCTCCGCCGATATCTCCGACAGGTCGGCGGTCCGTTGGAATATTCCACCGGAAAAAGCATGTTCTTAGGAGTGGTTGTTTACTAACCGCATTTACATATAACTACATTTTTTGAGCAGAAACAAGGCATAGTCTATCGTTTCCCATCTTGTATAAGTATTATCAAGTGAGATCGTATTTTAAAGGTTACATGTACCTTCATTGCCTGTATCTTTAGAAATAAGCACGTATTTATCAAAATTATAATGTTTTGATAAGTACATCAATGAATCAGTTTAATCAAGAATTTATCACACAATTAGAGACCCCATTAGTTATCAGTTATAGGGCATTGCCCTTCGGTTACCCACGCGGCTTCAGGCCAGGTCCCTCGATTAGCTTGGAAGGTGTACACCTATCCATAAATCACAACAGTATCAAGGGGTTCACTATCAGATAATAACTTGTAATGCAGTTTTACATTCATCTCATTTATTATTTTTAACTTAAAATGAATTGCAAAGCGAGCGCCCAACTAATTTATGCAGAGATCCTTTAACAATACAGGAATGCATGTACTGAGTTTCGGCTCACAGTTCAAAATATTTTTCATATTTTGTTTTAGGCAAATGCTCAATGAATCACCCTCATGCTACCAAACTAGCTAAAGAAAATAAGTTGAGTAAGGGAATCCAGATGGATCAACAGTGATACAGAACATGCATATTTTGAAGCTGTATTTTGAAATTTTTAGTGTATGGAGGTGTAAATTATATGTTGAATTGTTTTAATATGGCATATAAACCTTATGTTAGTTAACAATTGACTGTATATGGTTTGATCATGTATGAATGTGCACGATTGAAGCTATGCCTAACTATATTATTAGTACACATGCTTCAAGTCTTGTCCTTTTGGACGGCAGTAACGCCCCGATCATTGGATTTGTCAGTTGTAATTGAGGGAATCAGAATAGTGATTGCAAATAGTGAAAGATGCTTAATTAGCGGGCATTACATGCCTCATCCTTCTTCCCCTTTTCTTTTCTATGCGGGCCTGTTCTACTTAGTTTTCTTCTGTGGCCCAAAGGCAGCCGAGGCCCATTCACTCCTCCTTCTTCCAGACTCGACCCTCTCCTCTTTTCTCACTTAATCATCAAGTGCATATGACATGCGCTGCTGGCCCCTTCTTTCTCTTTCTCTGTCCTTGAATTAAACCTAAGATTCCTCCCATCTGCTACTGCTTCATCTTCGTCCATCTTCTTTATGCCATAACTGAAGCTTCTTCTCTTTCTTCTCCTTCATTCATCATATTTATCCCACCTTTTGTTACCTTTCATCATCATCATCAATTTGATAGTTTTAGAATGTAATGGGGAGGCTTAATTCAGGATTAATGAAGCAATCAAGATGCTTGGACCTGGTTTTGCGCTCTAATTTCAAGTAGAGTCGAAAGAAGCAAGGGGGAGTCGGACAAATTAGGGTAGCTTCATTTTCACCTTTGTTATCTTCTTCATGTTATTTTATTTTAGTTTCAAATACAAAATTGTTGAACTTTGAATAAGTGTTATCGATTCTGGGTTGCTTTATTGAAGTCAATTTGGAGTTGACATTTGCATTTTGCTACCAAATTGCTCAAGTTTTGGCTCAAATTTCTCTAGGTGGTGCTTAGTTCCAAGTTCTTGCCATGTCGATTATGTCGTTCCCCTATTTTGAGTTATGTTGCTTTCTTCCAGATTTGGGTTCCGGGTTTGGAATGTTGATCGTCTTGCACCAATACTAGAGGGCTGAGGTTAAATTTCTAGTTTTTGTTTATTTGTTCTTGTAATCTCACTTGCCCTGCTGCATTTGAAGGTCAAATGTTGTTGTGTTAGTCATTTACTTAAGCAAGGCAAGGTATTTACCTATTACTTTATGTTAATTGTTCGATTGATGTTGGATTCTATGCTTGACTCTATATATCCTGTCCATCATGCTACTAGTTAATTAGGTTTAAATACCTCAAAACTCATAGCCTAGTTTCAATTCGCATCCATGAGGAACGACACCGATAAATGCCACAACAATAAACCGTGTGCTTGTGGAAATTACAATAGACCCGTTGTTTCCGCTTCTCCATCGTGTCTCTTATTTGTCAAATCTCCCTTTTGCCATAACCTACTACTAATATTCACCCACTGTAGGCGCGGTCCAAGTCTGGTGTGTCTAAGCCCAAAGTTATTTAGTTCGTTGTTGTTACGAAATGTGTTGATGAATTTGAGCCCACTTCTTATACACAAGCATCAAAAGATGCGCACTGAAAAATGGTGCGACAGAATAATTTAATGCTTTGGTTTAAAATGATACTTCAAAGATAGTAGCTTATCGATCTAACACAAATTTGTTATGTTGTAAGTGGGTCCATAGGAATAATTATTATGCCATAGGGACATTAAAGTAATGCAAAACTTGATTAGTCGTTCATGGATTTGATCAACAAGCAAGTCTAGATTATCAAGGTACCTTTAGCCTAGTCGTGAAGCCTGCCACCATCTATGTTATCCTTTCTTTGGACATTACTCAGTGTTAGGACATTCAATAGGTAGATGTCTAAAATGCTTTTCTACATGGGAATATTATTGAATACATCTATATGGCCTAACCACAAGGTTTTGTTCACCCTCACCATCCTCGACATGTTTGCAAGCTCACAATATCCCTTTATGGCCTCAAACAAGCTCTGAAGCTTGGTTTCATAAGTTTAGCAACTTAGTACCTAACAAAAACTAGGCCACATGTTTCATGTACAGTGAATCATGTCCCTTGATTTATGAACGCTCCTCATAGCAGTCACCGTTTTGCAGTGCAGCATAATTTTTGATGTTTGCAGGGTACTACACATCATGGAGTAGTCCTTAAGTGAGCCAAAGCCTCATCCTTGGTGCTATCATACTCTGATACTAATTGCGTTGGTTGTTATGATAGCTGCCGCTCTACAACTAGTTACGTAATTTTTCTGGGTCCTAATCTTGTCTCATGACACTCCAAAAAGGAGTCAATTGTCTTTAAATCCTTTACGAAAATTGAGTATAAGTTGTTGTCTGCACAGCTGCTGAAATACTGTGGTCATATTATCTTCTGCCTGAGTTAGGTATTGCTGTTTGTGAACCCATTCATGTGTCATGTGACAATGTCTTCATCACATACATTGCTATGAATCTTGTCCTTCATGTTCGCTGTAAGCACATCAAAGTTGACTATCACTTTGTGTGAGAATGGGTGTCTCATGATGACATTAAGTATGTCCCCACTCAACTGCAATTAGCCAATATTTTTGCAAAGCCGTTACCTAGAAATCGATTCTTATTCTTAAAATCTAATCTATCATCATCCCCATCAGATGGAGGGGGTGCAATACAGGACATTAGCGTCAGGGTTTTATTTTGTGCATTTGTCTAGTAATATAAATGTAAACCTAGGATGCTCCTCATTTGTTAAGTATTCACAATGTTTAATTGTGTTATAATAACTTTTAAATTCATATTGACGTTTAGCAATAACCTAACTTGGAATTGTTGGTAGTAGTGGTGAAGCTAATGAATATTAAAAATGAGGATTAAATGTAAAACAATTGAATGAAGGGTTTTTGGACGACAATAATCCCACATTTGTAGCTATTAGATGGGAAATCTGACGTTTAAAGTTGTTGCACAGCATGCCGACTTTTGAGGGTATTTATTTTTAGTATACCAACATTAAGTCAATGACCCTTTGATTTGTCAATATCACGACGTGTTAACTTATTTATCAGATATGCATTGTATATTTTTCTTCCCTTTTTCAAACACCAAAAACCACATGTGATAACTATGGTACCACCTCATTACCTCCAGAATTTTTGGGATAATTATTTTATTTGTAATATTATAGAGTTATAGACACTTTTATTTACCAATTTGACTCGTTATAACCTATTTCACATTTGTGGATGGTGTATTACATTTTCCTCACTTTTCAATGGTCGTTATTCACATGTGATAAGTAAGCTATCACATAATCAAATTAGTTGGTAAAAGTGTTGTTGATTTAAAATTGGTATATTAAAAATAAATACCTCCAAAGGTTGGCATGTTGAGAGCTAATTTTAAATGTCTAATGGTTTTCATCCCAATCCCTTAAAGTTGGAATTACTGGCCTCAAAAAACCCTTGAATGAAAGGTGGGATAGTAAACATCTACATTGGAAAATAACAAAAGTGAGAAGGTAGGGGCAAAGGGGAAAAAAGATTATAAAATGATCAGTTGAGGCAAAAAAAGATAGAGTGTGAAAAGGTTAGGTGGGGGATAAAAAATTAACAACTCAAGCTTGAACATGAGACTAGGTGAATCAAATTTATACCTTCAATAGGTGATAAATACATAAACATGTGACATTGATTAGTGCTCGAAGATTTTTGTCATCAGATGCACTAAAAGTAAAAACCTGGTTTTGAACCTTAGGTTCGGTCCAAAGTGAAAACCTTTTTTTTTTTTTTTCTTTTGCATCAGGGGTTTCCCCTTTTGAGAAAGAAAATAATATATTGTTATTCCCTTGAAAATCTGCATCGGGAGTACAACAAAAGTTGAAAATAAAATTATATATTATTTATTCTGTTGAAAATCTGCATTGTGAGTACGAAACATATGTGCTCCCATAAGAGTTGAATATAACTAGTTTGTGCCCATGCTTATGCATGTTTTTAAATGATAACATTCAACAAAATTAAATAAAACATAAATATAATGTTCATATGAATTCCATCTCAAGTATAGTGTGAATTTTTTAAAAAAAAAATTGAAATATGACATATGACGTTGAATGTAACATTTGTTTGTAGTCATATGTCAACTAAAACCTAAACCCTCTGTTGGCATGCAAAAATAGCTTGTGTCCTATGAAACATAATATGGACTACAAATTAATCTAATGTTACTACCTACTTTGAAAGATAGTAATCAACCCTTTACTCAAAAAATTGAAAAGTGCTTAATTTTTTGATTATTAGTAGGGTTGAACCCAAAATAATGTCAAAAGGCAAAATGCAAAGATAACATCTAAGACACCATTACATAACTAACATGACATCTGTATCTTTCTCTTTGCCACATCCATCATCCTATGCGTAATAAAAACAAAACACTGCAACAATGTAAAGGATCAGATATTTGACATGAAGATGGATATCACCAAGCAACAGTAGTTAACTAGTCGAGAGTAAGATGCAAAAGGAAAGTCAATGATCCCCATATCAACATTTAAGCTACTTAGCACTTAATAATGGTTATCCTTCTATAATGAGAGGAAAAAGAGCTCAAATCCATGACACAATGAAAGGAAAAGGGAAGAACAAGGGGAGGCAGTGAAACAAAGCAAAGAGGAAGGGGAAGTTGTTTGTGTCTATTCTCCTTCATCATTGTGGAAACATTGCAAAGGAATATAAATGTGATACAAAGTTGTTAAACTAACCTTAGCTTCAGCACCAACACATACAATAAACAAGGAAAAACATATAAGAAATATATCTACAAATATCCCTTCATTAACACTCTCCCCCAAGTTGGAGTATGTGGGTTAATCATACCTAACTTGCATTGCAGAAAGAGAAATTGTTGCTTGCCTAAGGCCTTGGTAAACATGTCAGCTAACTAGAATCGAGAAGGTATGTATGCCATCATTAATTCCTTAGATAAGAGATGTTCCCAAATAAAGTGGCAGTTAATCTCAATATGCTTGGTCCGTTCATGAAAAATGAGATTTTTAGCTATGTGCAGAGCAGCCTGATTATTATAATAAAACTTTATTAGTTGTCTATGAAACTCACCGAGAGAAGTTAAAAATGACCTGAGCCAATTAAGCTCACTAGTTACTATTGCCATGACTTGAAATTCAGCTCCAATAGAAGATCTAGAGACTGTGCTTATCTTCTTTATTTTCTTCAGATAGGAGAACCTCCATGGGTAACAAAATACCCTACAAATGAACGGCAAGTCATTAGATAGGCTCCTCAATCAGAATCACAATATGCATAAATCTGCAAATCAGATAGACACGTGTCAACAAAACTCCTTTCTTAAGAGTCCCTTTTAAATAATGCAAAACTTACAAAGCTGCCTCAAAATGTTCCTCCTTTGGTTCTTGCATAAACTATGGCAATATGTGAACTACATAGCACAACTCTAGTCTTGTGATAGTAAGATACATCAGTTAGCCAATCAACCTCCTATACTTCATAGAATCACTCAGTGGTAGGCCGTCTGCTAGAGCTAATTTGTGATTGAGCTCAATCGGGAAAGCAATATGCTTAACACCAAGATGTCCACACTTATTGGCAATTTCAAAAGCATATTTTTGTTGGGAGAAAAACAATCCCTATGAGCTTTAGGCGACCTCGATTCCCAAAAAATATTTTAAAGAACCTAAATACTTCACATGAAAACACTTGTGTAAATATGCCTTAAAGTCAACTCAAACTTAGGGCATCATTACCAGTAAGAACTAACTCATCGACATAAGCCAAAAGAGCCATAAAAAAACATCTCCTTTATATCAGTGAACAGTGAGTAATCTGCATGGGAATGAACAAAGCCAAACTTAAGTTGGAAGGGAGCTTCGCGAACTATTGTCGTGGAACTTGTTTCAACCCATAAAGGGATTTCTAGAACTTACAGACTTTGTTAGGATGAGAACATCGAAAACTCTGAGGCAAAGTCATATATACCTCTTCATCTAAATCTCCATGCAAGAACGCATTATTTACTTGCATTTGATGTAATTTCCAGCCTTTAATAGCAACAACTGAGAGGAAACAATGAACACTCACCATCTTTGCACATGAAGCAAAGGTCTCATGATAATCAAAACCTGCAACTTGTTTATCTCCCCTTATCACAAGTTGTGCCTCGTAGCGCTCTATAGTCTCGCTAGAGTTGTACTTGACATTGTAAATCCACTTACAATTAATGAATTTCTTTCCTGATGGCAGATCCTCCAAAGTCCATGTTTTGTTCAATTCAAGTTCCTCAATTTCCTTTGTCATTGCGTCTCACTAATTAGGATTTTTAATTGTTTCATGAAAATATCTCAATTCCATAGCTCCAGTAATACCTGTCAAATAACATTTATGCACATTAGAAAAATTATCATAGGTAACATAATTAGCTAGGGGATAAGGATTACCTAAGGAAACCTTTTGGAGTGAGCCAAGTGAGAAGATGTCTATTATTCGCATAGAGTAACACAATTAGTATTCGAGATATGATGTTGCTTTCCATTGTTGATGCCCTCTACCTAATTCTGGGCTATTAAGATCAACACTACCCCTATTTGTGGGCTTCCTGGTTGAGGCCTTGATTTCGTAGGCTGTGGGCTGCCAGCTGCAGTCATGATTTTCGGGGATTCTTCCTCCACATGATGACCCACTTCATGAGTTTCAAAAGAAGAAGCCTGCCCCAACTCACCACGTGCTGCAAGATGCGGTTTGGGAGCTGCTGTCTGGACCGGCCCTATTGGGCTTCATACTCAGTGTTTTGGTGTTCTATGCATGAACCTTTTTGCTGGCCGAAGGTGCATCATGTTCTGCAAACAATGGCTAGTTTGTAAATAAAATCATTTCTTTTGCATTTTCCCATAGTCCTTTAAAGGAAAATTCCACCTCATGAATTATCACATGCATACTCACAAAACTGTCACCTGTTTCCAAATCATACACTATCCATCTTTTCTTTCCATAAGGATATCTTATGAAGATACACTTTTTTCTATGAGAAGAGAACTTGTCCTTTGTCTTTGATAAGAGTAAGCATAGCATAACGCACCAAAAACCCTCATATGATCATAAGAGGGCTTCTATTTGAACAAGATTTCATATGGTGTGTTGCCATGCAAAATAGAACTTGGGGTTCTATTAATAAGATATGCACCGGCTAAGGTCCATTGTTAGCAATAATGGCGGAACCATGTTAATGCAAGGGTTGTTAATTGATACGTAGGTTTTTCAAGAGAAATTCATTATATATCAGAAGCTGACCATGCATATCACTAATTGTTCTTTGACAAGCTGCTTAGCCGCCTCTGTTATGCTGTGTCGGTCACTAGTTCGACTCTTAGGGTTTGCAATGCACTCATTTTCCCTTACATTGTTCCTTTTCCCCATTTTTGTAATTTCAAATTCACCCACCCCTAACTTTGCTTTCCGTTTTTTTAATTTCAAATTGACCCAACCCTAATTCTAGGTTGTCAAGTTACACTAATTGTGTCTCTAGATTACGATTACAAATTGTATGCTCTACTGGGTATTCTGCATTAGGTATTTGGTGAGAACATGGCATAGCCATTTATCCAGTGAAGGCTCCTTGCTTTGTCTTTTTGAGCCAGTAACAAGATTCTTTTGTCCAATATGCTTTTTTGGCGATGAAAAACATTGTTATGTTTATTATTATTATTATTATTACTAGTCTTGTTGTTGTTGTTGTTTTTGTTTTTGTTTTTGCTTTTGTTTTTGTTATTGTTATTATTATTATTAGTTGATAGTTCCTGGTCTCTATTCGATCTCAAAACTTAAATTGAGATTGAAAAATTCGCTCTCTAATAGACCGGATTCTTGTAGTGATTTATTATTATTACTAGGGTTATACCCTTGTGACGCAATGACATAATTCAAATATTTTTTAATATATTAATAACATAATAGATAGTTTCTTTCCAAATAGTAAAAATAAATCGATGTGTCAGATTATTTAATTATCAAAAGTTGAGCGCTTTGTTAGATTTTTTTTTTTTTTGTAACAACATCTTCTATATTCCTAATTTGAACTCACTTTTTTATTTCATTTGTTTAGTACTTTATTGTTAAATGATTTTATTTTTAGAGAATAAATTTTATTACTAAATAGTAACGACTATATGACATTGGGTTACTTTAATATAGAGAATTGATATCGCATTACAAAATAATTATTTTTTTGAGTGATCATTGTTTCTTTTTCTTTTTTCGTTAAATTATTTTAAATTTCTTTTATATATTTACTATAATTATTTATTTACTACTGTTTATAAATTTTCTAATATATGAGACGTCTTTTCTTTTGTGGGCAAGTTTTTTAGTAGATAAATGGACCAACTTTTTTATTTATCTTAATTCAATAAAAATTAAATTATCTTCTTGCTAATGACTACATAAGATTTATGAAAAGTGTATAAAAGAATTTTGGCCAATAGTTATTTTAAGTTCAATTAAATATAAATAAGCAATAAAAATGTATCAATTTTAAAAGTAGAAATGATTTCATAACAACATAATTGTTATTTTTTTGAGTTATTATTGTTCTTTTTTTTTTTCCTTTTAAATCACTTAAAATTCCTTTTGCTTTTATAATATAATTATTTATTTACTATTTTCTTGTCAAAATTCTCTAATATTTGTAACAGGTATTTTTATGGGCAAACTTTATAGACCACCTTTTTAATTTGTTAATGCAATGAATATTTTATTATATTATATTAATAAATATATAAGATATGCAAAAAGTCATTTTTTTAAATAAATATTGCATTGTGTTAGTTAAATCATAAATGGACATTTATATAACTAATTAATTCTACGTGGCATTACATATGACATTCTAAGTGGCATGACACATGGCACTTATGTATTGATTCTATCCAACTTTTAATATATATATATATATATATATATATATATATATATATATATATATGATTATTGTTATTGTTGTTGTTGTTGTTGTTATTGTTACTGATGCTGCTACTGCTGTTATTGTTGTTGTTACTATTATGATATACACCTCTTATTATCAAATTTACTTTATAAAATATTTTCATTTGTGGGATCTATCGTATAGTGGTGATTTCTTTTTAATGTTAAGTTTCCACGTGTCTAATGTCAAAATCGGTCAATTGTAGATAGCTTTTTCCTTTTACTCTCTCTATCTAATATTGTTTATAGTTAAATTTTGAAAATATTTGCAAATAGCTATTAAATGCATTTTATATCGTAGAAAGGAGTTTCACGCAAATTAGAATATCAACAATTTTTGGGAAAACAAACATCGATAATATCAATATAGGAAGCACTGTTTTCACATTTATAATACAAAGGTTATTGTTTCATATGTTTATCACTTTGCGTTAAATTCATTGTAGGTAATTATGATACAATTAATGTAACTTTTATTACTCACGCAGTACTATTATTGCTAGTATACGATGTAGTATAATTCGAAAGGTTATGATAATATATTTTCACTGTACCTTATCAGGCAGCATTTGTCAGTCTCTATTGCTAATAGCGTTGTATTTATGTGATCCTAATTTTCGATTATTGACAAGTTGGCTTTCATTATCCAACTTTAAAATTTTTTGGTTGCCATAATAATTAATATTGCTTCTCCTTTTTAATTCTTCTTTTTGTCTTTCAAGTGAATTTCAATACTTTGTTAATTTTATCTCACAAAAGGACCTTGTTAATTTTAATCCTTTGTCATATATTTCAATGTAAAATGCATCAACAATTTATAATTTCATTCTATACTTCGTTTTTACAAAATCTATACCAGACACTGAGGAACACATGCTCTGAAAGGATGCATCAACAAATAAATATTAAAAAAAGAATATATAATAAGTACACTCAAAAATATCTACAATAAATATATAGGATGTAAGAGTACGTACTCTCAGGCGTATCTAATAATTTGCCACTTTCCACAGTGTACCTTGTTCAGCATATGCTATATACATAAATTATGGAAATTAATAAACTAAAAATATAATTTCACTAGATGCTCAATAAATGACCATGATGCATTGGATTCATTCATTTCTAGTGTTTAATGATTATAGTAGGAGAAGAACTTATAAACAGAAGTTGATGACCAATAGAGGATACATGGTGCTAGGGTTTTATTTTGTACAATTCTTTGGTAAAACAAAAATAAACCCAGAAGGCTCTTAATTGGTTGAATCCTCACATTGTCGAACTGTGTTGCATGGTATCATTGCAACCCTCTAAAAACCTTGACATTTTTTTTTTCCAATCAATCACACGACTTCTTCATACTATAAACCATAGGCTTATGTCTCCCATGCAAAGTAAGCAAAGCACCTCCACCTCCACCTTTCTTTGTTGCCCACAGCCACCATGACCATCCCTCTATGAGGTTCATTTAGTCTTTAGGAGAACACCTCCTCCACTAAGCACATCATCCCCATAATATCACCCATGCAAAGCAAGCAAAGCACCTCCACCTCCATCTCCACCTTGCTTTGTTGCCAATAGCCACCATGACCATCCCTCCATGAGGTTCGTTTAGTCTTGAGGAGAACACCTCCTCCACTAAGCGCATCATCCCCGCAATGTCTCGAACGGCCTATCATTACCACCACCATGATCATTGAGCCCGAATCCATTTGAGAAACTTCCCGTCTTTTATTGGTCAACACTCTCCGCAACTACTACTCCCAGCTTACTTATGTGCTTCTATGGCCCCTTATGCCTGCATCTTGTGCTTTCTTTGATCCATGCATACTCCCTCTACTTTTACGGCAAGCACCACCTACCAACAACATGTTTGAGATCGGCATTTCTAGCAGTCAACCCCCACCCAGTACTACTCGTCTGCCCAATCCTTCCCTTGATGAACTTCTTGCCAATTTTCAAACTTTTAATCTTACTGTCCTTCCTAATCTACTAACCACCCTTATCTATCTCTTCTTACCATCAATATCACGAGTGTAGTCAATCAAAATCTTACCAACCCTGAAGAGTTCCTCAATTGGAAAAAAAACACAATTCACCTCTCATCTCCTTTCTTATGGTTTAGTTGGCTTTGTAGATGGAACTATTTCCGCACCTCCTCCCATATTTCATGATGCGACTGGCCGCTTGGTTTCTACTTCTCAAATGTTTTTATTAATGCATGTTGATCAGCAAATACGATCTTGGTTGTTCACAATGATCTTACATGATATGCTAGTGGAGGTTTGTGATCTACAACACTGATATCAGATTTTGAAGCATCTAAATCACCATTTCCTAACTGCGAGGATGGGTCGTTGCCTTGAACTGAGGTGCAGTCTTGTTAATTAATTAATTAATATTTACAAGGAAGAAAATCAGACCATGGATGCGTACCTTTGAGAAATCAAGGAGGTTTGGGTACTTGAATTCTCAAAAACTTCGAACCACACTAAAACTAAATACCTAAAACTGGTTTGGGTGCTTGAACTGAATTTTTGAAAATTTTGATTCAATTACCTCGAATTATTGGTTTTGAATTTTTTTTTTGAATGCCCCTAGGCTTCAGATTCAGGTACACCAAATTTAGGTATATCTACTTGTCAGTGTGAAAGTATTGTTTTTATTGCTACTATTGCACCTACCTCTACTATCTTCATTTTCCCCTCCATTGAGGATAACATATTCCTGCATCCTAGTCACATGTCGGGCATACTGCGACATTATGTTCTCATTATGTTTCCACCTTGACACAAAATCATTCTTTGTCTACGCTGAGTGCTCTTGCCTCATATGGTGAGGCTAATGATGTTCTGTGGTATCCTGACTCTGCTTCATCCAATCACAAGACCCCTTTATAAGGTATCTTGTATTCTAAAATCCCTTTTCAAGGTAACAATGGCGCCATCATTGGAAATGATGCTCAATTGCCAATATCACATGTTAGTCAAATGCATTTGAAAACTTGTACTACTCCTTTAATTCTGCAAAATGTCTTGCATGTTCCCAAATTACAGTGCAATTTACTATCCCATTAAACAATTATGTAAAAATAATAATTGCACTACTAATTTTGATGGCTCTTTTGTGTTTATAAAGCACAAGGAAATAGGGACAACATTATTGGAAGGTCCTAGTGGCCGCGCGACATCTATAACATTCAGCTTACCTCACGTAAAGCTCTTGCTACTGATGTAGCTTCAGGTGATACCTCGCATGGTGGTGTAGGTCATTGTGGTTCTAGGGTCTTAGGATAATATTACTTAAAATCCAAACATTTCATATATCTTGAGGCAAAGTTTACCAATAAATGTGTTTCTTGTAAGATGGGCAAAGCTAGCTATTTGCCCTTTTCTGATTAAAGCATTGTTATAGCAAACCATTATGTTTAATACACTCAATTTATGGTAGTTTCCTATTCTATTTAATTTGAATTTTCATTATTATGTTTGCTTTGTTAATGATTGCACACATTATACTTGGATACATCCCATGAAAAAAAGTCTAAAAGTGCATAATAATTTTTGTGCCTTTCAAAAAATGGTTGAAAAATCTTTTTGATGGGAAAAATTATAATTTTTCAAAGTGATGGAGGTCGAGAGTTTGGCAATGATCCTTTAAACTAGCATTTTCAAATTTGTGGAATATTATTCCAAAAGTTATGTCCTAAGATAGCTAAGCAAAATGGAGTTGTCTAGTGCAAACATAGGCATATCGTAGAAATAGCTCGCACTTCCTATTAAAGGGGAGCTTACCTAGCCAATTATGGGTTGATGCTGCCTATACAGCAACTTCTGTTATCAGTCACCTCCCATCCTCAATTTGGATAATATCTCCCCTTTTGAGTGCCTTTTTCGAAAGCCGCTAATTATTCTTTTCTAAAGTTTTTCGATGCGAATGTTTCTGACTCTCTTCATTCAGTCACATAAGCTTAAACCTCATTCTAAATGGCATCTTGGCTATGCTTCTAATTAAAAAAGGTATCAGTGTCTTTACCCCACCATAGGCCGTGTTTATGTGAGTAATCATGTTCTCTTCCATGGGACAGTTCTTGATCTTATTCCCACTTAATCCCATAGGTCTCACATTTTAAATGCTGAACTTGTGGTCGCTTCATAATTGGCCCTTTCTCCTCTACCTTCTCCCTACACATGATCTAGTCTACTTCGCCATCCATGTCTTCTGTGTCTCGCGCTGGCCTAAGTCCTATTTCTCCCCCCATTGAGTCCGCGGGCAATTCTACCCTCACTTTCCTATGCCTAGCTCAGGCCTAGATAAACTCGACAACACCTTTGCTTGCTTCGTTCTCTCACTCTCCAGCATCCTCATCTTCGACTCACTTTGATAACCCAAAATCCCTCACGTAATAGAGGTCCTCTTCAACCTGATCTCATGTCATTTTATACCCTTTTATTGGCTAATATTTGCTCTGAATAAATGATTAAATTTGAATTTTAATATATTTTTGTTTATTTTATAGGAATATGGAAAGTTTTAAAAAAAAGGGTAAAATGCTCAAATTGCTTGGTATTGGATCAAAGGAGAAAAAAAAAAAGAAAGAGAAATAAGACAAACCTAGCTTCACCTAAGCCCAATCCGCCACCTTCCTTAAGCCCTCATCTCTCAATGGGCCTACATTTTTAGTTCGCTACATATTCCCTTGCCCTCGACTGCTCTCTCTCCCGTCTCTCTCGTGTGTGGCCTAGCCCAACCTACCTCATCCTTCTTCCTTTCTTCTTTTCTATGCGGGCCTATTCTACATAGTTTTCTTCTATGGCCCAAAGGCAGCTAAGGCCTATTCACTCCTCCTTCTCCTAGACTTGGCCTTCTCCCCTTCTCTCACTTAATCATCAAGGGCATATCATGTGTGCTGCTGCCCCCTTCTTTCTCTTTCTCTCTCCTTGAATTAAACCCAAAATTCTTCCTCTCTGCTACTATTTCACATCCCTCCACCTTCTTCATGCCATAATCAAAGCTTCTTCTCCTTCTCTCTCCTCCTTCGTTCATTGCATTAATCCCACCTTCTATTACCTTTCATCATCAATTTCACAGTTTCAGATAGTAATGAGGAGATTTAATTTGGGATTAATGAAGCAATCAAGATCCTTGGACATGGTTTTGGGCTATAGTTTCAAGTAGAGTCGAAAGAAGCAAAGGGGAGTCGGACATATCAGGGTAGCTTCGTTTTCAGTTTTGTTATCTTCTTCATGTCATTTTATTTTAGTTTCAAAGCCAAAATTGTTGAACTTTAAACTAGTGTAATCGATTCAACGTTGTTTAATTCAAGTGAATTTGGAGTTGATATTTGCATTTTGCGACCAAATTGTTCAAGGTTTGGTTCGAATTTCTCGAGGTGGTGTTTGGCTTCAAGTTGTTGGCATTTTGATTATGTCATTCCGCTATTTCAAGTTACGTTGCTTTGCTCCAGATTTGGGTTATGGTTTTGGAATGTTGATCATCTTTGACCAAGACTGGAGGGTTGAGGTTAAATTTCTAGTTTTTGTTTGTTTGTTCTTGTAACGTCACTTGCCCTGTTGAATGTAAAGGTCAAATCTTGATGTTGTTAGTCATTTTCTTAATCAAGGCAAGGTATTTACCTATTAGTTTTTGTTAATCGTTCGGTTGATGTTGAATTTGATGCTTGATTCAATATATCCTATCCATCATGCCAGCAGTTAATTAGGTTTAAATAGCTAGAAATTCATAGCCTGGTTTCAGTTTGCATCCACGAGGATCGACACTCATAAGTGCTGCAATGATGAATCGTCCACATGGGGAAATCACAACAAGTTCTTAACGTCATTGCCAGGAATGAGTTTGTGAACTTAAGTTACGTTCAGGCGTTGTTGAGTCATTTGAGTCAATTTTGTTTTTTTTTTTTTTTTTGTATTTTGTATTTTTTGTTTAAGTTTGTATTTTGATTTTGTGTGTGTTAGTTTAGTCTCAGTTTAGTTTTAGTTTAGTTTAGATTTCTGTTGTTTTTGATTTTTTATTTGAGTTTGTATGTTGATCTTTTTATTTTGGTAAGTAACCTTGATTTTTAGTGATTATTATTTGCTGCAAAATGGAATAGAACTAACAGTTTTGGGGTTCAGATCAGCCGTGTAGTTTTTTTTTTTTTTAAATTTCAATTGTTGTTTTGATTTTTGGTGCTATTTCATTGTTTTTGCCATTTTGATATTTTTAGTGGATTCTCTGTGATTTTTAGAGTCCAATTGAATTTTTGTGGAATTTTTAGGCTTCTCTAGAATTTTTTGTGATTTTTAGAAATACTTTTATGTGCTGAATTTTCTGCACTGCTTTGGGACAGAACAAAATTGAAGAAAAATATATACATGTTCCTTGTAACTGTGCTAAATTTCCTATGTATATTGTTCTACTTTTGGAGTTTGATTTTTTGTTTTAGTTTTATTTTTAGATTTTGCTTGTTTTGATTTTAGTTTTTTTTGTTTTGTTTTTGCTTATTTTGTGCTTTCCATTTTTTGTTTCATTTTAGGATTAGTTTACTTTATGTTTATGTTTTTTTGGTGCAAGAAAAAAAAAGAAAAAAAATCTAAATCTAAATAAAAAATTAGAAAAAGACCAAAAGAATATCCTTTCGTGAGGGTGTGAGATTTACATGACTGGTTGGGTTAGAGATCCTACAAGTACTAAACTTGTTAAGAGTGAACCCGACCATGACCTGGGCACTCGAACCTGAACCCAAGCCTGAACCTGAATTACAAGAAATGACATAAGAGAGATCTTTGAGTGATATTTTCTATATTCCTAGGACTACTTTGCCATCTTGTTTTAATCTGCTTGACCTAGGAATGAATGTGACCTTCAAGTTGAGACCTTATTATACTCAAATGCTCCTTAAATTCATGGGTTTAGAGGATGCATATTTGGTTTTGAGGGAGTTCAAAGAAGTATGTTCTATGATGCATTCCCTAAATATTCCTATTGATGTTGTGCGAATGAAATTAACTCCTTTTGATTTGAAAGATTCTGCTAAACAATGTACGTATGGCTTGGCTGTTAGTTTTGTTACTTCTCGGAATAATTTTGGGAGATTATTCTTGAGAAAATATTTTTTTAATGCCATGACAATTAAGCTAAGGAATGAAATGAATTAATTTGTGCAACTAGAAAGGAAATTGTTTTGGAAATACTTAGATAGGTTTAAGAATTTGTTGGCCTAGTGTTCCCATAATGGTTTAGACCAAGCACGTTTGTGCCAAATTATTTATTAAGGACTTGACCGACAAACTAGAACCATGTTAGGGTCCATGTGTCAAGGTGGCTTTCTTTCTAAGAGCGCCATTGCTGCGTGGGACTTTTTAGATGACTTAGCTAGAAAAACCATGAAGTGGGAAACCATTAGAGATGACAGCCTAAGTTCTAGGTTTGCTAGGTGTGGGTTGCATTTTGTCTCTGATGTGAGTCACTTAGAGTCTAATATAGCAGTTTTGAAGAACATGTTAAAGGGGTTACCTGTCCAGACTCCACAAATGTCTCAGACTTCTATGGTGTCCTGTTATCACTGTTAGGCCTTTGATCATTCATTGAGCACATGTCTTTATTTTGTTGACCAGTTATCAAGTGGACAGAAGTAAGTAAGATGGCCCTTCAAAGACCTAAGAATGACCCTTTTTTTTTTCTTACTACAATCCAGGGTGGAGAAATCTGCATAATCTTTCTTACAATAGTGGACCAAAGGTTGTGGTCCCTAACTCCTAGCCATGAGTGTTTCCTGAAAACAACTCTAACCCATCTCTTATCCCTCTGATTCTTTTCATAGATCGACTTTTCCAGGTGTGTCTAATGCACCTAGACCTCTACCTCCTGTAGCTTAAGTTTAACTTCCTCCTGGCTATACTGACATTAATAAGATTAATAGGAGAATAAATACTAGTGTGGAGAGAATGATTAATGCTAATATGAAAAAAATGATAAGAATAATGACCTAATAGTTTTTCCAATTAGCATCATCTTCTAGGAAGCCATATACTTTATCTAGAGCCCGAGGTGAACCCTAAGGGCCATACCTCATCTTATTCTAGTCTTAACCCTAGTAAGCATGTGAGGAAAGTGAATGCAGTATTATATCTCTTAGTTTTGGTCAAAAGATTGATAATCAAGTAGGAACTTCTGGTTAACCCAGCAAGTATCCTCACGATTTCTTCCAAAATTCTTCTCCCTCTTCTTCTTTTTTCAAGAAACAAGTCCATCCAGTAAGCTAGGAGATGCTATTGATGGTGTCCTTAGTGATTCTGCTAGTCCTCTATCTTCTGACTCACCTTTTGATAAAGAGGAACCTAAGGAGAAATATTCCACTAATTCAGTGGACCCTTCATCTCCTAAGGATTCTTCTTCTCCTCCTTCTACTGAAGGAGTTCATAACACTTTACATCATTTCCCCTATAGGATGAAAAAGAAAGATCAAGCTCATGTTGATAAGGTGAAAGAGGCCTTCTCTCAAGTCAAAATAAACATTCCATTACTTGATTCTATTCAGTAAATGTCTTCATATGCTAGGTTTCTAAATGATCTATGTACCACCAAAAGAGCTACTAGTGTCCATAAGAAGGCTTTCCTAGCCTCTGGTGCCAGTTCTGTCATTTCTCACCAGATCTCAGTGAAGTGTAAGGACCCCAGTTACCTTACTATTTCTATAGACATAAGGGACCAACTTATTCACAGAGCTTTGCTTGACTTAGGAGTCAGTGTCAGTTTGATACCCTTCAACGAGTATGAGAGACTAGGGTTTAGTGAGCTGAAACTTACTAAGATGGTCATCTAATTAGCTAATAAATCGAATAGGTTACCTAGGGGTGTAGTTAATGATGTTCTGATTAGAGTCGGTGACTGAAACCTACCGAGATGGTCATCCAGTTAGCTAATAAGTTGATCGGGTTGCCTAGGGGTGTAGTTGAGGATGTTCTGATTAGAGTGGGTGAATTCATTTACGAAGTGGACTTTGTTGTGATTGAAACTGAGAAGGTGGCTAACACCGCTAGTTAAGTCCCTATGATTCTAGAGCGTCCTTTCTTGGCCACTGTTAATGCCCTAATTGTAGAAATGGTATGATGAGACTGCCTTTTGATAACATGATGCTGGAATTGAATATATTTAGTATGCAAAGACAGCCTTGTGGTTTTGATGATGTAGAGTTTTCTACTCTTAACTGGGTAGAAGATTTTGTATTTGACGATGACTTTAGTGACACATTTGCTGTTGAGTTTGAATCTTTCCTTATTGATGAGGAGCCTGAATATAATCTGTTTGAATTTATGACTTGTGCTCTACTGTTGACTTTTTGCTTGCTTCTGCTTTCGCTTTTGAGTATGCTTCTAAGCCTGTTCCACCTCATACTGCTGTTGAATTGAAACATCTTCCTGATTCTCTTAAGTACTCATTGTTAGGACCTGATGAATCCTTACCTATCATTGTTGCTTTTTACTTAGAATGAAAGAGGACAAACTGATTACTCTACTTAGAAAGAACAAGGAAGCCATAGGTTGGACTTTAGGAGATATCAAGAAGATTGGTCCCTCCATTATATAGCATAGAATCTATTTAGAGAATAATACAACATCCTATCGAGAACGACAAAGGTGTTTGAACCCAACTTTATAGGAAGTAGTTATGAAAGAGGTGCTGAAGTCGTTAGACTATGGGATTAGCTACCCCATTTGTGGTAGTGAATTAGCTCTGCTCAAGTTGTTCTTAAGAAGACCAATATTATTGTGATTACGAATGACAAGAACGAGTTAATTCCCCACTCGAGTCTGGTCTGGGGGGTGTGTTTGTATTAACTATAGGAAATTGAATGCTGTAACTGGGAAATATTATTTTCCCTTTTCCTTCCTTGATCAAATGTTAGAGGGGTTGGTTGGACATTCATTTTATTGCTTTTTAGATGGATATTTTGGGTAATACTTAGATCTCTATTGCTTCTAAAGATCAGGAGAAGACTACTTTTACCTGTCTATCCGAAATGTATGCCTTTAGGAGAATGCCATTTGGATTGTGTAATGCTCCTCCACCCTTTAGAGGTGCATGATTTCTATTCTCTCAGGTTTAGTTAAGTAGTGCATCGAAATTTTAAGGGTTGACATTTCTGTGTTCGGGTCTCCCTTAGATGATTGTTTATCTAATCTGAGAAAAGTGTTGGAAATGTGTAGAGAGAAAAATTTGACTTTGAATTTAGAGAAATCTCACTTTATGGTTAAAAGGTGGATAGTCTTAGGCTACATTATTTCTAGAGGTGGGGTTGAGTGGATAAGGCTAAGATTGGCTTGATTGTTAATCTTACACATGCTGGCTTCTATTGCTGTTTCATTAAGGACTTTCAGTAAGATAATGAGGCATTTCACCAAATTGTTAGCTGAGGATATGCCATTTCACTTCTTTGAGGAGTGCCTTATAGTATTTACTAAGCTTAAGGAATCCTTAACATTTGCTCTCGTTCTTAATCTTCCCGTACAAGGAAATCCATTTGAGCTAATGTGTGACGCATCTAACTATGTTGTTGGGGTTATTTTAGGAAAACGTGTTGATAAGAAGCCATATGTCATTTATTATGCTTGTCTCACTTTGAATGATGCCTAACTGAATTATACTATCACTGAGAAAGAATTCTTAGATGTGATCTTTGGTTTTTAAGAATTTAGACCTTATTTGATTGGATCTCATGTGGTCGTTTATACTTATCACTATGCTCTTAAGGATCTTCTTTTTAAAAAGAATGCTAAGCCTTGACTTATGAGGTGGATCTTGCTTTTATAAGAATTCGATTATGAGAGTAAGAACCTTGTTACTAATCATTTGTCTAGGATTCTCTGTGGGAGAGAGCTTGAGGCCAGTATTTTTAAATTCCTCCTTGATGAGCAATTGTATGCAGTCCATCATAATCCTTGGTATGCTGATATTGTGAACTACCTAATATCTGGTAGGATCCCTGTGGGTTGGACTAAAAATGACGGAGATAGGTTCTTCCACCTTGTGAAATTCATTATTTGGGATGACCCTTACTTATTTGAGTATTGTTTGAACCAAGTCTTTAGTAGGTATACTCCCGATCAGGTGGTTAGGATTATCCTTTCATTCTGTCATGACCAAATATGTAGGGAGCATTTTAGTGGGAGAAAAATAGCAGCCAGAGTTCTTCAATGTGGTTTATATTGGCCTACCTTATTTAGGGATACTTTTGAGTATTATGAGAGTTGTTCTATATGCCACCTGTTGAGTAGGATAAGTGGGAGACATATGACGCCACTTAATGTCATCATTATGGTGGATATTTTTGATGTTTGGGGTATAGATTTCATTGGACGATTTTCATCTTCTTTTGCGAATGAGTACATTCTATTAGATGTGGAATATGTCTCTAGATGGGTAGAGGCCATCCCTACGAGGACCAATGATACCAAGGTGGTTATGAATTCGTCAGGGAGAACATATTTACTAGATTTCGCATGCCCTAAGCTATCCTTAGTGATCAGGGTACCCACTTTAGTAATAGGTCTTTTGATGCTTTATTTAAGAGGTACTCTATAGTTCACAGACTTGTAACTCCTTATCATCCCCAGACTAGTAGCCAGGTTGAAGTGTCTAGTAGGCAAATTGAGCAGATTCTTAAGAAGACTATGATTGGGAATAGAAAGGATTGGGCATGCAAGCTTATGGATGCTTTATAGGTTTTATAGGACGACTGTCAAATCTCCCTTGGGTGTGTCACCTTATAAGATAATTTGTGGTAAAGCTTGTCATCTCCCTGTTGAGATAAGCATAAAGCTTGGTGGGCCATTGAGATGCTTAACCTTGACTTGGCTTAAGCTGGTGAGGAAAGAAGACTGCAACTTAGTGAACTAGAAGAGATAAGAGCTAAGGCTTATGAGAGTGCCCGATCTTACAAAGAGAGGGCTAAGCTATTTCATGACAAACATATTCTTCGGAAAGAGTTTACTCTATGAATGAAAGTACTCTTCTATAATTCTAAGCTCTATTTTTTTCCAATGAAATTAAGGTCCCGTTGGATGGGTCCCTATGTTATTTCACATGTGTTTCCCTATGATGCAGTCGAAATAGAGGATCCTAAAAGTGGTACCACGTTTAAGATGAATTGTTACAGGTTAAAGCAGTTTCTAGAGCTACTGAGCACAAAGGATGTTGAGTGTCTAATGCTCCATGAGCAAAGTTCTGATGAGAGAAGAGATTCTGGGGAGCTTTGGTGTACTTAGCACCCAACCTGATTTGATTGAGATTTCTTTTGTTTCTTTCTCGTTTTCCTATTTTTCTTTTCTTTTCTTTTTGTATATTTGGATGTTTTTCATTTTATTTCTCCTGTGTCTATGTGTTTGTGTGTTTAATTTTTAGAGTCCTGTCATTCTTATTTATGAGCCTTAATTTTTGTTTTTTTGCATTTATTTGTCTTTTTGGTTGTTTTTATGGTTCGTTCCACTTCCAATGAGGAGATTTCCTGATTTAGCGGTGGGGGTAGGGACACTACATTTGAAAAAAATATCAAACAAAAAAAAAATGAAAATTTTGAAAACCCAGAAAGATTTTTTGTTTTGTTTTGGGAACATATCTGCTACTCTGAATTATTATGTTCTCTTCTAGCTTAGCATTAGGTTGTATATAGATGTGGTGTGCATTAATCAAACTTAGTTCAAAGTGCGATGTTTGTATACAGTCCTTACCCCCAACATTATTTCTAAAGCAAGCTTTACCTCGGTAGATGAAACCATGAGATCTTTAAGGCCCAAAGGCTAATCCATCATTTTCAGTCTCATGTCTTTCATATTTGTCTCTTTCATGATTACATCTCTTGAACTTGTTTTGATTCTCTTTCAAATCACATTTAGTATGTGCATTATGATAATATGATAGAGGCATTCACTTGTTATGTGAGTTACGTAGCCAAATTGCCGCACTAGTTTTGAATGTGTTAACCTTTGCTTATCCCTGTCAGCCTTGTCCCTTTTTTTGTGGACCCTTCATTTTAGCCGTTGACCTAAACATATTTCCTTTATCTAAGCCAAGACTAATGGAGTAACACTTCAATATTTGGAAGGTAGCTTTGGGGTATTTTATGCATTTGGTGGTTGATCTTGGTTATATGAGGGGATGTATGATTGTGACCATTTCGAAATTGAGTTTTCTTATTTTTTGTACATATCATTCATTCATTTTCTTAATGAAATAAAGAAAAAAAGCAAGAAAAATGCAAAAGTGAAAAAGTATCTAAGGAAAAAGATTGAAATAAAGTTGGAAAAATTGTTAAACATTTCCCAAAAAAAAAGTTGTGAATAAGAGTGATTGACATGATTATTGTCACTGTGTATATTCATTTCCAATGATCCATTTTTGTGGGGTGTGATCTTATTTTATCTTGAGAGTGTGTGATTATTATAATTGGTGTAAGTGTTGGTTGCTCTTAAGTCACTTGACTTTTGGCCCCACATTTCCCAAAATATTTGTCCCTTTCCCCACCTTAACCCTCAGCCCCATTACAACCTTGAAAAACACTCTTGATTATGATTTTGCATTTTGCATCTTCGTGATAGAGAATTCAGACTCCTGGCAAGTCTATAGTATGTTGCATGATTAGAAGAGAATTGACCGAACCTTGTTATATTTTATATGAGAGGAGTGTCCCACATTTTTCTAAAGTGAGATTCTACCAGTTGAGCTTTTACATAGTTCTTTAGTAAGGTGAAAGATTGTGTATAGATGTCATTAGTGGGGATTAAGAATTTCTTGAGGTGTTCATTGTGTTTGTATGTGATCTTGTGCTTAGATTACTTGAGTGATGTGGTTGATTAGAATACGTATATATTCTTTCTCGATGTTGTATATCTGAGTCTTTGAAAAGCCCAAACAAAAGAATTTTGATTTACTATTTTCTTTTATAGATTTTATGGGTATAGTTTTTGCAAAGTCTCAGGAGACCTTACTCGTCCACTAGGGATAACCTAGGGGTTTAAAGGGCTTGTTGCATATGCTAAATGCAACCGTGATTCCAACGAAAGTGAGTTAGAATTTTATTTTCATTCTTTAGATTTTTAATTTTATTTTACTCGAAGACGAGCAAAACTTAGGTGTGCTGCTATTGTTCAACTAAATAATATGTCATTTTATACTCTTTTATTGTCTAATATTTGCTCGGAATAAATTATCAAATTAAAATTTAAATATGCTTTTATTTACTTTGTGGGAATACGGAAAATTTGAAAAAAACAATTATGAGATGATCAAATTGCTTGTTATTGGATCAAAGGAAAACAAAACAAAGAGAAGTAAGATAGACCTAGCTCTAGCTGAGCCTAGTCCGCCACCTTCCTCAAGTGCTCATCTCTCAATGGGCCTGTGTTTTTAGCTCGTAGCCCATTCCCTCGCGTTAAATTGCTTTCTCTCCCTTCTCTCTCAGGTGTGGGCTTGGCCCAGCCTGCCTTATCCTTGTTCCCTTTTTCTATTCTCTGTGGGCTTGTCTTACTTAGTATTCTTCCGTGGCCCAAAGGTAGCCGATGCCCATTTAATCCTCCTTCTCCCAGACTCGACCTTCTCCCATTTTCTCACTCAATCATCAAGCGCATATCATGTGTGCTGCTGGTCCCTTCTTTCTTTTTCTCTCTCCTTAAATTAAACCTAAAATTCCTCCCATCTGCTGTAGCTTTATCTTCATCCATCTTCTTCACTCCATAACCGATGTTTGTTCTCCTTCTCTCTCCTCCTTCATTCATCACATTAATCCCACCTTCCGTTACCTTTCATCATCATCATCATCATCATCATCATCAATTCGACAGTTTTAGATAGTAATGGGGATGTTTATTTCGGGATTAATGAAGCCATCAAGATGCTTGGACTTGTTTTTAGGCCATAATTTCAAATAGAGTCGGAAGAAGCAAGTGGGAGTCGGACAAATTAAGGTAGCTTCCATTTCATTTTTGTTATCTTCTTCATGTTATTTTATTTTAGTTTCAAATACAAAATTGTTATACTTTGAATTAGTGCAATCGATTCTAGGTTGCTTAATTCAAGTGAATTTGGAGTTGACATTTGCATTTTGCTACCAAATTGTTGAAGTTTTGGTTCAAATTTCTCTGGGTGGTGCTTGGTTTCAAGTTCTTGGCATTTCAATTTTGTCGTTCCCCTATTTTGAGCTATGTTGCTTTACTCCAAATTTGGGTTTTGGGTTTGGAATGTTGATCGTCTTTCATCAATACTAGACGGCTGAGGTTAAATTTCTAGTTTTTGTTTATTTGTTCTTGTAATCTCACTTGTCCCATTGCATTTAAAGGTCAAATGTTATGTGTTAGTCATTTACTTAATCAAGGCAAGGTATTTACCTATTAGTTTATGTTAACCATTCGGTTGATGTTGAATTTTATGCTTGATTCAATATATTCTATCCATCATGCGACTAGTTAATTAGGTTTAAATAGCTTGAAATTTTTAGCCTGGTTTCAGTTTGCATCTACGAGAATTGACACCCATAAGTGCAACAACAATGACCATGCGCATGCGAAAATTGCAACAGGCCACTGTTTTCACTTTTCCATCATGTCTCTTGCTTGTTCAATCTCCCTTTTGCCCTAGCCCACTACCAATATTCAGCCGATGTAGGCACGGTCGAAGTCCAGTGTGTCTAAGCCCAAAGTTATCCCGTTCGTTGCTGTCTCGGAACGTGTTGATAAATTTGAGCCCACTCTTATACACAAGCATCAAAAGATCTGCATTGAAGAATTTAATGCTTTGGTCTGAAGTGATTCTTCAAAGATAGTAGCTTATCGATCTAAATCGAATTTGTTATGTCGTAAGTGGGTCTATAGGAATAATTATTATGCCATTAGGATACTAAAGTCATGACAAAACTTGATTGGCTGTCAGTGGATTTGATCAACAAGCAAGTCTAGATTATAAAGGCACCTTTGGCCTAGTCGTGAAACCTACCAATATCTATGTTATCCTTTCTTTAGTCATTAGTCAGCACTAGGACATTCGATAGGTAGACGTCCAAAATGCTTTTCTATATGGTATTGAAGACATCTATATGGCTAACCATAAGGAGTTGTTCACCCCCTCACTATCTTTGACATGTTTGCAAGCTCACAAAATCCCTTTATGGCCTCAACAAGCTCTTAAGCTTGGTTTTACAAGTTTAGCAACTTTTTGCAAACCTTGGGCTTCACCTGTAGCAGGGTTGACTCCTCAACATTTATGTAACATATATCTATGACCTTGATTTTTCATTACTATATTTGGATGATATTATTATCACTGGTAATTCTTCTTCCATTGAGACCCATATTATTCGTTTACTATCAGTTAGATTTTCCATACAGGACTTAGTGACCTTCATTAATTATTGGGGGTGTAGGTTGTGTAGACTCCTGATAGTCTTTTTCTTTCATAATTCAAGGATGTTTAATATCTTTTGCTTAAGTTCAATCTTCGCAAATCCAAAGTTCTGTACACTTCTATTTCTTTCTAGACTACATTATCATTAATGGATATGGGTCTTCTCACTTACGCTACAGAGTATTATAGAATGGTGAGGCATTGTAGTACCGAACAAAAACTAAGACACATGTTTCATGTATAGTGAATCCTGTCTCTTGATTTATGAACGCTCCTCATAACACTCACCGTTTTGTAGTGCAGCATAATTTTTGATGTTTGCAGGGTACTACAGATCATCAACTAGTCCTCAAGTGAGCCAAATCCACATCCTTGGTGCTATCATATTTTGATACTAATTGGACTGGGCGTTATGATAACTCCTGCTCTACAACTAGTCACGCAGTATTCCTGGTTCCTGCTCTTGTCTCATGACACTCCAAAATGGAGCCAACTGTCTTTAAATCCTCTACAAAATCTGATTACAAGTTGTTGCCTACATAGTTACTGAAACAATGTGGTCACACTATCTTCTGCCCGAGTTGGGTATTGCTGTTTGTGAACCCATTCATGTGTTATGTGACAATGTCGTCGCCGCATACATTGCTATCAATCCTGTCCTTCATGGTTGCTGTAAGCACATCAAAGTCGACTATTACTTTGTGTGAGAATGGGTGTTTGGTGATGATGTTAAATATGTCTCAACTGCAATTAGCCAATATTTTTGCAAAGATGTTACCTAGAAATCAGTTCTTATTCTTAAAATCTAATCTATCATCATCCCTATCTGATGGAGGGGGTGTAGTACAAGACATTAGCGTTAGGGTCTTATTTTGTGCATGTGTCTAATAATATAAACGTAAACATAGGAGGCTCCTAATTGGTTAAGTCTTTACATTGTTTAATTGTGTTATAATAACTTTTGAATTCATATTAATGATTAGTAATAACCTAACTTGGAATTATTGGTAGTAGTGGTGAAGCCAATAAAAATTAAAAAAGAAGATTAAATATAAAAAAAAGTGATTGAAGGATTTTTGGACGACAGTAATCCCACGTTTGTAGCTATTGGATGGGAAATCTGACATTTAAAGTTGTTGCGTAGCATGCCGACTTTTGAGAATATTTATTTTTAGTACCCCAATCAATAATTCTTTGATTTGTCAATATCACGACGTGTTATTTATCACATATGCGTTGTCTATGTTTTTTCACTTTTTCAAACACCAAAAACCACATGTGATAGCTATGGTACCACCTTATTACCTCCTGAATTTTAGGGGTAATTATTTTATTTGTAATACTATAGAGTTATAGATACTTTTGTTTACCAATTTGAATCGTTATAACGTAGTTCACATGTGCGGATCGTATAATACATTTTCCTCACTTTTCAATCATCGTCATTCACATGTGATAAGTAAGCTATCACATAATCAAATTAGTTAGCAAAAGTGTTTTTGATTTAAAATTTGTATATTAAAAATAAATGCCTCAAAGGCCAGCATGTTGAGAGCTAATTTCAAATGTCAGATTGTTTTCATCCAAATCCCCCGAAGGTGGAATTACTGGCATCAAAAAACCTTCGAATGAAAGATGGGATAGTAATTAAAAAAATGTGACGAAGTAGGGGGAAAGAAAAGATTATAAAATGACCAGTTGAGGAAGAAAAAGATGGAGTATGAAAAGGTTAGGTGGAGGATAAAAGATTAACTCAAGCTTGAACATGAGACTATGTACCTTCAATAGGTGATAAATACATAAACATGTGACATTGATCACTGCCTGAAGATTTTTGTAGTCAAATGCATAAAAAGTAGAGATTTGGTTTTGAACCTTAGGTTCGGTCGAAAGTGAACACCTTTTTTTTTTTTCCAACTGGGTTTTTCCCTTTTGAGAACGAAAATATATTATTATTCTCTTGAAAATCTTCTTCGGGAGTACAACAAAAGTTGAAAATAAATCCATATATTATTCATTCTGTTGAAAATATGCATCATGAGTACAAAACATGTGTGCCCCCAAAAAAGTTGAATCTAACCAGTTTGTGCCCATGCTTACGCATGTTGTTTTCAAAGGTTAAAATTCAACAAAATAAAATAAAACATAAAAATAAACTTCATATGAATTCCATCTGAAGTATAGTATGAATTTTTTTTTCAAATTTGAAACATGACATATGACATTGAATGTAACATTTGTTTATAGCCATATGTCAACTTAAACATAAGGCCTCTCTTTGCATGCAAAAACATCTTTTGTCCCTTGCAACATAATATGGACTGCAAATTTATGTAATGTTACTACCTATTTTTCTAGGAAATGAACAACCCATTACCTAAAAAATTAAAAAGTGCTTAATTTTCCGATTATTAGTGGGGTTGAACCTAAAATAATGTCAAAAGACAAAATACAAAGATAACATCTAATATGCCATTACATAACTAACCTGACATCTCTATCTTTCTGCTCGCCACATCCATCATCCTGTGCGTAATCAAAACAAAAAATTACAACAACGTGAAGGCTCAAATATTTGAGATGAAGATGGATATCACCGAGCAACAATAGTTAACTAAGTAAGAGTAAGAGGCAAAATCAAAGTCAATGATCCCCGTATCAACATATGAGCTACTTAGCACTTAGTAATGGTTATCCTTCCATAATGAGAGGAAAAAGAGTTCAAACCCATGACACAATAAAAGGAGAAGGGAAGAATAAGGGGAGGGAGTGAAACAAAGCAAAAAGGAAGAGGAAGTTGTATGTGTCTATTATGCTTCAATATGGTAGAAACATTACAAGGGAATATATATGTGACACAAAGTTGTTAGACTAACCCTAGCTTTAGCCCTAACACACGCCATAAACAAGGAAAAATATGTAAGAAATATATCTACAAATATCCTTTCGTTAACATTCCCCCTCAAGTTGGAGCATGTGCGTTAGTCCTGCCTAACTTGTCTCATAGAAAGAGAAATTGTTGGTTGCCTAAGGCCTTGGTAAATATATTAGCTTAATAGAATTGAGATGGTCCGTATGCCATCATCAATTCGTTAGACACGAGATGTTCTCGAATAAAGTGGCAGTCAATCTCAATATAGTTGGTCTATTCATGAAAAACGAGATTTTTAGCTATGTCTGGAGCAGTCTAACTATCGCAATAGAACTTCAAGAATTGTCTATGAAACTCACCTAGAAACGCTAAAAATTACTTGAGCCAAGTGAGCTCACTAGTTACTGTTGCCACGACTTGAAATTCAGCTTCAATAGAAGATTGGAAGACTGTGCTTATCTTCTTTGTTTTCTAGAGATAGGAGAGCCTCCAAGGGTAACAAAATTCCGCAGCAATGAACGGCAAGCCATTAGACAGGCTCACCAATCAAAATCACCATATGCATAAATTTGAAATTAGAATGACGTCTCAGTAAAACTCTTTCCCTAGGAGTCCCTTTTAAATAATGCAAATCTTGCTTAGCTACCTTAAAATGTTCCTTCTTTGGTTCTTACATAAATTAAGGCAATATGTGAACTACATAGCACAACCCTAGTCTTGTGATAGTAAGATTCATCAGTCAGGCAATCAACCTCCTATACATTATAGAATCACTCAATAATAGGCCGTCTGCTAGAGCCAATTTGTGATTGCCCTCAATCGGGAATGCAATAGGCTTAGCACCAAGATGTCCACACTTATTGGCAATTTCAAAAGCATATTTTTGTTGGGACAAAAATAATCCCTTTGAGCTTTGGGCGACCTCAATTCCCAGAAAATATTTTAAAGGACCTAAATCTTTCACATGAAAACACTTGTGTTAATATGCCTTAAAGTTAGCTCAAACCTAGGGCATCATTACCAACAAGAACCAACTCATTGACATAAACCAAAAGAGTCATAAAAGCAATCTCCTTTTTTGTAAGTGAACCGTGAGAAATTTGCATAGGAACGAACAAAGTCGAACATAAGTTGGAAGAGCGCTTCGTGAACCATTGTCGTAGAACTTGTTTCAACCCATAGAGGGATTTCTAGAACTTATGGACTTTGTTAGGATGGGAACATCGAAAACTCAAGAGCAAAGTCGTGTATACCTCTTCATCTAAATCTCCATGCAAGAACACATTATTTACGTGCATTTGATGTAATTTCAAGCCTTTAGCAGCAACAACTAAGAGGAAACAGCGAACACTTGCCATCTTGCAAGTAAAGAAAAGGTCTCGTGATAATCAAAACCTGTAACTTGTTTATCTCCCCATATAACAAGCTATGCCTCATAGCGCTCTATAGTCTCGTCAAAATTGTACTTGACATTGCAAATGCACTTACAATTAATGAATTTTTTTCTGATGCTAGATCATCCGAAGTCCATGTTTTGTTTGATTCAAGTTTCTCAATTTCCTTTATCATTGCTTCTCTCTAATTAGGATTTTTAACTGGTTCATGAAAATATCTCAATTTCACATCTCCAGTAATACCTGTCCAATGATATTTATGCACATTAAAAAAATTATCATGGGTAACATAATTAGCTATGGGATAAGGATTACCTAAGGAAACCTTTTGGACTGAGCCAAGTGACAAGGGGTTTATTCTTTGTATGGAATAACATAATTAGTGCTCGAGATATGATGGTGCTTTCTATTGTCGATGCCATCACCTAATTCTGGCCCATTAAATCAACACTCCCCTATTTTTGGGCTCCCAGGTTGAGGCCTTGATTTCGTGGGCTATGGGCTGCTGGCTGTAGTCACGATTTTTAGGGCCTTTTCCTCCATGCGATGACTCACTTCATGAGTCTCAGGAGAAGAAGCCTGACCCAACTCATCATATGTTGTTGGCTGGGGTTCAGTAGCTATTGTCTAGGTCGGCCCTATTTGGCTTCATACTCAGTGTCTTGATGTTCTATACATGACCCATTTTGCTGGCCTAAGGTGCATCATCTTCTATAAATAAATGGCTTGTTTGTAAACAAAATCATTTATTTTGCATTTTCCTGTAGTCTTTAGAAGGGAAATTCCTCCTCCTAAAATATCACATGCATACTCACAAAACTGTCACCTGTTTCGAAATCATATACCATCCATCCGTTCTTTCCATGAGGATATCCCACAAAGATACACTTCCTGCTATGAGGTGCGAACTTGTCCTTTTGTCTTTGATAAGAGTAAGTAGAGCATAATGAACAAAAAACCCTGATATGATCATAAAAGTGCTTTTCTTTGAATAAGATTTCATGTGGTGTTTTGCCATACAAAATAGAACTTAGGGCTTTATTAATAAGACATGCAATGCTTAAGGCATGCTCTCCTCAAAGTTCAATTGAAGGTTTGCTTGGAAGCATGGTGCCCTAGAAATATTTAGAATATGATGATGTTTCCTTTATACATGCCCATTTTGCTGTGGGGCATCTATGCAACTAGTTTAGTGAATAATCTCTTGCTCAGCATAGAAATTCTTCATTGGCCTTAAAGTAAATTCATTGCCATTATCACTTCTAATGATCTTGACGTTGGCATTGAATTGTGTTTGGGTCATTATGGAAAAAATTTTGAATAATTGAGACGCGTCACTCTTTACTTTCATAAGATACATCCACAGCACTTTGCTTGCATCATCCACTATAATGTGCTTCACAAAATGAACTAACTCGATATGCAACCCATATATCATAATGAATCAATTCAAATATGTAAGATGCTTTATTATTGCTAAGAGGAAAGGGTATGTGAGTTGCTTAGCATGCATGCATATATCACAAAAACTAACTTTATCACTGCTACAAATATCCTTACTAATGCTACTAGATAATAATGATAGTGCTTGACTTAAAGGGTAGCCCATACGACATTGCTAAGGATCATGCAGGATTACAAAGTTGACTTGAAACTTTATGGGTAGATCAACCTTTAAGTTATAGACCCCTTGTTATCACTCACCCACTCTGATAAGCTTACTCATAGTAGGGTCCTGTATCACACACGGCTTGTGAGTAAAAGTTACCGCGTAAAAAGTTTCTCTAATTGACTTTGTAATAAAAACTAAGTCACAAGTCATCCTAGCCACAAAAAGTACATCATGCAAAATAACTTTGGGATTTAATTGAGCCACTCCATGTTTAATAGCCATGACTTCCACAACATTAAGGAGTTTAATAGGAAAAGGAGGCAACTTAGAAACGTTATATAACAAACCCAAATTTCTTATCTTGTGATATGAGGCTCCATTATCCAAAAGCCAAAGTTTCTCACACGAATGTATCTCAACCCTAGATTTTCGAGTCTTAATAAGACTCAAAATTCATTGTACCTATTCTAGGGAAAATCTGGGCACTTGAAACCTGATTATGTTCATTTTCTAAGCAAGCTGAAGCCTTGGATGGGCACTAAATAGCGTTAACATACTCACATCTACGACCCTTGCCAGCACTACCTCATCTACCATGACAATCATGCCTCCTGACATGTCTTCAACCTGAACCAAGGGTACCTTTGTTGGCTGGGTAGCCCATGATCCCAAAACAGGTCTCTTCTTTGTGGGCATACTTTCTACACCATGTCAGTTTCTCGATGCTTACTATTTACGTGGTTTAGGGGCATGAGAAATTGCAAAGGCAACAACTTAGTCTGTGCGGTTATCATAATCAACCATAATCTGCTTGTGGTGTTCCTATTGTAGCATCATCTTAAACACTTTGTTATGTTATGGTAAAGGGTCAAGCATCAATATTTGGCTCTGATAGTTAAGAAGGATTCATGACTGAGCTCCATTAAGAACTTATGAGTCATGTCTTCCTCTAGCATCTCCACAATCTTGTCTGCTGTCCCACACTTTAATCAAGTATCCTGTCATAGTTTTTGAGCTCACTCCCAAGTCCACCAAGCTCAGAAAAGAACTCAACAACCTCAAGATTGTCATGCTCACATCAGGCTAAGCTACCCTTTAATTGATGTATGTGAGGGGCGTTGGGCACTGAATAATGCTTTTACAAGTTCTCCCATATGTTTTTGAGCTGAATTGACATATATGATACTAGTGTGTAATTTTGGGCCCATGACATTCAAGAACCATGAACATATCATCGAGTTCACCATCTTGGAGGCATTAAATTCGAGAGAAGTGGTTTTGGTTGTCTTTGCGATGGACCCATCAATGAAGCCAAGTTTGTTTTTCGCCCCCAAGATTGTTGTTACAGGAATCTTGCTATTAAATTTTAAACCAATAATTATGGCTACGAGTGCATCTAGCAATTAGAGATAATATGGTGATTGAGGAGTAATCAGAAGGTCCTTCATCTCGTCCTTTGGAGCTCTAATCTTCCATGTGGTTCTTGGTCATGTTTATTCTTCTCTTTTAATCGTAGAGCAATGCTTGGTTACAAGGCTCTGATACATGAAATAAAGCAAAGAGGAAGAGGAAGTTGTGTGTGTCTATTCTCCTTTATCACAGTATAAACATTACAAGGGAGTATATATGTGATACAAAGTTACTGGACTAACCCTAGCTTCAGCGCCAAGTCTTGCTATAAACAAGGAAAAATATATAAGAAATATATCTACAAATATCCTTCCCTTAATAGCAAGAGTGTGGGAAAATAGTGCAAAAGAGGCCTAAGGTTAAAAATTAAAAAACAAAATACTTCATAATAACTATTCTACATATTATCACCATTCCTCTGCTTCTCACAGCTTCTAGTTGGTCCTGCTCCTTACCAGTATAATGGAAAACATAGAGAAGATGACACATTTAAAAACAGACTTCACCCCCTAGGCCATTAAAAGTGAATTATTTTAAAGGAATGAATAGGCTAGCAAAAAAAGAACATTGAGAAATTTCTTATATAATACTGTTGTATCTTATACTCTATTTAAGCTTTTCCTCTTTCTAAGGATAAGATTGCATCTCATTGCTCCAAATCTGCACATGAGATCATTCAACATGGTCGGTATTCTGCTTGGCAACCAAAACGGTCAAACCTAGCATTCGTCACATAGAACACATACCTGAGCAAGTAAGACATAAAAGAGAAACGTTGAGAGAGAACTGGGATGGAAAATTACGATAGTTAGTGAAGAGAAATTTAGATTTGGATGAAGGGTACTGATGGTGATGATGATAATTGTCGGACTTAGGGCATGATACAGCCATAAAGGTTGCGAGCCTAATAAGCATAAAATGTAGACTGCTTAAGCCATCTTAGAAACCCTAGTTCCTTGACTTTCCTTTTAATACAAAAAGGAGACCAGTCTAAGAGGAAGGATACATCAGAGAAACATCAAGGGTTTTTCTAAAGAGAGTTTTATGTACAAAATCTTAGGGCTCTTAGGCTGTGGGATCGTTGTTAAGCTTATCGTAGAGCTACAAATTTAACCACTACTTCGATTTATAAATAATATTTATAGCATAGGAAAGTAGGGATCGATCCACGAGGAAAGATTATGTCAAAAAGCTAATTTAACCCTAAATAATTTTACTAATCTAATTTATTGTTTCTTCTCTTTGTATTTCTAAAATAAATCAAATCTAATAAATAAAAATCTGGAAAAATACTCAATATTACTCCTGAATATTCTAGATTTAATTCTGGAAATAAAACAGCAAATAGCTATCCTAAATAATCTGAAAAAATAAAAACAAAATAATAACACAATAATTAACTAAAAAGTGAAACAGAAAATAATAAACAGAAAATTAATATTAAAACAAATCACAAACAGCAACCTAAACTAATATTCTTCAAGTTTATAAGCTTATAAGTCCAGAATTATATCTAATTAATTTCGAAAAAATTAAAATAGAAAATTACTGTAGATTAATAAAACAGAAAATTAAATCTGAAATTAGAAAATAAATAAAATGCACTAATATAATTACGAAATTAATTAACCAAATTACCCTAATTTAAGGATATAATTTTCTCGTCTCAATAACACCTAAAAAAAACATGAAATAAATATTAAAAATGCAATTTTCAGATTTATTGAAATAAAAACTTGCATATATCCAATTCACGAAATAATTCTGAAAAATTATCAAATAATTTCCAAAAATTCCAAAATTAAATAGAGGAAGATTTGGACACTATATAAACCCTAGGATGGATTAAAATTTGAAAACAAATGAAAGGAACTATTTTTAGCCTAATATTCTAACAAACTGATAATTAAACAGCAAAACAGAATATAAATCAAATCTGAAATATTATTATCACTCTAAAAATCAAAATCTACCTAATCTAAAACTACCAAGACACTCCTAAAGGACTGTTCTTTTAGGGGGGTTAAACAAAATTTATATCAAAGCTAATAATTGTAGAAGAAAAGTTGACAAAGTAAACAAATTAACTAAAAGCAACAAATAATTATCAAAAGATATCAAATTTATGAAAAATGCTTAGCATAATCTATATCTACCATGCAAATTAATATATATCATCAACACACAAGTCGATTTCATTAATGAGTTAAATTGTAGAAAACACCCCTCAGCGAATCTTCCCCCTTCTCCTTATATTATAGTTTAATTAGGTCCAACCCTAATATAAACCCTACTAATTTGATAATCCTTGCACCAGCGCAAGAATTTAATCAAACTAGAGCATTACGTATTAGAAAAACATCATCTAACGCTTTGTAACCAATTTACCAGCAAATCGATTTAACAAAGATCTGTAACGATTATCTAATTAAAAGAGACGGGTTTGAGCCATCCATGATTAATTAGTGATACTAATGCTTAAAATACGATAACTTGTACGTATTAAAGTCTTTTAAACTATCATATGAATTTGTATTAAACTAACTAGCATGCATTCTAATTAATATAGTACGAATATCATGAATGATAAATGGTAATCGCTATAGAATCATGAATATAAATCAACTAAATAATAAAGCATGAAAACTTGTTTCAAAATAATTAATTTAGCATGATTTCAAATAGATTATACTAAGCACAAGAAAATTACTCACTCATATTAAAAATAAAATCACAAATTTCACCTAAATAATTCATATTTAACAATATTAAAATAAATCAAAGTAAGAACAAAAAAGGAAAAAAAATAAGAAAAGACTATATGGTGTGGAGATGAAGGTGCTTTAAGGCGGCCGTGGGGTGTTGAGCAGATGATGATAAGGAGATGATGGTGTTGATGATGCGTAATAGGATGGGGCATGTGATGATGGTGATTAGAAGATGATGATGATGGGGAAGGAGGAAGAAGGCAAGCGTGAAGAAGGGTTGGAGATGAGATGGCTGCCTGATCTATCAAGGAGAAGAAGCTGAGGTTCTGCCGTGGCTTGTTATATATTTTATAGTGAGGGTGATTAGGGTTAGTGAATAGGGTTTCCTTCTTTCTTTCTTTCTTAGACTTCTTCTCCCTCAAGACTTCCAGCTTTTCTCCAACTCTTGAAACCCTGGCCCAATTAAATAATTATGGAAATAATATTTTCCAAAAATTATTAATTTTGGACCGTCTTTATAGCTAAGAGTGTAAAACTTGAATTTCGACGTCTTCTCTTTTCTTTTTATTTTATTAATGCCTAACCTGAAAAATATATAAAATAAAGTAAATTAGATGCAATAATATATATAATATAATTAAAATAATTTTTAAAACCATGCATGATTTTTGTCTTAACAATCATGAAGGTTCTTCGAATTATGAGTTCCTTCCCGACTAGTGATTCAAAGCTAAGATCTCAACGTCTTCTGCTGCAGGATTAAAGTAAATCTATTTACGCTTAATTTAATATATTAATTCCTTTCTTATTATCAGAGCCAATAAGCTTATTTTCTGGTTGGATTACTTGTGGCGATTTCTTAAAATTTGTGCCAAAGATTAGGCTTATAATTTTGCTTATTTGCTTTTATACTCGAAACTTCATGCAATTATTTCATTTGCGTATGCTTAATGAATTTTCGTAAAATTCTGGATTCTGATAGAGTTTGAAGAGAGCATTAATTTGATATATTCTATGCATGATTTCGTAGAACATATTGTGAATAATTGGGGAATGACATTCTAGGGTTTATCACCTCATGAAAGCCTAAAATCGATTATTGAATCATTGATTTCAGTCAATTTTATTCCAAATTGATGCATGGAATGATTTTCCCATTAGATTTAGACCAAAAGCCCCCAATTTATTAGTTGATTTGATTGAAAATTCACTTGAATTTTTGTAAAGCAGTCACTACCAATTTTAGGGTTTATTCGGTTGATGAAACGCCAAATTTTGATCTGGTTTGGCCATTGTTTTCTTCATTGGTTTATGCCTTTCCACTTTGTCTTGAGCTAAAGCCCTCTAAAATTAGCTATAATTTCATCTGAATTTTGCCATACTTTGGTGAATTATCACCAAAAATTTTTGAGGGTTACGGTTCATATTTTTCGAACCCTATTTCGATCGATTTTGATAAATTTTGGCCATCATTTCTTTTATTTGGTTTGCGGTTGTCACTGCCCATAAAACTCTAATGAAATCCCTCAGCCCATGCCAATGTCGTGCAGAAATATCGGGCTGAAGTTAGGGTTAGGGTTCATGTTTTAGTCCAATTTTGATCCCTTTTTGGTAATTATTTCATGCAATTGATTTGTTCCTTTTGTCACCCATGAAGTTTTGAGCAAAAGCCCTATGAAATCCACTAGCATCTTGCTAGAACTTGGCCAAATTTTACGAAAATGTCACCGACGATAGTCAACAATTTGCAGGCTTTAAAACCAAATTTTGAGCTCATTTATTCCTCTTTTTTTGCAAATTTGTGGTCGAAATTGTTCCTAAAACAAGTTTAGTACAGATCTCAGTGATTTTATTGGATCCGTTCGAGCAAAATATGGTGTTTTTGGCGTCAGGTTGGTGATGGGTTGCCATGGCCTATTTCCTGGGCTGTAAGGGTTACGATCTGTGGGTAAGAATGGGAGCGAGCCCCATCACGTGCAAGGCATGTGACTGCCATTGCTTGAGTTCTTTTTATCTTTATAGAAGTTTTTTTTCCTGAAAATTTTGGGCATATAGTTGACCAGAAATGTTGACCAGTTGACCATAAGGTTGACTAAGCATACAATTTTTGGGAAAGTGCGTGGCATATGAATTTTTATAATTTGATTGGAACATATGAGTATATTTGTTTGACATTATTGATATTATTTTGAGTGAAAATATTATGCGAAATCTCTATGATATTTAGCTTATTTTCTTTCGGTTGAATTTCATGCTACATTTAATAAATGCATATATATGATTGAAATTCATGAAAATTATGTTAAATATTATGAGAATATATTTTGTAACCTCCAAATTCCATATAAAAGTTATACATGTACCCTCTGTAAATAAGTTGGGTGAGACAATATTGAAATTTCTCAAAAAAAAAGTTTTTTTTTGAGAATGTCATTAAGTATGCAAATTATGCCTAAAATGATTAAATTCATTTTCATATATTTATGGATATATGTTGGACTTTCTTGAAATATTCTCGCGGTTGACATATCCTCTTTAATTAGAAATTTCAAAATTTCTTTTAGAATATTTCAATTTGTGATGAACGTTCAAGTAACTTGGAATGAAACGACAAAGTTAATTGCACTAAAACATTCATTCCTATGACAATGATTAGGAACAATGTGTGAGCTTTTGACTCTAGGGTCTATGCTTGTGTATATTAACTCTGTTAGTTATTGCGAAGTTAAATGGATATGTGTATGCTAAAATATTAGACGTATGTGTGCTTTTGTATTGATTGTAAAACTTTTGTAGTTTACAAGCATCATGTCAGCTATTGCAATTGCTAGATATAGATCTCTCGTTGTTAGGGTTTGAAAATTATAGAAAAACCTGTATGTCTCTATGGGGGAGCATCTGAGGCATATGTCAAACATGATTAGTAAATTGGCTGAAATGGGCCATGAATCGACTTATGAGCAACAAGTTCATGCCATGATTTGTTCTTTGCCTAAGGACTGGGGTCATATTAAGATGGTCCTGTCTCGATCTAAGTATGTTATCTCTTATGGGGACATTAGGCGACGACTTGACCTAGAGGAAGAGTGACAGGAGGCCACTAAAATGACTGGTGTAGAAGTACACATGTCAACCTTCAATTCAAAGAATAGTTCTAAAAAGACGGACCAAGAGAACTAGACTGGCAAGGATCAGTCAAATAAGGAAATTGAGCATAACCAACAAGGCAAAGAAAAATGTGCAAGGAAGAAGGGTTTAATGTAAGCTAAGTGCCTTAACTGTGACCAAAAGGGTAACCATGCCCGCGATGGCACTAAGCCCAAGAAGGTACTTAGTGTAACACCCCCAAACATACATAGTTCACTGTTTGCATTCTGTTAGTTACTTTAACCAATTAGAAGTAATATCCCAAATGATCAGGGCATTACCGCCATCCAAAAGGACAAGACTTTGCTTGTAAATGAGGAATTCTAGCAATGCTAATTAATGTTTTCCATCAAAAGGCATTCACATAATTACAACCCATCAAACCATATATAAATAATTCTAACACCAAACCATTTAAGTATTCCAGGGTTTACGTCAAAATATAGTAACTCTTATAGAGTATATAGTTTTAACATCAAAAAGCTTCATAATACAGTGCTCAAAACATCTCAGCACTAACACATCACTATTCCTTTTGTTTGGACTTTCTTGCTCACTTGTCACCTTCAGTCGTCCTGCTCGCCTAAGGGCGATTCACAGAACATTTCCTAAAATAAAACATGAAAATATTTTGAACTGTGAGCCGAAGATCAGTACATGCATTCCTATATTGTTAAATGATCAATAAAAAGCTAATTGGACCCACATTGTAATTCATTTTAATTAAAATAGGGTATGAGATAAATATGAAACTGTATTGTCAATTATTATCTGATGGTGAAGCCCTAGTAACTGTTACAATATGAAGATATGTGTACACCTGCCAAGCTGGTCGGGGGACCTGGCCTGAAGCTACACGTGTAACTGAAGGGCAGTGCCCTGTAACTAATAAGGTCCCTAATTATGTGGTAAATCACTTATTAAACTTATTCATTGATGTAAAACATTATAATTTTGATAAATACGTGCTCACTTCTAAAGTTACAGGCAATGAACATACCTGATACTTTTAATGAAATTCACTAAAATGGGATTTTACACAAAAGGAAAGAAAACGATACATTAGGCCTTGACTCTGTACAAAGTTATCGTTGTAGGAACATACGATTAGAAAAAATATTTATTTGATAGCTAATAATTTAGTAAAAGAAAAGTAAGAGTATAACAGGGGCTCAGAAAGAATGAATCGTAACTTAGTCATCCGACCTCTGATTAAGACTCAAAACCCCAATACAGAAATCTTAGGAAGTCCCAAAAAGCTTTCATTTAGAACACCAAGCTTGATTCCCATAATAGAATTCCCAAAATTAGGCTAGAACACAAGCATGTCAGTTTTGGTCCATTCTGCACAGTTTTGGTAAAACGACCATAACTTTTTCCACACACCTCGATTAAGGTGATTCAAAAGGAATTTAAAAGCGAACACACTGAACTATCTACCCACGAAAAATTATAATTTTCCAACGGTCCGATCATTACCAGTTTAATCCCGAATTTTGTCTTATTTTCCTGAAATTTCCAGCGCCCCACTGTTTTAGCTTTTCACCCTCTTTTCACACAAATCCTCAACTTAAATCATTCCTTAAAAGCATATAAACAAGATTTGATCCATCCCAACATCATACAAAACCACCACTCTCAATTTCACTTCATAATCATATCCAATAAAGATCATTTTTCAATTGAATACACATACAAACCAAGCTTAATGCTAATTTAATCCAAACCATACATTACTTGCCAAAACCCTAGTTTATGGCCCACTTGGACTCACTCAAACTCATTTTAAATCACCAAAAACATCATCATGGACACCAATAGGTTAGAAGATGACCAAATCAAAGATAAAACAATCAAAATCCAACACTTTATCATTAAGCTTGCATGATTAAGGATTAACCCTAACCCTAGCATTATCCAACCTCAAGTCCACCATGATCAACACCAAAGCAACTCTTATTTCTCATTAAAACATCATGATTAAAGATCACAAACATCAAAACACGAATCAAAACTAAAGTAAAAAGAAAAACCAATAAGATCGAATTCAAGATTACTGACTTTGCTTGAAGATAAATAGAGATGAAGATGATGTTTAGTGGTTTTGATAATAGAGGATGGTGGCTAGTGGTACAAGGATGTTGGGAGGGTCGGAGGCCACTGGGCTGGCTGAAAACTGGGCGGAAAACACTGAAACAGCTACTAGGGGCTGGCTGGCATGTAGGAGAGAGAAAGGAGAGAGAAAATGGGTTTTTGGGTTGAGTTGTGTTTTTTTTTGGGGACTAATCCAAGCATTTGGTTGAGTTTTTAACTAGAAACGTGACTTTTGGGCTAACCATAGTTAAGCTTAATTATGGTAATTAGTAGGTTAAGAATACAAACTTGTTGGGCTTCAAGTTGGGCCGAAATAAGTTGGGTTCGAGAATAAACGCTTCCTAACGATAGCGTTTTTGCGAAACTCAAAATTAAATTTTTGTAATGTTGTGGAAAACAAAATAAATTACTTAGATTACACTTGTTACAGCCTACTATCAATTCTTCTAAAATTTTACGTTAATAAATTAAATAAACAAATAAAATTCGAATTGCCAAGTGAGGGCCCAAATAAACTTTTCCCCATCGAGATAAATACATGCTATAAATAAATATGAGAAAAATCATGAACATGAGGTAATTAAATAAATGAACATAATTTAGGGTTGGGCTATTACAGCCTTCCCCCCTTAAAGAATTTCATCCTCGAAACTTATGGACTTTACCACGTTATGCAAGATTACCTCAAATAAATGTGGATACTTAGATTTCATTTCCTCTTCAGTCTCCCAAGTAGCTTCTTGGGAGGTATGATTTGACCATAGCACTTTGACTAGCGGTATCTGCTTGTTGCACAACTGCTTAATCCTATGATCTAATATTTGGATTGGTCGTTCTTCATATACTAAATCCGCAGTGATTTCAATAGGTTCAGATACAATAGTGTGGTTTGGACCTGGGGTATACTTTCTAAATTGAGAGATGTGAAGCACGTTATGCACGTGTTCTAGTTCTACCGGCAGATCTAGGCGATAAGTTACAGGATTCAACTTTTCAATAATTTCATATGATCCAATATATCTTGGACTCAGTTTTCCTCGTACTGCGAACCTCTTGATACCCTTAGTTGGCGAAACTTTTAGAAAAACCTTGTTGCCTACTTGAAACTCTAGAGGCTTCCTTCTGTTGTCCGCATTAACTCTTTTGTCGACTCACAACCTTAATATGCTCTCAAATCCTTCTCATTGTTTCCACGGTTTCCTGGATCATTTCAGGGCCTATAATTAATGCCTCATCCAACTCACTCCAACACAATGGGGTTCTACACTTTCTTCCATATAAAGCCTCAAACGGGGCCATTCTGATGGTGGGTTGGTAGCTATTGTTAGAAGAAAACTTCACCAACGGTAAATCCTCGTCCTACTTCCTTTGGAACTCGAACACACAAGCTCCTAACATGTCCTCCAGAATTCGATTCACTCTTTCAGTCTGCCCATCTGTCTTAAGATGATAAGAGCTACTAAAGTTCAATTTGGTTCGAAAGGCCGTTTGAAGTGCTTGCCAAAAACAGGCTTAGAATCTTTGATCGCTATCTGATACTATATTTAAGGGGATTTCGTGTGGTCGGGCTATCTCTTTAACAACAACTGGGCTAGTTTTTCAACTCCCCAGGTATATGTGAGTGGCAGAAAATGGGCCGACTTGATAAACCGATCGATTATAACCCAGATAGTACTCTTCTTCGTGGCAGAAAGGGGTAAACCCATAACAAAGTCCATTGAGATCGAATCCCACTTCCAAGTGGGAATTTCTAAGGGTCGCAGTTCACCTACAGGATGCTGATGCTCTGCTTTAACTTTCTGACAAGTTAGACACTTGTCTACATATTCTGCAACCTCCTTCTTAATATTATTCCACCAGAAGTATTGCCTTAAGTCTCTGTACATCTTGGTGCCCTTTGAATGCACCGAGTAGCGAGTATTGTGAGCCTCCTCTAGGATCTACTTCCTTAATTCTTCATTTCTGGGTACACATAGGCGATTCTGGAATCACACGGCCCCATCCTCATGTACTACAAACCCAGGAGACTTTTCTTTCTCTAAATTTTGATTTATTCTTTGGAGTTCAAGATCACTTTCCTAGTTCACTCGAATTTCCTCTACTATGGAAGGCCGTAAGGTAAGTGTTGATAATTAAACATGTGCTTGCACATGGGACACTAGTTGTATTCCCAAATCCTCAAGCTCTCTTAAGAGACTCAACTGGGTAATCACCACAGTGCTTAGGCTATGTTGCGCTTTCTTACTCAGGACATTTGCTACAACATTTACTTTTCCTGGATGCTATTGAGTCTGCAAATCATAATCCTTAAGCAACTCAAGCCAATGTCGTAGCCTCAAGTTGAGCTCATTCTGGGTGAAGATATACTTCAAACTTTGATGCTCAGTATAAATCTTGCATGGTACTCCATATAAGTAATATATCCAAATTTTCAGTACAAAGTCCACAGCTGCTAACCCCAAATCATGGGCAAGATAGTTTTTCTCATAAGACTTGAGCTGTTGAAAGGCATAAGCTACTACCTGGTCTTCCTGCATCAGAACACACCCCAAAATGTTCTTTGAAGCGTCACTATAGATGGTATACTCCTTACCATCCACTGTAGCATTAGGATTGGGGCAGTAGTTAATCACTACCTTAACTCCTGAAAGGCTCTTTCACACTTCTCTGTCCACTCAAATTTATTCGCTTTCTTCAGCAGATTGGTAAGGGGTGAAGCTATTTTCGAAAAGTCCTTAACGAACCTTTGATAATAACCTGATAAGCCCAGAAAGCTTCTAATCTTAGTGATGTTAGTAGGCCTTGACCATTCCGTGATTGCCTTCACCTTTAGGGGGTCAGCTTTGACTCCTTCTTTTGTAACTACATGTCCCAAAAACACTACTTCTTCCAACCAAAACTCGCACTTCTTTAATTTGCCATAAAGTTGATGCTCCCTCCAGGTTTGTAACACTATCCTTAAATGATCAGCATGTTCATCTCTGTCCTTAGAATAGATAAGAATGTCATCTATGAACACCACCACAAACTTGTTTAAGTAGGGTCTGAAGACTCTATTCATAATATCCATGAAGGCTGCGGGAGCATTGGTGAGGCCAAACGGTATCACTGTAAACTCATAGTGACCATACCTAGTCCTAAACGCAGTCTTGGGAATGTCTTCAGGTTTAATCCTAAGTTGGCGGTACACTGATCTCAAATCAATCTTAGAGAAGACTCTTATTCCTTGCAATTGATTAAACAAGTCATCGATTCACGGTAAAGGATATTTATTTTTGATCGTGATCTTGTTTAACTCCCTATAGTCAATACACAGCCTTAAAGTTCCATCCTTTTTCTTTACGAATAACACAGGGTCACCCCATGGTGACACACTTGGCCTAATAAAGCCCTTCTGCAATAGCTCATCTAACTGAATCTTTAGTTCCTTAAGCTTAGTTGGGCCATACGATATGGGGCTTTAGAAATAGATTGGGCATCAGGGATTATTCAATTCCAAAATTAAATTTCCTCTATGGGGGAATCTTGGTAATTCCTCAGGAAAAACATCCTCAAACTCACAAATGACAGGAATATTTTCTACTTTCCCTTTTTTTGTTTGGGTGTCAATAGCATAACACCAATATCTAATACACCCTTGATAAAATAGCTTACTTGCTTTCTTAGCAGAAACCAAGGGATAGAATTTTTCCTCTCTCTACCCATAGAAGAATACTTGTCTCCCTTTTTCATGCTTCAAAATAACCTTAAGATCCTTACAGTTAATTTTAACTTCATAGGTGTGTAACCAATTCATTCCCAAAATGATGTCAAAATCAGAGAAATCAAATTGGATCAAATCCACAGGGAAGGTGGTTCCACCAATGGTAATGGGAACAAGTTTATAGAATATGGGGCATTCAATCACAGACTCATTGGCTAGCTTGATCCTATAATTGGTTTCCGTCCTCCTATCCTCTAGGTTCAATTGCATGGCAGATCGGGTGGATATAAATGAATGAGTAGCACCTGAATAAAATAATGCAAAAAATGGCTTTGAATTTAAAACGAGAGTTTCAGTGACTACCGTACCAGAGGTGGCAGCTTCCTTCTTGCTCATTATATATGCCTGTCCTACTGTTGCAGGCCTTGGTGGTGGGGGCCCTTGGCAAGGTGGGACCAAGGGTTTTGCTGCACCTTTATCTACAGCCTTCAACCTTCGGGGACATGTAGCAATAAGGTGTGCAAGGCTTCCACACCACATACACTTATTAGTTCCTACTCGCCATTCAGGGGTGGTATGATTTGTTCTTCCGCATTTCGTACTGGGCGCTGTCGAGCCTGCAGGATGGCTCTTGGGATGAGCAGGAGAAGGTTTCTTCTAGTTCACACTCTAACTTGGAGTTCCTTACTCAACCCCCTTTCTCTTTTGGTTGATTGGATTCAGGGCTCTCAACTCTGTCTTTACTCGCTCCACTTCAACCGCTTGCTTATATAGTTCTTAGTAAGTCATAATTGGCTATCCAGCTAACTGATTACGAATATACAAGGCAAAACCCTCTTCAAACCTTCTCATCTTCAACCTTTTAGATGATACAAACTCAGTAATAAACCTGGATGATTATGTAAACTTACTAGCATACTACATCACAGTCATAGTACCACTCATCTTCAGCTCCATAAACTCTTTCTCCTTTTGCCTTTGGACCACAATTGGGTAAAATTTTTCCCTCAACTCACTCAGGAATTTACTCCAGGTAAATTCAGGCCCCATGAGCTTATCCTTAATAGTGTTCCACCAAATATAAGCTTTACCAATCAAATAATACATTCCAATGTTTCTTTCTTTTCTTCTGGCACTTCTACCAATGTAAATATTTTCTCCAATCCCCTTACCTATTCCTCTAATACTACTGGATTATAAGTTGCATCATACACTTTAGGGTTGCATCGTGCTACCCTATCCGCTAATTTATCCTCTTTAGGAGGGGTTTTAGTAGGTACTGAGGGAACCTGCTTCATCAGTTCAGCTACTAAGGTCGGCCAATAGTTCGAATCTCCAATGTTATTAGCGAACTTAGTGGGATTTGGTGGCATTTGGCCAAAAATTTGGTGGGACATGATGTGAGGCTTGTTCACTCAATTCTTGGCCATGACCCGAGATTTCCTCTATATGAACCTCTCCATTGTTGTACACTAATTCGGATATTCTGATCACACATTAAATGAAACAATTCAATCACTGGAATGCCCAAACATGTAAGATAAGCATGCCCAACAAATATATTTAATATAGCTCAAATATCATTAAAAACAAAACCCAAAGCTGCATTATATCATTTCAACTTTTTGTTTACATACATAGCTGCTTGTTTATACATACCAAAATAAAGTCACATCTAGCTGACTAACTATGGTTAGCTCTTAATTCTACCCTAGCTAAAACACTAGCTAGCTCCAAAAACCCTAAATCCGTCATATGCCCAAAAAGAGAAACGAATTTAGGTCCCACAATCGGAAGGATCTAACTGATAATGTCATATACTACACAAAATACATCCATCCAAACCGACCATGCTATAAACAAATAGGGCTCAAAAAGAAAACTACTAACACCAACCCCTAGAATCACCTAACGATCCTTAGATGGATCATCATTCAGGTCGGACTCATTACCAGGCTCTTCGCCTGAATCGAAGCTGCCAGTCGATGCCTTTGACTCAGCATCACTAACCTCTTGCTTATGCTGCTGCTCCACTACTGCTTCATCTATCTCTTTATCCAGCAGTTGCTCCATCACTGCCTCATCAATGTCCTGATCTTCCCCTGGGTCATCCTCCTCCTCCGGATGACCCTCGTTCTCAGAAATAACCACTACTATCTCTGGTATATCATGGAGGTCTACCACCACATGAACCTCCCCAGGACTGTCGGGCATCAGTGGGGTACCTGGTGCGGGCAGGGAGGGTGGTTCTTGTGCTAGTGCTGGAGCTACAGGTGCGAGATGTGCCCAATGTAACGGAAAGACATGCTAAAGAGTCTCCATAGTAATCCCCCTCTACTCAAACTCCTCCCTCGACAACAACTATGTAGTGATAGTTGTCCAAGCCCCCTGGGCCTGAAACCTAGGCCCATCTCAATGTGAGTTCCCTATTATCATAAAATAATGGTAACGGAGCCTGAGCTCTACCCACGGATCAACTATGGATAAGGCCTAGAGCTATCTATGTGTACGGACCATAATACTGTGAAACTCAAAGAAAGGGTCCTGTGCATGAGCCTCTATACTAGCATGCAGCAGCGCAACGTGAGCAGCCATAGATGCACCAGACATCATGTTAGCAGCCATAGATGCACCGGACATCATGTTAATGGCATAAGGTTCCATCTAACAAAAAAAAAACATATATGAGAGGCATACATAACCATAATTAAGGAACATGCAAATGTAAGCAGCCTATATTTCTAATATCATAAGTCTCTAATAATATATGATATTCCTTACTAACAACCCTTCTCGCTCTCCTATATCTAAACTCCATACTCTGTATCCCATTAGGAAAAATCAAAACCTGGCTCTAATAATAAATCTGTAACGCCCCCAAATGTACATAGTTCACTATTTGTGTTCTCATCATTAGTTTCACCAATTTGATGAAATATCCCAAATGATCAGCGTGTTACCGCTATCTAAAAGGACAAGGCTTTGCGTGTGAATGATAAATTCTAGCAACGCTAATCAATGTTTTCTATCAAAAGGCATTCACATAATTACAACCCATCAAACCATATATAAACAGTTCTAACATCAAACCATTCAACTATTCCAGGGTTTACATCAAAATATAGTAACTCTTGTAGAGTATATAGCTTTAACGTTACAAACAACACCACCACCACCACCTCCCAGTGTGGGTCCTGCTTTCGCGGGGTCTGGAGAGATCCAGATGTAGGCAGTCTTACCCCTACCGATATCCCTACCCGCAGGGAGGCTGATTCCAAGAGACCCACAAAAATACGATTTTGAGAAAACAATTTATGGAAGAAGGATTTTGGAAAAACATAGCTTTAACGTTAAAAAGTTTCATAATACAGTGCTCAAAATATCCTAGCACTAACGCATCACTATTCCTTTTGTTTGAACTTTCTTGCTCACTTATCACCTTCAGTCGTCCTGCCTGTCTGAGGGCGATTTACTGAACATTTTCCTAAAATAAAACATGAAAATATTTCGAACTGGGAGTCGAAGCTCAGTACATGCATTCCTGTATTGTTAAATGACCAGTGAAAAGCTAATTGAGCCCGCATTGTAATTCATTTTAATTAAAAATAGGGAATGAGATAAATATAAAACTGTGCTGCCAATTATTATCTGATAATGAAACCGTAGTAACTATTATGATCTGAAGATAGGTATGCACCTACCAAGCCGATCAGGGGACCTGGCCTGAAGCTACACGGGTAACTAAAGGGCAATGCCCTGTAACTGATAACTGATGGGGTCACTGATTATGTGGTAGATCACTTATTAAACGTATTCATTGATGTACTTACCAAAACATTATAATTTTTATAAATACGTGCTGATTTCTAAATTTACAGGCAATGCACGCAGCTGGTACTTTTAATGAAATTCACTAAAATGGAACTTTGCACAAAAGAGAAGGAAACGATAGATTAGGCCCTAATTCTGTACAAAATTATTGTTGTAGGGACATACGGTTAGCAAAAATATTTATTTCATTGCTAACAATTTAGTAAAAGAAAAGTAAGAGCATAACAGGGGCTTAGAAACAATGACTCATAACTCATCCGACCTCTGATTGAGACTCAAAACCCCACTACAAAAAGCTTAGGAAGTCCCAAAAAACTTTCATTTAGAACACCAAGCTTGATTCTCATAATAGAATTCCCAAAATGAGGCTAGAACACAAGCATGTTAGTTTTGGTCCATTCTGCATAGTTTGGTAAAATGACCACAACTTTTTTTGCAAACCTCGGCTTAAGGTGATTCAAAAGGCATTTAAAAGCTAACACACTGAACTATCTGTGAACCAATTATTATAATTTTCCAATGGGCCAATCATTACCAGTTTAATGCCGAAGTCTGTCCTATTTTCCTAAAATTTTCAGCCCCCCACTGTTTTAGCTTTTCCCCCTCTTTTCGCACAAATCCTTAACTTAAATAATTCCTTAAAAGCATGTAAACAAGCTTTGATCTATCCCAACATCATACAAAACCACCACACTCAATTTCACTTCATAATCATATCTAATAATGATCATTTTTAAATCAAATATACACACGAACCAAGCTTAATGTTAATTTAATCCAAACCATACATTACTTTCATTACTTGCCAAAACCCTAATTTATGGCTAACTTGGACTCACTCCAACTCATTTCAAATCTCCAAAAACATCATTATAGACACCAATAGGTTAGAAGATGACCAAATCAAAGATAAAACAATCAAAATCCAATACTTTATCATTAAGCTTGCATGATTAAGGATTAACCCTAACCCTAGCATGGTCCGACCTCAACTCCACCATGATCAACACCAAAGCAACTCTTATTTCTTATCAAAACATCATGATCAAAGATCATGAACATCAAAACACGAATCAAAACTAAAGTAAAAAGCAAAACCAACAAGATTAAGTTCAAGATTACTCACTTTGCTTGAAGGTAAGTAGAGATGGAGATGACGTTTAGTGGTTTTGATAATGGAGGATGGTGGCTAGTGGTACTAAAATGTTGGAGGAGTTGAAGGCCACTGGGGCTAGCCAAAAACTAGTCGGAAAACCCCCAAACAGCTACTAGGGGCTGGCTGGTGTGTAGGAGAGAGAAAGGAGAGAGAAATGGGTTTGTGGGTTAAGTTGTGTTTTGTTTTACTAATCCAAACACTTGGTTGAGTTTTTAACTAGAACAGTGACTTTTTAGGCTAACCATGGTTAAGCTTAATCATGGTCATTAGCTAGGTTAAGAATGCAAACTTATTGGGCTTCAAGTTGGGCCGAAATAAGTTGGGTTCGGGAATAAACATTTCATAACGATAACGTTTTTTTAAAATTGAAAATTAAATTTTTGTAATGTTACGAAAAACAAAATAAATTACTTAGATTAAACTTGTTAGGGCCTACTACCGATTCTTCCAAAGTTTTACGTTAATAAATTAAATAAACAAATAAAATTCGAATTGCCAAGTGAGGGCCCAATAAATTTTTCCCCACCAGGTTAAATAAATGCGATAAATAAATATGAGAAAAATCATAAACATGAGATAATTAAATAAATAAATATAATTTAGGGTTGGGCTATTACACCTAGTAATATCACCTAGTGACTTTTCTGTAGCTAGTTGTACTCTTCTTACGAAAACTAATCCTATGTGGATTGTAGGTTCAAGAGTCCGAACCAAAGAGCTAGGGACCATGAAGTTTTATTGTGCTTCCAATGGGTTCTTCCATGGTTCGGCAAGCACATATGTGGAGACAACAACAAGGTGGTTGTTGGAGAAATCAAAACATGCAAACTAGTCCTGTGTAGCGGTCGATACCCAATCTTATGTGAAATCCTAATTGCACCTAAGATTCTTGGAATAATGTTGCTACGTTGGTTTTATTTGACTATGTTATGACATCTACGCAAAGTTATTTAGTATTTTTTAAGAACACCTTTAGTTTTGGTTCTTCTTTATTAAAAATAGTTTGCTTATAATGGATTGGGTATTCGTTTTACTAATCCAAGTGTTTGTTTCTCAGTATTGACATAATTATGTTGATGTGAAATCTTTATTTGTCATGCTAGACTAAGCCACATGAGTTAGAAGCATATATATGAAAAAGCTAGCAAAATAAGATTTGTTAGCAAGCATATGTGGAATGGCCCACTTGTGAACATAGTCTAGTAGGAAAAGTAACAAGAAACCCATTCAATTTTAGAAAGGTTACTAAGAGCCTCATTTCCATTGTAATTAATTCGTTTGAATATTCATGGTCCAATGGATATCATAATAACACGTAGAGCCTCTATGTGTCATCATATTTCACTTGACTTGGTCTTGTTTATTTAACCTCAGATGAGTCAAAAGTGATTAGTTGTTTTAGAAAACATGTGAGCTTAATTGAATATCAAATAAACCCAAAGGGCCTCAAAGGCCAAATCATCAGTAAATATTTGTTGGCATTATCTATAGTGGATATTGTGATGAAAAAGGAATAGTTTATTAGGTAACTATCTCGAAGAGTTTACAACAAAATGTTGTTGTGGAGAAAGAAAATAAAATGCTCTTTGATATGGTAGGATCAATAATTACACAGAATTTATGAATCTCCTGTTAAGGAGATTTCCTTTTGTTGCAATCTATGATCTTAAAGTTGTGCTTGTAAAGTAAGTTGCTACCATGCTCTATGAGTTATGGATTAGAGCCCAATTCGAGAGTCTTTGGACCTCAAGGGTATACGACCCATGAATACAATCCCTTCTATAGAAGTGCCAACAAAGGAAGGAATAGCGTCATTATGGGATAACTTCGAAAGTTTTTTTTTCCTTATTGGGTTATAAAATAGTGGGAGTGTATTTCTAGATAATTAATCACAATAATAAAAATCAGAGGAGACATCGGATCTCCTTGTCATAACCCTCTTCTACTAGGAAAATATCCTACACTTTCTCTATTAAACGTAATGGAGAAGCTAGCCCCTGTTATGCACACCATAATCTTTTGCACAAAACTACTTGGGAATTTATAACCAATTATGAGTTTGTCTATAAGTTGTCACCTCACTAAATCATATGTTTTCCTTAAGCCCACCTTCATGATGCACCTTGGAGACATATTTTTTCTACCATAGGGCTTGGCGAGATTTTCTTGTATGATAACGTTATAGAGAACAGACCTCTCACTAATAAAAGCCGCTTGTGAATTATGAATGATACTTGGTAGCACTCTCTTCATTCTCTTACTCAATACCTTAGCAATGCATTTGTAAATGGAATTGCAACATGCAATTGGCCTCAAATTGCAAGGGTGCATTGGATTGATCACCTTGAATATCATAGCAAGTGTAGTAGGCTTCACCTGTCCCAATAGCTTATCATGATTGAAGAAATCCCGCACTTCTTCACAGACATCTTGCCCCAGTATGTCCTGAGACCTTTTGAAAAAAAATCTACCAAAGCCATTTAGGCCTACACTCTTGTTATTACCAATAGAGAACGTTGCAGCTTTAACTTCCTTTGTAGTCACAAGTGCCATTAACTATTGTTGCTGCTTTGCATTGAGGCATTTCCCCTCCATAATAACTTCCAATGATGATGCTTTGCCTTTGATGCTGCCCTCAAGAAGGCTTAAAAATGCCTTACCAAGCTAAAATATCAAAACACCAGAATAGAATCTTAAAGAGTCCATCTCATGAATTAATCCTATAATAATGTTGTATATATAAGTCTTGAATTTCTTTTACCATTATTCAACACGTTACTTTGGGGGACAAATGCAGGCCATAATTAATTGATCAAATAAGAGATGATATTGCCTTATATCTGCCACTGCTTTCAAACTTTAAAAGCCAAAAAAAGATATAATAATTAATTAAAATTTATATTTTTCCTATATCATTCGTTTTCTTAGCATTTTAAGGCTACTAATTATTTTCTTTTTCTTCTAACCTCCCCTCCCACCTGAGTGTAAGTTGTAACTTCCATCATGTTGCGTAGCTAATTTTCATCTTTCAGCGCTCATCATTTTTTGCGCACATTCTCTAGCCGTGGAATTCTTTGTCAACGGTTATGATGCTAGACTTTATCAAACTAAGTACTTTGCTATATTTTTTTTATTACTTGGAACTTTTAAGAAGATGGTTTACCATTGCTGGACTAGTATTTTTGTGATATCTTCGGTTTATTATGTATCTAACTTAATGATAAAAAGCAAAAAAGAAATAATAATTTACAAATTAAATGGTACTTCTAAGTTTGCAACCTGGGTTATCATGAATAATAATCTTTGTATCGGTTTTGTTAGTTGCCGCCTTTGGGGCGATGGTTAAGCAGGATATCGAATAGAATATTCTCATTATCTATAAAATATTCCCATTATTTTTCGTTTGAAAATAACTTAATATTTCTTCCTTTATCAATATTTTGCATTATGATTTTAGTATTATACCATAATTGACTTGCAATGAATTAATCATCCCAAGGCCTTAATTCCATTCCCCGCTAAATTTTTTATCAAAAAAATAATTAGGTAATTTCAATATATGAAGATGGAAAAGTTTCATTATAATTAGGTAACTAAATGTATTGCATTTAAAAGGCAATATTGGATATGACTTTCTCATTTACACAAAATTAACTAGACAAGATTCCTTATATAAATGGATAAAGATACTCCTTATCCATTGCCATAAGGGCGATGTTTAGCAAAATCGTAAAACTACCAAATTTCATTGTATCTTCCATGAAAATAAAACTTTCAAGGTCCAAATTACGTCATCATACCAGATTTATATGATATGATTTACAAATATAACTGCTGACAATAACGTGGCTTCTATTCTTTCCTATCTACCTTCTTCTTCTTCGTTGGCTTTTTATTTGTTGTCTGACTTTTCTTTAATATCTCTTTAGTGTTTGAAATTTCATTTACATGACATAAAGAAACCGAAATGGTACCCATTCAAGTTTAGCAAAAAAAGATAAAAAAATAAAAACATTAGCAAATTATACCAGTTATGTCGCAGGAATAATGAGCTTTTACTTTACTTCTTTCATGCGTTCTGCCTACTAATATGGTAACAATAGTATTTGGACTCATGTATTTTTTAAAAATTTTTTACAAGGGTAAAAAAAGAGATAATAATAATGTTAGGTGCCTCTTCTTGCAAAAGTACACCTAACTACATCCTCAATTGAAATTGCCCTAAGAGATGGTGAAAAACACACATCAGATGAAAATGAGGTAGTAATAGAATGACCATATTTGGCCAACCAGTCTACTATCATGTTTGCCTCTCTGAACACATGATTAGTGAAAATTTGGATGCCTTTGTCTCTCCAGGCATGAATATCCTTGATTATGTTATGAATCTACCAGGGGATGTGAATCTTTCCTTTCAAAGCCTAGATGACTAATTTGTTATCGCCTTCTACTATTAAATGATCAAACCCTGCTTTGAATGGCGAATATAAACCATGGTGTAGTGCTCCAGCCTCTACCTCTAAAATTGAAGTGCTGTCATAGTACTTTGCTCCCACCTTAAGTAATCTGCCGGTCCAATCTCAGACAATGAAGCCTCCTATTGCTAAAAAATTGATGAGTGATCTGTCAAAATTAAGTTTGATAAATCTTGAAGGAGCGGAATGCTTCCTCACAAAATGGATTGAGGTGGAGGGGGAAGAAGAAGACCCCCTTAAAATAGTATCAACCAACATATAAGATCGGATTCTCCACTTCGCACTAGCATTTTTTGCTTGTACTATACAAACAAGGGGATTGAAAATTTCATTTTTGAATACTGTTGCATTCCTAGATTTCCAGATACTCCACAATAGGAACAAAAACTTTTGTTTTAACTTTGAATTATGCGAGGATTGAATCCTATGCACACTTTGTATTAAATCTTGACATCCCGCGGCAGAAACACTGAGTGGAAGCCAGTGGTGTTTATCAGTTGCTTTCCATGTCTTAGTAACTGCCTTGCAATCTTTAAATAAATGTTTTGAAGATTCAATATTAGCAAGACATATAAGGCATATTGGATCAATATAGAGTCCCCTTCTCAAAAGGGTACCTCTCAGTGGTAGCCCTTTATGGCACAATTGCCATAAAAAAAACTTTAATTTTAGGCATAGTGTTAATTTTTCAAATCCAAGGAAAAGCCCAGTTAGAAGATTTATGGAATTGGACATTATGGGCTACCCATGTGGCTGATTTTGTAGAAAACTCACCTGAGCTATTCAATTCCCAACAAAAGGAATCTTCCGTCTCATGAATGGGTAATGAAATGCTTTAACTCATGTACGGCACAAGCTGCAACTAAATCACATGTATCACCTTTGACGTTATTTGTAATATGTCCATTGTAATTGATTATGTTTATAGTTTCAAAATTAGATCATATTTGCTATATTTTCCTTGAAAATAGCAAATATCTTTGAAA
>JAKOGI010000426.1:437500-609004 GCA_029747015.1 Carnegiea gigantea
ACCCGATTGGTTATCTCTCGTGCAAATGGTGTGAAACATGTGCTACAACATTCTCTCCTTTCCCATGGAGTGTATTCGTTTGGTTCTTTAACCAAAATACTCTACAGACAATATTTGGACACCATATTGTCCAAATTGATTTCACAAATCTACTTATTAACCTGAATTCACTTATGGCCTCTTCGAGGTAGACTAGGTAAAAATTCATTTTTACTCATATATCGTAATGACCTTTTGTCGTTATCAAGGCAACATATATAATTTTAAGTCAATATGTTCTCATGATTATACTTCTGATAATTCTACTTAAAATCTTGTCTCATCTCCCGCTGATACTTTAATCAATGGAGGCGGTTACCCGTATGAGAGGACTAACCTCAAGTCTACTCGACATGCTTTTTACATTAAAAAATGTACAACAAGCATCGACGAATAAGAATGCATATTTAAACATTCTAATGATGAGTGTATGTAGAATAACTTGTTTGAATGTCATATTAGAAAATCACTTTGTGAACATCAAGAAAACAATTTGTGAACAACATCCCAGGACGTAGTTGTCTTCTATGAAGACTGTTAAGCCTTTACATGCTCAACAAGTACATCCCCTTGCCAGGGCTAGCTCAATGGCTCTTAAACCATTTCCTTCGCAGGAAAATACTTTACATTCACTCTCTTAGTGTCTCACCATGTTTTTTGCAAAATCGAACGTTATGTCCAATCCTTTTGGTGTTATGATAATACTTAAGGTTCTTGGTATGTGTGATCCCAAGTTGTTCTAGTAAATCATTACTGGATAGTACCATTTGGTCCACCAACCAAATAATCTAATCTATTAAACCAAACAGACTCTTGCGCCTTTAAGGATAGAGCCATAAACTATTCTTATAACAAGGTAATATATGACTGGTTTTTGCCACGTTGGCATCACTGTTAAGTTAGAGGACATATTTGGAGGTTCAATTTCTCATCTAAACCTGCCACAGTCAAGACATAGCACCTCTTTTGATGCAAGTAATTGCCTATGTACCAAAAGCGCATTATCAAGGGTTGCTCTTAGGTACCTCATGACTTAATTTTACGCCACTATGTTAGTCTCAGGTCTAGTTAATAACTATTTAAAGATACCTTACCTAAAGTGCACCACATCATCCATTAGACTTCTAACCACACTTAACAAAGCAAGTTCTACTTATTATTCCTTTTCTAGTATAGTGTGGACACATTTTACTATAAGGCATTACCTCTGCTAATTTGAGCACTGTATGGTCATAGTTTCTCGTATTAGATTACACAAAGAGACTTTAAGGTCACAATTAACCTTACATCCCCACAAACCTCATGTTCGTGATCCTTTTCAATGGTACATCACTTAATCCCCTATAAGATTGGTATTTGCACACCCATGTGTTGTGACTTTAGGCCTAAACTAGTAATAATAGCTAGTGAAATGTGAAATTAGGATAAAGCACACAATAAGAGGAAAAAACTCTTTTGTAGTTGATCCTATCCTATTGTGTGTACCCTTTTTGCAACAAATTGAGTCTAATGCCAACTGTGCTATTAGCCTCACAATTTAAGAATCGATATGTTCTAAAAAAACTTTGTGTGCCAATAGTTTAACCAACTGTTCACCTTTATTTACTCCATTTAATTTCCATTGCCTTAATCCACTTGTCCTCAAAAGGGTCTGAAAAGGCATCTTTACTTATTTCTATTTTGTAGGAGTATCCTTAGAACGTTCATTTATGTCATTGCCCAAATGGCATGGAGGAATGCTTTCTAACAACCATATCTTTGTAGACATTCATATAATCTCAAGTCTTTCCTCTTTGTATTGATTTTACTCCTACTCAAACCAAGACCAATCATCTTGCTCTCACTTGGAATAAGAATAGAATTTGCTCCCACTTGGAACAAGAATAGGATTACTTTCATTTGCTCTTGATGATGAAGGTGCACCTTGATGATAAAATTATTGATCATTAATTAAAATCCTCCCACTTGAATGAAGGGATCCGATTCGGTTTGGAGAACTAGTAGAGATAACTCTTAACCTGCCTCACCCTTCTTTGGCTATCCATTCTTTAGAATGTGATATATATTGATTTAGCCTTACAAGGTGAGTTTAGGTTTCACCTAGGTTGTAAATCTTTTCAATTAAGTTACCTACGATTTATCGATGACTTATTACTATTATGTAAAGCTTAGAAAAAGAGTGTTAAATTTCTAGTGGCAGCATTTTAACACTTTTCGGAATGTTCTAGTTTATCAACTAATCAGAAGAAGTTAGTTCTTGTTTGTACAGGAGTGGACCAATCCATGAAGGAGGAGCTAGTTGAGTACATAGGGTTTAAAATGGAAATGCTATCATGCAAATATTTGTGTGTGCTAGTTAGGGTGACACAAATATGCAGGGCATTCTTATGGAACTTTGAAAATCCAAAGAGGAAACTAGCTCATACAACTTGGAAAACAATTTATTTACCTAAAAGGGAAGGTGGTATGGGAAGTAAAGATTGCAATAATTGGAATGTTGCAGTGGTTGCAAATCTTATGTGGCATGTGACTATGATGAGAGAAGATTTATAGCTCAATTGGGTGAATCGCTACTACTTAAAGGGAGAACCTATGTGGCAATGTAAACAATCGACAAAGAATAGTTGGTATGGGAGGAAAGTTCTCAAAGCCAAAAATATAGTGAAGCATGGGTTTGATAGTACATGAACTAGCAGGGCCACAAGCACACAGTGGCATTGTAGCAAATTAAGATCGATCCCATAGAGATTAGGTCAAGCTACTGAGCTACGTTCCCTCAAGATAAGCTAAGCAAATTAAAATTTGAGCTAGAAATTAAACTAATGTACTATCTAATCCAATGGATAAATAATCAAGGAATTATACAAAACTAGCAATCCCTCAATTCATGGATCAATAGAGCACTTGTTCCGTAGTTGGTTGTTTTAAAACCGACAATGGAAGTACCATAACCCTCTTTCAAGTGAAGTGATATACCTTAATCTAACCAGTTACCAGTTCTCAAAGGCTCTTGATATATTTAGGTTCATTAAGCATACGATTATCAAATTTGTGGTTTCTTGATTGCTGTGACTTTCTCAAGACTCCATACAATGAAGTCAAATCCTAGGGCTCTAGCATCAAATTTCACCTTTCAGTTCTTCACTCAATACACAAAACTTGCAAGGAAGTGATGAAATTTCTCACAAGATAATAAACATCTAAGATTTTATAAAACAATCCAACAAATTGCAAAGTGCCAAAAGATATTAATACAAGATTGAGAAATTAACTAGTACTTATGTAATACTCGCGTAAATTTTTTTTTTACTTTTCATTAAGCTGCTTATAATGCTCTTTTTACGTTATAAAAATCGTATTTTATTAACGATCTGAGTTAAATTATTTTCTATGTGCCTATGTGAGCGTTAATTTCATTAAAAAGAATGTTATTGTCATTGTTATTATTATTATTAGTTTTGAAAATCTTTCAATGATTTTTAGTATGCATTTATAAGGGTTATTAACGAGTACGATTTGGTTGTCAATCTTAGAAGCAGTTCGATGTTTATTAAATCGAACCTTGTCATACCTAGGAACGAGCAATCGATGAAAGGTCGTGTTGTCAATTTGACTTTAGAGTTCGGGATACAAATTAGGCTAACGGTACCAATGACTGATCCGCTCGGAACAAAAAGGAAGAAAGGAGGGGTATTTTAGTAAAATCGCATGTGGCCTTTTTCTTCTTCTCCTTTGTGGCCCCCTCCCCGACAGCCCCCCTCTCTCTCCCCTCTATGTTTTCTTCCTCCTCTCTTCCTCCATATATATGCGGCCTCCAAGCTCCATTTTGCAGCAAATTTTCGCCACACATAGCTGCAAAATTCTACCCATTTAACCTTCTGCACAATATATCTACCATTTGGTGTGAAACCTCGGCTGAAATCAGAGCAAAACCACCACATTTTTGGTGAGTTTGGGGAGGTGATTCGAAGCTCCAATGCTTGTAAAAGTTCAACCATGCAATCTAGTTGTTAGATGCTTTAAAACCTCTATAAATTGGGGACAAATTCATAACTTCAAGCATCCATCTCAAGTTTAAGTCAGTGAGTGAAGTTTGGTTGAAATTAGGGTTCGAATTGCATAAGGTTGGGGCGTGGATTGGGTCTATCTGTGCGCTAGTGAGCAAGGTCGGGAATTCGGAGTTGTTCGAGCACCTAAAGCCGAGCCCAGTAGCCTTTGAACAACCATCTAGCTTGGAATCAAGGTGGGGATTTCTTTACTCCGAAATTACTATTATTTTCAATGAATTTAACTAAATCAGTTAGCGTATGTTGATTTTGAGTTTAGAAATTAGTTTGGGTGAACTTAAAATCGAAATTGAGAAATTATGAACACGGTACTGATTTTGGGTTCGAATTGATGCTGGATTTTAATAACTGGATAGTTTGGAGAAATGCTGAACAAATAGAATGTTTTCATAGTACAGTAATTTCATCAGCTTATTAGCCTGAATTGTGTTTGAAGCCTAAGGATGCTTATCGGGCGAATTAAGGTATTAGTGATGCATGCTGATTTCTGTTCAAATGTTATCGCTAAATCAGCATAGTTATGCTTAAATTCTGTTTACGGCTATCATTAAGAATGCTACGCTTAATTATGAGGGTTTTGTGAATTATTGGTTCGGTTATGATGGCAATGAACCGAGTTGGTAGTTGGATGGCTTGAGGTGGAACTATTGAGAAATTTGATGTCCTTGTGGTCGGCGTTATGTGAAGAGAGAGCCTGGGTTGTGAATTGCTGCAATCGTATGGATTGCGAGGCCATGTATGGCTCATTGGGCAAATTCTGCCAAGTTGTGCTATGAAGTGTATGAATATGCTACTTGTGAACCCTTTCCCCTCGATGTGGTACATGATACTATATGGATAATTCTTGAATTTTAGACGTCTTTAAGAAGGGGGTCGTTAAAAAGCTTGTTTTATAATTGCGAATGCTTTAAACGTTGTTAGTTGCCGACCAATTTGTGGAGCTGTTTGCGACCTAAAAGGATCCTAAATCGTCGAACTAGTCAGTAAATGACCCAACTGACTAATCGATAGGCCTAGGAAGCTGAGAATGAAGCTAGACGTTTGTTTAAAAAAGTTTTGAGGTCTTACCTTATTCACATTTCCTTCCTTGTGATTTAGAAAAGATTGAAACAAACTGAAATGGCAACTGAAGATGTCAATTATGAGATTTGATTTGAAATAGATGTTAACTAAGTGCTTTAAATCTTTGAATATGCTTCAACTTACGAGTTAGCAAGCTTATTATAACATAAAGAGGTTTTTAAGTTGAAAACGAAACAAGCTAAGTATTTTAAGTTCAAATGTGTTTTGAAATGAGAGTTAGCAAATTTATTACGATTTCGAGAGGTGTTCAAAGTGAAAATGAAGAGAACCATAAACCATTGGCAGGTTTATGGGCTATTTTACTAGATAAGCATGCTTTTAATAAAGTAAGCACTTATTAAAGAGAAATTATTTGTTATTCACTTGAGGTGGAACTCACTGTTGAGTTAGTCAATGACCTCTTTTATAACATACGAAGATTGAATATGATTTTAAGGCTAAGATAGTGCTCGACGATTGGCTAGGCTCCAGGAGTTAGACCCAGAAGTAGGAACCCTAGAAGACCCTGACGAGGGTAAGGTATGGTAAAATCTTGTGAGCGGGGATTGGACACAAGATATGGTTATCTAGGTGTGAGTTGTTCCTCCACAAAGGTAATGTTGATGACATGAAGTGAGACCTTGAGCTTGAAAATTGGACACAATAGGGCGTGAGCTGTTTCCCTCAAAGGTAATGGGAACTAGACGCAAGATATGGCTATCTTAGTATGAGCTGTTCCTCAGATATATTATCATGTGTGACGCATGATAAAACCTTGAGGGGGACTGGACGTAAGATATGACGATCTTGATATGAGCTGTTGCTCCACAGAGGACAATATCGAAGTTAGAGTTGCTCTGCTGAGATGCGTTTCAGCTAAAAAGTTATGCATGTATACCCTAGGGATAACGTGAGTTATGAATGATGATCTCATTTACGGCGAGGTAGATCTCCCCTAGCTAGCACATTGTTAGATCTTATACGTGAATGAAAACGTATTTTCCTAATAAATAAGCAAAGTATTTGGCATTTCGCTATTCTAAGTATTTCAGAAAGAAAGAAAGTTTTCAAGGGCCATTGAGGGGCCAGTTCAAATAAGATTCGTACAGCTCATAAGGGTTATTAGAGGACCAATACGAAAGAGATTTCCTTTTAAAGAATATAAGCCCTAAGAGGGTAAGTAAAAGTGATTTTATGAGCCTTAAGAGGCTACGTAAAGTGTTTTAACATTAAGGAATATGTAAGCTTTAAAAGGACTAACGTAGTTTGAAAATCATTCCTTGATTATAATATGAGTTATTACGTTTTCAAGATGTATTTCAAAGCATTTTATCTTATCTTTATGCTTGCTCACTTACTGTTGTGGTTCGCTTGCTTACGTGCCTAAAAGCTTGATCAGTAAGGAAGCATTAGACAATGTAAGGTCATAGAATGAATTGAGTGGCTGGTATGAGCATTAGGGATGGAAAACCCTCCTTGAGGACTATACTTGCCTAATATGATAGTAAAATATAAAGATGTGATATGTGACTATTATTAGTATTATTGCCTACAAATTGTTTTGGTTTTAAGGAATCGAGGAATTCTCACTGAGCGTGTGGTTTTTCACCCCTTTACTTACTCCGTTTTCCAGGTCCAGTTTGAGTAGGTATAAAGGATGTTTTTGGAGTTACTTGTTACCGAATCATCGGAAGTCTTTTGCCAGCGTCATGAAGTGCTCAGTGCTTATTATGTTATAATTATTTAAGCTCATTGTTGTATGTGTAGACATGTAGTTGGCTCTATGCCTATATATGCATTATCATAACCTTGTTAGCTGGTTTGACCTTTGAGGAGCCCGAGCGGGTGCCCCGAGGCGATGATTCTTGTTGTTTTGTACATGTCATGCCTCCTTACCAGTTTACAGGTACTCTTAGCTGTGCTAAGACTATAAAACGTCGTATAAACAGGGAAAACTCTTGTCGTTTTGTTCTAGAATGACTATCTAAATGCTAATCCAAACCCTCGATCTTTAATAGCATTAAGCACCTCCCCTAGGGATTCCTGGCAGTGTGACCCCTCCTCGAGTTGGGGGCGTTACAACTTACATAAATTCAAGATCAAAACAGTAACTGCCACTCTAAATTACAAAACATAAATCCTAAATGAGAAAAGAGAAGAGAAGGTAAGAGAATTGCTCATCCAAGATTGCGCTTGAACTGTTGTTGCAAACTCGGGTTAGAATCCTTGCAAATCTCTACTTGCTTTCTCTTACTCTAATCCTAATCTATATGATGAATGTTGAAGATTGGAATGGAATAGATCCTGAGATGAGGCTGAAGACAAGCCGTTTATTGTAAAAATGCTGCAGCCAAACAAAAAAACTGTCAGGAAGTCAAACAGTCGTGAAGAAAACAAGGCCAGTCTTGGAAGGAGGGCCACCACAACCTGACCATAGTGACCACCATGGTCCGTGGTCCCCACTATAGGCTGGAGGTGGTGCCCACTAGTCAGGCTGCTCACTTTTGTTCGTCCTACTGCTTCTTCCTGGATCCTCCAAGACCATGGTTCTGGCCATGGTTTGTTCGTGTTAGGTGTCTTTGGGTCATTTTTGCTACCTTATTTGATCCACAAGGTTTCAAAATTATCATTTCACCATCATGCTTTGGGTTCATAGAATCAAAATACGCAAATACTCTTAAAACAAGCAGAACCAAGCATAATAGAAGAAATAAGGGTGTAAATCATACAATTTAGCACACTAATCCCGTAAAATGACACCCAAACACTCATAAAATCCTATGCAAATATGACATTCATCAAGAACCAAATGGATGGCTAAACCAAGGGACATTTACTCAGCTTAATCTGGGTATGAATTGACCAGTGACAAACAAAACCCTAAGTGATAGTGCTCATCCGCATGACACAAAAATAGAATTCTTAGATGTGCCTTTGTGGAATGGATGACTCTACATGAAAGAGAATATGCTAGGGATAAACATAAGCAATTTGGACTGCAGATAGAGGCGAATTGTGTTTTGTACCAAACTAAAGAGGAAACCCATAATCATACGTTTTTCTATTGTTAGTTCACAAGAGAAGTACTCAGATGGATTTCAATGGACCTGCTGCAGACGCATATGCAAGAAGGCATGGGAAACCCATAATCATACGTTTTTCTATTGTTAGTTCACAAGAGAAGTACTCAAACTTCTAGGAAGTAGAAGACAACATAGCAAATTCTATGTAGCAATATTAGTGATATTTTATATGTTCTGGCAAGAGAGGAATAGACAAGTAGGGATTATTTTACTTTAATTCATGACTGTAGTAGGAAGATTTTAAGTACATGGACGGGGATAGATAACTAATGCTATATAGCTTGCCTGGGTATGGCTAGGTTACATTTGTGATGTTTTGGTTGAAAGGAATGGAAGCAAAGCTAACTTTTACCCCAAAAAAAATAAAAATTATGAGATGGAATCTTTAAGATTTTTTTTTTTTTGTGTATTGACATTTTGAGTTGACTAATCACATAGTTTAGAATAATTTTTAAAATAAAGAACTATTAAAGGTTGTTTGGTAAAAGTCATTCTCAATAAATATTTAGTTATTCTCTTAACTATTAGTAGTAACACTTGTGCATTTCGTCTTATATTATTTACGACATAAGACCTATTAATTTTGATAGAAAATGTAACTTGTTTGACCTTCATATCTTTTGAGATTAAGACAAAATGCTCAACCTTAAATGATTCAGGCCTACCACAAAATTATTACTATTTGGAAATGTATTTTTTATTTTTCGTTTAAAAAGAGACCTGCAAAGGCCTTTATCACTTCACTTGGCCGGCTTTCTTTTTTTTTTGGTTTAGTTTAGATTTCAGAACTTAGCAAGTTTTTATTGAATACTATGTCTTTTGCCCTATTTTCATATGTTGCTTCTCTTTTTCGTATGCTTAATGCTTATCAGTGTTTTTTTATGTTATAATATACATACGCAGAACAAAGCAGGATAAAAATAGAATGCCAGGTTTTAACATACTACTAGAATATAAATTGATTGGATTGGGGGAAGGGGGAGAGAAACAATAGGGGGGGGGGATAGGAAAGTACATAAGATAATGTCCTAATAGCTCTTATTTTACGGTCTTATCCTCGCTAATTAGTGATAATAATTTTTTATTGATTGATTTAGAGGAAATAAATCTAGGATTAGGTTAAAATACGTTAAGCAAAAGTTATACATTAATTGGAGTCTTGGCTTATTCTTGGTAGGATTTTTATGGTTAGCAAGGGAAAATGTCATCCTCTGGATGATGAGAGATTAGCCTAAACTTATCTCAATTTTGAGTGAGTTTTGATATGATTAACTAAGCTAAATTACCCTAAAGTGCAAAGTTAAACTATCTAAAAATAAGGGATCAAACGTAACACAAACAATAAAAATTAAACTAACCTAGCTACCAACTTACAAAACACAAATATAAAATACTTAGTACATTAAAAAGGGTAATCGGGTTCGACATGGGCCATGGCATGCCATGACCACCAACAATTCCCAACAATGCTTAGAAGATCGACCAAAATGAAAATCAATCCCATATAAACTATTAAACCTAATAATAAACAATAAAAGCGAGGAGAGAGAAAGTAACTTGCAAATCAAACTCTCTTGATTATGGATTTTTCATGATCAATGTGCTTCTAATCAATACCTAATCACCATAGAACAACAATCAATGTCAATTATTGCTTCCATTGTTGATTTGTGAACCTTGAAATGTCCAACCCAATGTTACAATGATGATAGTGAAGATTGGAAAAGGGGGAATGTTAAAAAAGGAAGATTAAGTTTTGAGGAGTAGATTAAGGGTCTGTTTGGACGGGGAGTAGGGAGGAGTAAAGGGGAGTAAAGGAGAGCGAGTACTCCCCTTTACTCTTGTTTGGGAGTAAGAAAAGGAGAGTGAGAAGGAGTAAGTAAGAGTGACTCTTACCCCTCCTTTACTCCTCTTAACTCTCCATTTTCTTACTCTCCAAAATGGAGTGTAAGGAGGAGTAAGGACAAGTAAAAATGTGGATTTTATGTATTTGCCCCATGAAATCTAAGTATTTTAACCTACTTAGTGTGGACATATGTGTCAATTCTTTCACTAACTCTTATTTACTCTCTTATTCTTCCAAACAAGGGTTAGTCCTTACTCTTTATAAACTCCTAAACAAGGGTACGCAACTTAATCTTGCTTACTCTCCCTTACTTTTACTCCTTCTTACTCTTATTTACTCTTACTCCTCTAACTTACTCTCTTTCCAAACGGACCCTAAGGCTTCAAATCCATTGTGATTGATCCAATAACCTCCTCATAAGCCCTAATACATAACAAATCATGGGTTAGGGTGATTCTTGATTATCTAAAAACAGAGAATTGTGAGAAATTTAGAAGAAAGAAAGTGAGATTAGATTCTAATAAGAGAAGAGTATCAAGTAAAATGCAAGAAATCAATCAAAGCTAAACTTCTATTCATAGAGAATAGCGAGTTCACAATGACTGTCTGGAGAGAAAAAGTATTAATAAACTACAGATGAACTCTAAAAAGTATGCCCCCCTTTCATTAGCCCAATCTCGATTTTTATATAATCGACACTACAGGTTGGCACGAACAGCCCGTGTTAATTTTCTGTTCCCTAAGATGGATCCTACTGAAAACCAGGGGTGGCAAGAGTGTGCCAAGTAGCAAGGTAGCCCGTGCCAAAACTCTATTGCTCTTTTTCTTCTCTTCTTTAGCTCTGGCATGCCCTGAACAGCTTTGGCACACCCTGGACTTTTTTCTTGCCGCTTCCAATCTTCTAGGCATCGAAGTTAGTTGATATTTGCTCCCATTTGGAACTTTTTCCCTTAACTCCTTCAAAGCACAGAACACCAATAAATAACTACATTAGTAGTTATTTGCGGAATTATTTACTTTCTGAACCATCGAAGTATGGTGCATGAATTTTTTGAACTCACAACTATGAAATTAAATTTTCGAAACCATTGAACTATTGTGCAATCAAGTTTTGGGGGCCAAGCTACTATTGAGCTTTTTATATAGTTCCCAAAACTTTTCATATTTACAAACTTTACCCAAATCCTTAAAAATTTACTTTCAGAAATTTTAATTTTGTTCATGTGATAATTTTCTCATAAGTACTACTTGAAGCCCTCTTTAATATAGTATCAGAGCCATGTGACCACAAATAATTAAGATAATTAAGGTAGCTAATGATTAATTAAGCTAATTAATTATATTTAATGCTTGAATCGTCATCTTCTTGTCCTACTCCTAATTATTCTCATATTGTGCACTCACCCGATGGAACAACTTTAGTAGCACCTTAACTAAACTATATCACTGAATAGTTTTAGAATTAAAAATCAAATTAGCAAAAATTAAGGCCAAAGCTAGGGATATAAAGAAGCAATTATCAGTAATCCATCTTTAATCAACGAAATTATACATAGTGGAAAATTTGGTCTAAGTATTAGTACTCCATTTCAGTATAAATATCTTTTCTAAAACTCAAAAAACAAAAATATATTTCCTTTGCATTATACAAAAATCCAGAAAGAAGTAGGAGAAAAATCAACTGAAAAATCATCTGAAAAGGCAGAGAAAGAAGAAGAGGATGGAGTATACACAGTATAATCTTGAAGAATTGCAGAATATGTTTGATAAAGAACAAAATTCGGAAGACTTAAACAAAATTCTGGGAGAAATAGTTGATAAACAAGATGTATTATCGGATGATAATGAAGAGATAAATAATGCCTCGATAGAAGAAGAAATATATCAGTAGATGAAGCTAATTAAACCAGAGGATCTTAATGTTATATCTTTTGAAAAAATTAGAAAGAGATTAAATAAAAAATATTAAAAAATGGTATTTAATGACAAAATTAATGAGATTAGAGAAGAAATCAACGCAGAAGAAATCGAGACCAATCTAATTAATAATGTAGTTCTTAAGCCGGAAGCATCTGGTGAACCTCCTAGAAGAAATACTCACTTTATGAGGCCTCGGTACATTCTAGTAGGATGTACAACTAACTTTTCCTTTGGTTTTGTCCCAAGGAAAACCACAACTTTTGAAGAGATTGGCCTTACTCCAATTAGTCAAACAGAATATATCTTAAATATTGATGGAACTCGCAATAGAGAACAAATATTTGATCATTGCAAAAGTGGCATGAATAGTGTCCTAAACTTAAATACTACATGGATTGCTAGAAAGTTTTTAAATTATATCGAGAATAGTTTTTCTGGAACTGTAGCTGATTGGCATAATTCATTAAATGAGGATGAAAAAAATGCACTAAGAATAATAGAAACACCAGCTGCATGTTCAAAAATCTATGTAACGGAATCAAAACTAAATTCATCGGAGCTAAACTTGATTTTGAAGAAAAAAGAAGAGAATGGCAAAGAAAGATCAATAACATCGAATTATAGGATATGAGGTGTCTGGAGAATTATATTACTGAATTTAGTCAATATTATTACAAAATTAGGTATAATGAAACCAGTCTTTGTATGTTTTATGGCAAAGTACCACATACAATCAATTCTATAACCAATGAAAAATACATTGCATGGCTTAAAAAAGAAGATGTCATTGATACCCATGGTTTTAAAATATCTTATCTAAGAAAACGAGTCAATGATCGTTGTCTCGATCTCCAGAAGCATAAGAAAACAAAGAAGCGATTTCTAACTTGTTGGGATAATCCTCACCTATCGGGAACGAAATCTGAAAGGAGAAGAAAAAGAAAATTTTATAAAAAAAGAGCTTTAAAAAGCAAAGGGGATAGAAATATAAAAGAAAATATTATAACAAACCAAACCCTAACAAGCAAAGGGGATAGAAATATAAAAGAAAATATTACAACAAAACAACCCCTAAAAAATGAAGATTTTTTTAGGAAAGTTGTTTATTGTTCTGCTGGAAAAAACAATTGCAAGTGTTAGGTAAGCAGAGAAGTAGGTCATTATGCAAACGAAGGCGAAAATAGGAAGAATAACAAGCTTATTGAAACCTTGGGTAGTTTAGACTATTTTGACCTTAGCGATGAAGAAGCACTAGATCTAGCCTTGAAAATAACAACGTAATTGTTGAGATTATAATAGAAGATGAATATGAAGAAAGCAATTAGGAAGAAGCTAGTCACATATTGGAAAGTAGCTCAATTAATCTTGGTGGTCTTAAGGAGAAAAATTTATTATAGATAACGAGAATAAAGATGTCAAAGCAGACATGATGTATTAAAAAATCCATCTTTCAATTAAAGAGCAAGTACATATGCAAAATGATGGAAAGACATTTAGAAATAAAAGACTGTGAGTATGATATGGGAGAAGTTAATCTCATTAACTGGGAAAATATCCTTAAGCATAACAAAGATACAAGGTATCGATATATTCATGTTAGAAGTGTCCAAGTGCAAATTATTCCTTTTCAGTATTATGGCAAAGATGCTAATGTTTGTGCTTTGCTCTGTGATATCAGGCATACCAAATTTAATAATCAAATTATCACAGAGACTAAGATAAATTTATGTAATAGATTAGTAGGATTCAATTGCCGATCTGGATATTATGTAAGCCTAAAAGATGAATTTATCAAAAACTTCCTATCCCTTAAGATAAAAACAGTTAGGATGGACATGAAAAGATGAGGATGCCCACTTAGATGTTTTGAAAAATAATCTACAAATTGGATGGTAATATAGATCCAAAAACTAAGTTAATGATGATAGAGGCAGAAAAATTTGAAAGTCCCACTCCTATGTAAAAAATCTAAAGGAGAAAATCCAATCCTCAAGAGATAAAGATTGATAGGTCATGGATATCGAGATTTACCAAACCCATAAAAATCAATAAGAAAAATGTAACAAAATTAATGAGAATGTTAAAATCACCATTAAAACCCAGTTATTAAGAAGCATGAGTACAAGATTAGAATAGGAAGAAGGGTCTTCTTTAGCTAAAGAAGAACTTAAAGAAGATGATACAATTAGCATAACTAGTAAAATGAGTAGAATGAGCTTTGAATATGCAAGACATAGTGTAGATTGAAGTATGAGTTTAGATTAAAAAAAGTCATTGGTACAAGACAAGAACTGTTAGTCACTACCAAAAAAGAAGGTTTCACCAACAGATGTCTAGTGACATAAAATAACTTCTGTTGGTAAAAATAACTATTAGCAACAGATTATAACTTTTGTGGGTGTTAAAATTTTGAGATTGGGCGCGCCATAACAATTCCCATATTCCCAACAGATAACAACTAATGTGTTGGTGTTATTAATATATTACTAATAGTTTAATTTGTTGCTGGTATTATAATTTTATTACCAACATTAGCAGCCTAAAAATAAATATTGTTGGTATTATTTACCCAAATATGTGCCGCAAAATATGACTTTCTGTTGGTAAAACACTTTAAAAACTTAAAAAAAAAAAAGAAAATTACAATTCCCGAAATTAAACACAAACCCCGACTCACGATCGGCCCCTTCTTCTTCATTCTTCGCTGCTGGTTCTTCTTCCTCCTTTATCTCCTTCGCCATTCTTCCTCTTCGCGGTTCACCTCCGTCATCTCCTTCGCCGTTCTTCTTCTTCTGCCCAGCAAATACACAAATTCTTCATCCCCTTTTGCTGTTGGTCGCCATTATTGCTGCTAATTTTGGAGGCTCTTGATTTTCGCAGGTAACTTGCTTGCGTTGCCATTATTGTTCAATCTAGTTTCACAATCTACCCTAGTCTTCTAATTTCCACTTAATTTTACTTTGTTGCCCTTTTCCGATGTCGGTAGCCGAGAATTTAATTTGGGTGCTGGGATTTGACAAACACGCAAGTAGAAGAACACCCTAGGGTTCTGCTTTGTTTACATCCTCACCATTAGGAGAACGGTAAGTTGCTATTAGTCCTTTGATTCTGATTTTTATTTGTTTAGGGTTAGGGCAAATTTGATTATGTAAATTCCCCTGTACGTGTGTGTTTATCTGATTTAGGGTTTACATATCTGATTGTGATTGTTGCTACTAGTTAGTCCTTTGATTTTAATTGTTATTTGTTTAGGGATCTGCTCTGTTTACATATCTGATTGTGATTATTCGTAATTGTGTTTGTTTCCAATTCATGCTTCTGGTCATCAGGTTGTCCGGTCTGGTAGAACAACACTTCTTCTAGAAACAGAGAGAGAAGGAAAATAAGAGCAACAGGTAGCTGGCTCTCCTTTGGCTTAACTTCAGTGGATAAGAAACCACAAGGCAATATCTTTCAGCTTTAGTGTTTTGGTTTATATAGAGAGCATGGTGGGGATGGGGAAAACTAAAGTTTAGTTAAAATTCAGGTGTTTAAGATACATATCAGTCAGTTTAATTTATAAAGTTTTTGAGAATTGTTATCCGAAACTTAGATTTTAATTTAGTATATATTTAACTTTGGAACTCATTTACACACCCCCAAAAAAAACTTTAGATCAACATAAGTTGATTTAAGTGATTTGGTACTTATTTTCTTATCTTCCTAATTTAAGTCCTATAAGTAAATAAAAAAATATAATGAAAAGTTATCCTTCTTTATGAATTGTGAATAATACAATTTAGGCACTAAAAATCCAAATACCGCCCCCCCAAAGAAAAGAAAAAAAAAACTTTGGCCTGACCCCTCAAAAATATTGAAAAAAGAAAACGTTGGGACTTGGGTGGCTGGGAATTGGTTACAGTGAACATGGCAAAAGGATGGTCTGAAATCTGTCCCTATATCAATCACACAATATATAATATATGAATACTCTCATTTTTTTTTTTAATTCTCTTTTGTTGCCAAATGATATTAATATAAAGTGGAAGATGCATTGGATATGCACTACAAAAAATACGACTTGTGCCAACAGGATTGATTTGTTGGCAAAGAATCAGTTTACTGTTGGAAATGGCTATGCCAACAGAAATATGTCTGTTGGTTGTACTATTGAAATTTATTCTGTTGATAAAGTTATTTTCAACAGAAAATTGCATTCTGTTGTCAATGTTAAACAATAACCACAAAAATTACTATGTTGACATTTCTGTTGGCATTGCTTATTCCAACAATTATATTCTGTTTACATTAGCATTGCTAACAGAAATAAGTCCGTTGGCATTTCTATTGGCATTACTTATTCCAACAATTTTAGTTCGTTGGCATTATTGTTCTAAACAGAAATAATCCTCTTGCATAGAATTCTGTTGGTATCACCTTTGCCAACATATCATAACTATTGGTGTTGCAATTTCCAACTTTTAGAAATTCTATTGGCATTTGTTTTATCCCCATAAAATTACTATTATTGTTGGTGTTGCATAGAACTTCATTATTGAAAATTAATTATTTTGCAATCAGCATCACACTAAATTGATATATATGTTACCATTGGTAGCGGTTTATCCAGTACATAATTAAGCATGTAACTACAAAATACAAACATTCATATCGTTAGACAAATAAATAATATTCAATCATATATATAACTCCTGATGATAATGCATGTGTTTGGAGTTCGACATCATGTCTATCTGAAATAAATTATTATACCAAAATTGGAAGAAACTTTGTATGATTAAAAAAGAAAAGAAAATAGTATCTAATATTGTATGGGTCCACTGCTTGTAAATTGTATCGAACAAATGCTCAACATCATTTAAAAGCTTCTTGATCATGCATCTTCATCATCTGACACAAATTCATCTTCATCTGAAGGTGAACCCTGCTCATACAATGGAAAATCCTCCTCAAACTCTTGCCAAAAGGAACGATCAGCTTCTTCGTCTTCAATACGTCCATATTCTCCTCTTCTAAGTTGAGACTGATCTCATGACAACATTTCATTATATAAATACTCATCGAATTAAGTGTTTTCCCTAAAGAATAAATGTCCCAATACCAAAGTACTGCGATAATGTGGGGAAAAGAATTTTTAGGCATTACCTTAAATAAAAGTAAGTTCCCCATCACTCTTCCGACCCAATCCAACTGCCCTCTCTGCCTTATGTTGAGCCCTTTCAACCTTTTCTTCTGTCTCTTCAAGTCCTCCTCTACCTTGATTCTTTTTTCCCTTTCAATGGCCAACACACATCTTTTTCCACGAGAACGCGGCACCTTGACACCTAACCTATAAGTTTTTGCATATCCATTTTTATCTTCACCAACAATTTCCTCATATATCTTATCTCGTACAGCTTTATCTGATTTAGAACTCTCTGGTAATCCATCCAATTTTGTTCGAATTTCATCCTGTATAAAATTATACAAAATCACCTAATGTAATTATACAAAATCCTATTGTATATGTGCAAAATTACGAAAAACTCAAAGAAAAAGAAGAGCAGGTGATATAGGTAACATACAAGTACTGCAGCAGATGCATCGTCAAGCTTAGTTTATGGCCGTTTTGGTTTATGGGTAGCCTCAAATATCTCCAGCTTATCCGGTTCCTTGCCATCTTTTGTCTATAAGTGAAAAAAGGACATATATTAAAGTACATATGTACAGCATATTAAAGACATATTTAATGGAATTAGAAACTTATTTGAAATATTAAGATACATGAAATGAATAATTAAAGGAGTTACCATTTCTCTACGTAGCCTTGCGAAGCTCTTACTTCCAGAGCTCGATTTTCCAAATTTCTCTCAGTTCGAGCCTAAATTAAATTCACAATGATGGTATTGTATTCAAATGTGTATATGGTTATTCATGAAAATAGGCAAATACCACTTACTTGCCCCAGAGTAGATGCCCAAAATTGAACTGCATTTCTCCATTGATCCTCAGGAATAATTGTTGGTCTAGACTTCAGAGCTTCATTAACAGACTTTCCGTTGAATTTCTCCCTTTTCAATTTACACTTGTTCCACCTCCAACTAGCAGCTAATGTCTCCCTGAACCATTGTCTCGTCTCTTTTCCTTTGGACCCCTACTCCAAATATGTCCATTTTAAAAAATAAAATGAATTGTGTAAGTGCAGAAAAGTATTTATGAATTGGAGATAAATAAACATACTACAACTAAATTTAGTATTCTATACCTGTACAATGTTCCAGATATGTTCTACTCTATCTTCTCCAATTTTTCGAAAGTCAATGCAATCAATTGGCATAATCCTTGGATCCCTTGCAAGGACACCGACAAAGGAAGACAATTTCCTTGCTTCACTATTGTCTGGTTGGCCAAAGTTATTCACTGATATATATATTGGTTCCTTTGGTGGCTTTAATTTGTTGCACCCATGCTTCTTTGTGGTGTTCATGATGAAATCCTCTGCTATTTCTTATTTACACCAGAAGACAAATAAAGGAAAATTAACAATGATAACCAAAAACCAAAGAAACAATGTGGATATCCCACAAAGCTCACATGTCATCCAAGAAACTGACAATCTGAGAGTAGCTCTTTTGATGCCACACACACCACTTGAAGCACCAAATAGTCTCTTGTTTTTCAATTCACCAATATAAATAAGTAAACAATACAGAAGCTCCTCTAATCCAGTTCAAGTGGAATCAGATCATATACATTACAGCATCTTATCGAAAAATGTTATAGTTATGATCAGAAGCTCTTTTTAGCATTACACACAACAAGCATCTAAATTCCACCAATAGTACCTGTTTAGATCTAGAATATGTCACACCACAAGAGCAACAACAAAAATATACCAAAAGTCCTACACCATAATTCCACTTCGAATTTGATATATCTATTTTTAGCACTCCTCCCATGTTCTACAAGCATGACACACCTTCACAAAGATGCCCATAAAAAACGTAAGCACGAAACACATTCTGATTCTTCAAAGATAGATAAAAAGCAGTAAGAAATTCAAGTACATAGAAATTCTTACCGGTTGTCCTACTATCATTTCCCTGAGCATCCAACATATCATGATTCTCCTCTTCTGCAGGTATGTTAGTCTCCCTTTCCTCTCCTTGTTGAAGTTGGGTCTCACGAGGAACTTGCTTTTGTGATGAACGGAGAGTTCTCAATCTTAAGGCACTTGTACCATTAAAAGCGTCTAGTTGATTTATGGTAGATAATATAGAATTATCACTATCCTTTCTCCTTTTGAAGGGATAATCATGCTTTGCATTAGCTCTATCTAGCTTGGCTGGAAAGAAAAAATCAGAAAACAAATGACGAATTCGCTTGTCATTAGGAGTACTAAAACTTAACATAAACTGAACATACACAGCCAACAATGATGAACCATCCTGTCTGGCGTTAAATAATTCAACATAGCATCAGAAACTAATAAACTGAACATAAACTGAACATAGCATTGATAAAGCATCAGATTCCACCTCTCGAACATCCAACATAAGCAATATTTATGAAAACACAAACTTAAGACACTAATTCCTCAAAATTGTTGATCCCAAATTAAAAATAAAGCACGCGTATGTGGAAAAAATAAAACAAAGCAAGATAAAAAGCAGCAAGAAATTCAAGTACACAGACATTCTTATCGGTTGTCCTACTATCATTTCCCTGGGCATCCAACATATCATGATTCTCCTCTTCTACAGGTATGTTAGTCTCTCTTTCCTCTCCTTGTTGAAGTTGGGTCTCACGAGGAACTTGCTTTTGTGATGAACGGAGAGTTCTCAATCTTAAGGCACTCATACCATTAAAAGCGTCTGGTTGATTTATGGAAGATAATATAGAATTATTATTATCCTTTCGCCTTTTGAAGGGATAATCGTGCCTTATATTAGCTTTATCTAGCTTGGCTGGGAAAAAAAAAAAAAATCAGAAAACAAATGATGAATTTGCTTGTCATTAAGAGTACTAAAACTGAATATAAACTGAACATAAACTGCCAGCATTGGTGAACCATCCTGTCTGGCATTAAATAATTCAACATAGCATCAGAAACTAATAAACTGAATATAAACTGAACATAGCATTGATAAAGCATCAGATTCCACCCCTCCAACGTCCAACATAAGCAATATTTATGAAAACACAAACTTAAGACACTAATTCCTCAAAATTGTTGATCCCGAATTAAAAATAAAGCACGCGCATGTGGAAAAAATACAACAAAGTAAGATAAAAAGCAACAAGAAATTCAAGTACATTGACATTCTTACCAGTTGTCCTACCATTTCCATGAGCATCCAACATCTCGTCATTCTCCTCTTCTGGAGGTATGTTCCCCCTTTCCTCTCTTTGTTGAAGTTGGGTCTCACGATGAACTTGTTCTGCAGTGTATGATGCAGAAGTAGCTTGTGTCCTTCTCCGTAATGGATAGTCATGCCTTGGATTGCAAGAATCTATATGGGTGGTGAATATTTTATTGCACGAGTTGGTTTTTAGCAAACAATGTATGAAGATCATAATGAGAATAACAATCATAAATAAATAGAACTTGTAAGCACTTTAAGCAAATGTCGAACGCACCTTGATTCAATTATGTGTTTGATTGGAAAAGAGCACGTCGCACTTTCAATGATTCAGGGTGAGCATTGTCCGTTGGTTGTTCAGCTACAACTAACCAACTACAACTCTCACATTTTTTAAAGTTCTCATAGCACCCTATGTACAAAATCATAAGCTAAAATTAAATTTCATAGAGGTGTGGAATATTAACATGTAACAAGAAGCTAAGTTAGTACCTTTAGTTGGGACATCTTTATCCAACTTTTTCTCCCATCATCTCTTGGATTTGACATTATTATGTCCTGTGACAAATGACAAATAAATAAAATATTGGACATTTATAACAACATAATTTAAAAAATTAGATGCAACCATAAATAAACCATAACATAACAAAAATATTAGAACCCCTATAATATTTTATTGCAAAACATGGAATCCAAACAAATAAAAAAAGGATTTCTCATCCTGAAATACAAATACTGATAAAAATTAAATCATTATCACCAATCGGTATCATTTCCACATCAACATTTAATCATAATCATCCAGAGTTTCATCTTCATCACAGCTACTGTCGTCATTAGATGTATCCTCATCACGCTGAGTCTCTGGAAGTCCACCCTCAAGTATAGTAGGCTCAAGATCTTCTACACACTTGTCAGCATTGTTTTCATCTACATCAATGTTGACTAACAATGCAAGCAAATCAGAATCTATTTCAGGTATATTCTCTCCTTCCATATCGAACATATCTCTTGGCTTAGTAGTCGTCACAACATGCCAGTTCTTCTCTTTAGGATCTGGAGTGTCAAACACTTGCAATGCTTGTGATGCCAAAACAAAAGGTTCATCAATTTTCCATAATGCCTTCAAATTTACCAAGGTAAATCCAAATTGATCTTCTTTAACCCCTTTAATGGGATCCATCCAATCGCATCGAAACAAAAGAACCTTCCTTCCTCCATAATAATTCAATTCTAGGATTTCTGTTAGGACACTATAGTAACTGATGTCACCTTTGCTAGATGTTGCGTTAACAACAACACCACAATTCTGAGTTAGAGAATTCTTGTCCACTTTTTTTATTCGAAACTTGAACCCATTACAAGCAACTTTGGAAACCATCTTCATCCATAAGGAAGGATATTTACTAAGCGACCCAAAATCATCAGCTAAACGAGGATCATTTGGCAAATGATGAGAAACCTACAAATATAATGTGTTAGTTTAATTAATAATTCAATTCACTAAAATTATGAGGACAATTAACTTATGAACTTACATTATTCTCAAACCATTTACAAAACTCTCTTTTTTAAATATTTTCAATTTGCCTTTGCCCTCGATAACTATGTTTGTTATAAACGTGTTCTTTGTGCTCTTTGTAACAAATTATCATCATTAGTAGATTATTAAATCTTTCCTAGTAATAATAAAGTACCACAAGAAAATATTAAAGAAAAAACTTACTCGATGTAAACCCCAATTTCATCACAATTAAAAAGCACATATCTATGTGCTTGTTCTTTGAGGTGATCATCCGCCTATTTGTCATTCTTTTTTGGACATGGGACGATATTTAAGGGAAAATATTGATAAGCCCTCATGACTTTCATAACCATCATCATCATTAATTCTACTTGACCGATTCTCTCTTGTCTCAATACCATGCTGATATCTTGCACAGAAAGTCAAACATCCTTCAACACAGTATCCTTCAGCAATTGACCCCTCTGGACGACTTTTGTTACATACATAGCTCTTTAATCTATGTAGGTACCTATTACCAGTCAAAAAAGGTATATTTTTCCCCATGTCTTGTTAGCGACAAATTAATTAAAAAATGAATGTGAGTTATGTAAATGACAAATTATCTATTAACACATACCTTTCTATTGGATACGTCCATCTATAATGCACTGGTCCAGCAATCATTGCCTCATATGCCAAATGAACAGATAGATGTATCATGATATATATCAAAGAAAGAAGGTGGGAATAAGCGTTCAAAATGGCAGAGTGTTGGATGAAGCTGCACACATCGTGTGATATTAGATGCATAGCCATCAAGGACTTTAACATTAGCTAGCACCTTGAGGAAGTCCTCTTTCTCAGTAGCACTCAATGTAAAGCTTCCAGGGGGTATCCTAATTGTAGCACCATCTTCTATTGGATGAAGATGTTCCCTAATCTGCAAATCTTTCAAATCTAGACATGACTGTAAGGTATCCTTCGTTTTGCCTTCAATATTGAGAAGTGTGCCAATCAAACTGTCAGAGAAATTTTTCTCAACATGCATCACATCCAAGTCATGGTGTATAAGAAGGTGTTCCTAATATGGAAGTTGAAAAAAAAATACTCTTCTTCTTCCAAGGCATAACCTTATCACCTCGTTTCCTCTTCCTTTGCTTGGATATAAGGCCTTTTCCTAGAGTAACATCGAGTCCCTGCATTTGATCTAGTAACTGTGAACCTGATCATGTCTTTGGGGCTGGCCTTATTTCAGTATTCCCATCAAATGACTTTCTATTGCATCGAAATTTATGATCAATATTCAAGAAGCATCGATGACCAGTATAACATAACTTCCTGCTTCTTTTCAAGTAATGAGAACATGTATCTATACTACAATGAGGACATGCCATCTTCCCTTTCGTCCCCCATCCCGATAAATTACCGTAAGCTAGAAAGTCATTGATTGTCCATAACAATGCACCTTTCAAACGAAAAGTCTCACCACCATAAGAGTCGTATGTATCAACGCCATCCCATAACTGTTTTAGCTCATCAACCAAAGGTTGCAGATATACATCAATATCATTGCCAGCGGCCTTTAGACAGGGAATAATAAGTGAGAGAATAAAATATGATTGTTTCATGCACAACCATGGAGGTAGATTATACGTTGTCAAGACAACAGGCCACATACTGTATTGGGTACCAAGAACACCAAAAGGGTTAAATCCATCACTCGCCAAACCAAGCCTAACATTCCTAGGATCACTAGAAAATTCACGGTAACGTTCATCTAATCTCTTCCAAGCAAAAGAATCAGCAGGATGCCTTAGTTTACCGTCTTTCTTACACCCATCTGCATGTTATCTCATAGAATTTGCAATTTTTGATGACATGAATAAGCTTTGGAGTCTTGGTATTAGTGGAAAATGACGTAATACCTTCTTTGGGACTTTCTTACCGTTAGCCAGTGTAACAATCAAACCTTCACCAGTGGTTTTCCATCTACAGGCATCACACTTAGGGTAATTATCTAAGTCTGTGTTCTCTTTCCAGAAAAGTACACAGTCATTAGGACATGCATCAATGTTATTATAACCAAGTCCTAATTTCTTAATTATGCTTTTTATTTTCTCAAAAGAACTTGGCAACTCTTTTCCTTTAGGGAGGGCTTCTTTGAACAATTTGATGAAGGCATTAAAAGCACCATCAGTTACCCCATATAAAAACTTTGCATGGTATCACAACACTATAAAAGAAAGAATTGAAAATTGCTCACATCCTGAATACAGGGGTTTATTCATATCCTCCACTAATTTTAAAACGGCCTTTGCTTCTGCGTTTGGCCCATCTTGGTGTTGTGTTTGGCCCCCAATTCCATTAGGACTATGAAAACCAAAAGCATCCTCCAACATGTCCTGCATATCATGTCCCTCACTTGCTTCTCCATGGACATGAATGTTAGCAGATGTTTTATTAGATTGATTTTGTTCAACTTCTCTATAGTGAACCCATCTACTTTGACCATAGCATTTGTCCGTGCCATTAAGTTTAAGGTGTTCATAGACAATATCTCTACCATGCACAGAATGGTTTGCACATAGCTTGCATGGGCAATAAATTGTTCCATCTAAGGCAACAGTAGAGAATGCATGATCAAGAAATGCATTTAAACAATCTTCAAATTCTGGTAATGCTCTGAATGCTTTTTATTATTTTGCCCAACTCTTGTTGCTAAATGTATCCATAGTTAAATTACCTAAATTCAATAAAATACAAAGATTAAGAAAATAGTTAACATTATATCTCTATAATATGTATAAGTAGGTTCTGAAGGTAACATAACCTGTTTAGATTCTGAGATTTATAAACTGCATTTTTTTAAATATTACTATTATATTTGTAAACAACTTGGACCAGATTATGTTCATGTCATTACATAGAAGAGGAAAAAGGTGAAACAGAAGACAATCCACAAGCAACAATCAACTATGTAGCTAAAATACAAACCAAAAGTCATCACTATTTGCAAACATACATGCTAAACAATCAGTTAACTAGATATAAATGTTAGGAAAAAAACAATTTTTTATAACGTAAGAAGCTAGAGATTAAAAAGCCAACAGAGATTAAATGTCACAGAGAAGCTGAAGACTTGTGTGCAGTCATCCAACACTTTTGTGGAACTGGTCATGCTATAACCACGATCATCAAAGGCAGTAAATGCAGACATTTATTTGTAGATCACAAACTACACGAGTGTGTCATTTATTTGTAAATGCAGACAGACATTTATTTGTTCTGCATTATCAATGCCCAGGTTTGCCACTAATGAAATGAAAATGACACAAATATGTCTTATTAACAACCATTATTAATCATCTTTTCATTTCATAAGGGGCATTTTTTGTCCTTTTTTTTTGGGGTGCATCCTCCTGTAATAAGAAACACATCTTCAACATTGACTTCAGAAAAAAAATGCCTTTAGCTATCTACATATCTGACTATTAAATGCTAAAACATAACATATACTTCAGAAAAATATCAGGATGACTTCACGTATGCCGCTGTCTGAGAAGACCTGAATAACAGTTGGACAATCCTGTTCTGCTAGCATGTTTTCAGGATACTAAACAACATTCAGTTTGACTTCTGACAGCCCTATGATTCTTCCTATTCTTGGGCAACTTCAGACAATTTAAACCAAGCATATTGGGAATCTCAACGATCATAAATGGACTCCTAACAAACAGGATTTCTCCGCATTCCAGTTTCTGAAAAAGAAAGTCTATAACTCTCACAGTGTGAACCACACATATATATATAGTGAAGTAATAAAATGACAAAACATAGGGGTAGTTCCTTATTCTGTATCGGTTATTTTCTTAGCAGCTCTGGGATTAAAAGGTAAATAATAAAGTGATGCTTTGTAATGAATAGATAGGTTGACAACTCACTTTATTCTCAAGAAAGCAGAATGCAAGGGGAGGCCAAACCACATGAACAAAATCAAATGTTTGGATCAAAGAAAGTAACTGACAACCTAGATTTTCTTTGAGTGCTCATAGATCTCGCCTAAGTATGCTTACTGACTATGAAAACCCAGAATCCAAATGCCAAACTTAAATGCCTCTGTAATGGCAAAAATCAAAGTTGCAACACGAGATGCACACACTACTTGCAAAAGTCAAAGAAGAAAATTCAGCACTTTTAATCCCAGAGCATGTGTAAACGTGGTATCCCAGTTATCAGCAAGCCCAATTCAACAATTTCATGACTTTTAATCCAGCCACACAATACAGGAACAAAAACGGCATATTTGAAATTCAGCCACACGGTGAAACTCATCTCAATTACCATGCTTGAAATATAGATGAGGAACTAAAACCTTACTGCAAGCAAGTCTCGAAACCACCAACCTGTTAAATTTTAGGGAGTAGTTGAAGATTATGAAGGCGACAGAATGGCCCTCGGCGCCGGTGATGCCCACAAAACCGGTGTGATTACCATCAATGAAGATGCCCAGCACAAGAACACGCCAATTTCGCTCAACCCAACCACCAACAGCAAGGAAAAGCTAGCAGATTGAGCCCAGAAGATCGACCACGCTGAGATTGAGAGAGTGTTGAGCTCTAGGGTTTACGCAGATCAGGGCTGGAAGTGGTAAATGGCGAAGCTTCTCAATTTTCCATCACACGCAGTGACTTAATTAGTTTTGTTTTAGGTTTTTTAACTGATGAAATTACACAGTAAACAAGTTAAAACCCGCCAATGTTACAATTTGGAGGGATTTTTTAATTTGATTTTTATAGAAGTAGGGAATTTTTTTTGCTAATCAATACCAACAATATTTTCTCTAATAAAAAAAATTATTTACATTATGAATGTCTATTTTTATAGGATATATATATACAAAGTTAAAAAGTTTTTAAAAACTGATGCCCATAAATTTTTATATTGGAGAAAGTTTTGTTGGCATTGGCTTGGTTATTAACAACAGAACTTAAAAATTCTATTGGCTTTTATAAGACATTCCCAGTAATATTAAATCTATTGGAAAATCGTTGGCATTGTTATCTAGTGCCAACAGTAAGTTTTCTGTAGACATCTTTTTGTTGGTATAGAGCACTATTTTTGTAGTGATGGCTAGCACCAAAGTAATAGACTACTTTGTAATTCTTAGTTTATGTTACATATGAGCAATTATGTTATATAAATAAAGGCATACCTAATCATTTGCAAATATAAATATCATTTGTAGGGACGTCTCGTTATGGATGTGTTTACGGATAAGAGTTGGGTTAGGTTGAGAAGAATGAGTGGTGAATATAAGGAATGTCTAGATGCATTCCTTTATCATGCATTTGCAACTTCGTCCACTAATAATAAAGTTGCATGCCATGTGCACTTTGTGGCAACCGTTTTTATCATGAGAAAGAAACAGTGAAAGGTCATCTTCTCATGAAAGCTATGGATGGTGATTATCAAAAAGGTATTTGGGTTTTGCATGGGGAGCACAACTTAACCGATTATGATAGTGATAACGATGCTGTAAATAATGAATTTATTTATGAAAATCATGGGTCATTTGAACATGATATGCATGCCATGATTGATGAGGCTTTTGAAAGTCATGAGCCTGGTAATAGTTCATCAGCCCCAAATGAACAAGCAAAGGCATTTCTTAAGTTAATTGAAGATGTAGGGCAACACTCTATCCTGGTTGTGAGGTGTTCGGTAAAAACTCATTTATTGTGGAAATGTATAATCTTAAATGTTTATATGGGGTGAGTGATAGAGTATTTGATGCCTTTGTAAAACTCTTCAAAAGAGCTCTTCCTAGAGATTCAACAGTGCCAGATTCCGTTAAAAAGATGCAAAGAATCATTAGGCAATTTGATCTTGGCTATGAGAAGATTGATGCATGCGCCAACGATTGTGTTTTGTTCTGGAAGGACAAAGCTAAACTTACTAGATGTCCTGAGTATGGTGCTTCTAGATATCAAACAACAGAGGATGGGAAGGTGATCAAATTAGCTTCTGGTAAACGGGTATTGGTGAAGATTTTGCGTTACTTTCCTTTGATACCTAGGCTTAAAAGGCTCTATATGTCATCTAAGAAATCTTCACTAATGAGATGGCATGCAGAGGGTCGTATAGTAGATGGGAAATTAAGGCATCCAACAGATGCTGAAGCTTGGAAAGATTTTGATAACAAATATGCAAGATTCACTATTGATCCATGGAATGTCAGGCTTTGCTTGACAACTGATGGCTTTAATCCATTTGGTAATATGAGCACCCAATATAGTATATGGCTAGTTGTGCTAATGACTTATAATTTGCCTCCATGGTTGTGCATGAAGCAAGCGTATTCGTTTGTTACATTGCTCATTCCTGGTCCAAAGGCGCTTGGAAATGATATTGATGTGTATTTAGAACCTTTGGTTGATAAACTGATTCAACTATGGGAGCCAGGTGTAGAAATATATGACAAATCAAATGATGAGACCTTCTTTTTACATGGAGCCTTAGTTTCTACCATTACTGATTTTCCCAGATATAGTAACGTGTCAGATTGGAAAACTAAAGGGAAGTTTGCATGCCCATATTGCAATATTGATACATGCTCTCTTTATTTGAAGAGGAGTAGGAAAATGTGCTATATGGGTCATCGTCGCTTCTTGCCTGGAGATCATAAATTTCGTCGTAGCAGGAAGGCCTTTATTGGAGAGACAGAGATGAGGCCTCCTCCTGAATTATGATCCGGATCTGATTTGGTAAGTCAAATGGAAGGACTTGATGTTACTCTAGGGAAACATCCTGAAACCATTCGAAAAAATAAAAGCAAGTTGTGTGGTAAAGTGATGCCTTGGAAAAAGAAGAGTATTTTTTGCCAACTCCCATATTGGGAACATCTACTCGTATGTCACAACTTAGATGTTATGCATGTGGAGAAGAATGTCTCAGAGAACATATTGGGTACACTTTTAGGCATTGAGGGGAAGACAAATGACACTTTGCAATCACGTCTTGATTTGAAGGATTTGAATATAAGGCATAATCTTCATCCTGTAGAACAAGGTAATAAGACATATATTCCTCTAGCATGCTTCACATTATCCAAAAAGAAAAGGAGGAATTCATTAGTGTACTGGCTTCTATGAAAGTACCCAATGGTTATGCAACAAATATTAAAAGGCGCATTGTGGATGGTAAAATATATGGGTTAAAAAGCCATGATCACCATGTTATAATGCAACAATTTTTGCCACTAGTACCGAGGAAAATGCAAAACAAGAATTTGGGTACTACCTTGATTGAGTTGAGCAACTTCTTTAGAGAACTTTGTTCTAAAGTTACATCACCTAAAGACTTTGAATGCTTGCAAGACCGTGTCACTGTTACACTACGCCGATTAGAGAGCACTTTCTCACCTTCCTTTTTCAACATAATGGTGCATCTAATTATTCATCTACCATATCAAGCAAAAGTGACTGGATTTGTTATTTATCATTGGATGTATCTCGTGGAAAGGTATATAGCCAACCTTATTTGTACTTCAGTCTTTCTCAGAATTAAGAAACATAATAGTCATGCTATGTGATTTTAATGATTGCCATAGGGATTTAAGAACGTATGAAGGATGTATTCATAACAAAAATCATCCAGAGGGATGCGTTGCTGAAGGTTATATAGCAAATGAATGTTTAACTTTCTGCACAAGATACTTGCACGGTGTTGAAACGAGGGAGAATAGGTCCTCAAGGAATAACGATGACAATGAAGGAGAACACAAAGGACTTTCTATTTTCTCTCTTAAATGTCGTGCATCATCTAAAAAGAAAGACATTCAAGCTGATTATTCTATAATCGAACAAGCACATAGTTATGTATTGTTTAATTGTGATGAAGTTCAAGTTTATGCACAGTAAGTAAGCGTTGCATTTCTCTGCTATTATTATAAAACTTTGTCGAATGCATTTCACTAGTTTTTATTTTGGTGTATTTCAGAGAGCATTTTGAGATTGTTAGTATTGAATGTGAAACTACAAATGGAAATGCTTCTGAGATTCATAGAGCAACATTTCCAAAGTGGTTTGAGAAAAATGTAAGTGTTTTTAAAAATGTAATACACTCATGTATGCAAAGTTTACTCACATTACTAGTCTAACACATTATGTAAATTATCAGGTTTGTAAGAATCTTCCTACCGACTCCTACGTGGCTGATGATTTAAAAATTTTGAGTAGTTTTCCAAACCAGTGGATGAAGACAATGTCTAGGATCACTTGTAATGGATATAGATGGCGAGTAAAGCACATTGATAAAAAATGTGAGACTCAAAATTCTGGTGTTATGGTGAATTCAGTTACAGATGAAGGGGATAATATAGCCTATTATGGCATTTTGACTGAAATAATTGAATCGATATATCCCGTAGGGCAAAGTGTGATCTTGTTCGAATGTGATTGGGTTGATCCAGTTAGAGGTATCAAACAGGATGAATATGGATTTACTCTTGTTAATCTTAAATCACATTGGAGGACAAACGAACCTTATGTCCTTGCCTCACAAGCAGTACAAGTGTTTTATGTACCAGAATCGAAGGAGAAAAATTGGCATGTGGTGATTGCTACTAGCCAAGAGATTTATTCGAAATGGAAGATGTCATGCCAGAAGCAGACCTCTTACAAGCAAGCAATTCATCTATGGTGTATGAAGATGGATTTAATGATGTTAGAGAAGATATAGTGGGAGTTACATTAGATGAGCCGTTTGCGGACTCAGCTGAAGCGAACGATGCAAATGATGTTGTAGATTATACTAGTAGTAAAAGAGGTGAAGAAGATGCAACGCTATATGATTTTGATTCTGATTAAGATTACGATGGTTGAAACTTGAGAACTTTGCTTGTCATGAATTTAGGATTTCTTTTGCTTATTAATTTCGTAATTGTTGGTTAAAATTTTGCTAAAATGCCTGTCCTATCAGCTATTGTATCGTTCTTTTCGACAATCCCATAAAAAGAGAACAGGAAAGTGTCATTCAGTATTGTGTTTTTTTGGTGAACCAGTAATTCAATGTTCTTTATCAGTTAAGGTTAGTTCTTGTTAGTTAGGAATTGTCAGAAACTCATCTGCTTCCTGAAGTTTTTGTTCAGTTTCTTCTTCAGTTGCCATGTCAGACGAAGCCTGCCTTACTGATCTTGTAAATCAGCTGGTTCGGGTATTGGAGTTTACATTGTTGGTGTTTATTGTGTTTTTTTTTTCCCTCATTTACTGATTTATGGTAACGCTTGTGAGGATATTATGCGACTATTATTTGTACTTTTTTTTAAGATCATGGCTTCTATGGGGAAATCTATTAGTAAAAAGAAGGTGATCTCAAGGGATCAATTGACAGTATGTTGTTAGTGAAAACTCATGTACAATGTAATTACCTTGGTATAAATGTTAATAGTATTTCATATTGGTGTAGCATATGTTGAGTTGTGGAAGAAACTTGGGGTCAAATCAAGTATTACGGCATAGTCCACAATCCCACCAAGTTTCTATGCTTAGTTTGCCTAACGGTGCATCTATTCAATGCTCTCTATTCTCAGAAGAAACTTCCTCCATGGCTAATAAAGTTACTTAATCCAAATTTGCTGGTGGGTTATATTTATGACATTTTTAATCACAAATTTACCATATATTTCACTTTTAATTTCATTCCTTTAATTTTGCTTTTAATTAAGAGAAATGATGACTATTGTTAGGTGATGGAAATAAAGATGGGTCTAACGGTTGCACAATGGTTGGAAATGCTACTAATATAACACCTTTCACAGGTTTGTTGAATACAAATGTTTACACTAATTACTCATGTGTTAGTTTCTGATTAATAAATAAGATTTGCTATGTTTTCTAGTATCTCGACATAATTCATCCAAGGAGCCTACTGAAAGAGCTAATTTACATATCGACAATGAAGTCAGAAACTCAGAAACTAGAGCGCATCAATCAGTTTCTAGCGGTATGCTATGAACTTAATTTGTTACCTATAGTGTTGTGTGTATTTTTGAAGTAATTTTGTATGTCATTTGATTGCGGAGTGCTTTAATTTACACAATAAGGTGGGAGCAATTCGAACATGATGAATCTTGGGCAAACTGATGTGCATGAAGAACACCTTGAAGCAACACCAAGTGGTTACAATACCCCAAACAGGAGACGAATGCGAGTAAGTAAACCTAAGAACGACAAAGGTCGTGGCCCTAACAAGTTGAAAGTTAGCAAGAACCCTGTGTTAGTTGATGTTAATGAAAATCTTCAACCTATTAGTGCTTCTTCGAGGCAAATGTCTAGTTTGATTGGTGTACTTGCACGAGGTCCTCGAAAATTGCCACTTGATTGTTTTGATTGGAGAAAAATGGAACAATAGAAAAAGGATTCCTTATGGCACGAGGTGAAGGTATGTGTGCATATGGCATTAATTTTGCATTGTGGACTAGTAATCGATTTTCATCTTTAATTTTCAGTAATCGATTTTCATCTTTATTTTTTAGCGTTCATTTTGCTTTCCCGAAGGAAAAGAACCTTATGAATGGGCGATGGAGAAAATGCATGCTTATTAGAGAGGATACAAATCTGAGTTGAAAGTGGAACATTTTGATGGTAAGAGTCATGATGAAGCGACACAATCTAGGCCTAGTCACATACCTCCTGACACATGGGACAATTTAGTAGCATTATGGGAATCTGACAAGGGGAAGGTAATCACCACCAAAGCTATTAATTAAAATTTTTTTATTGTTAACATAATTCTAATCTCATTTCACTACGATTTGATTATCACTCAGCAAAGAAGTAAGAGAGGTATTGAAAATCGTGAGCATCACAAAATGTGTCATCATGCGGGGACAAAGAGCTGAGGAGGAGGTATTTTATATGTTTTGTTGATATGTAGCTTGATGTGAATTTAAGTAACTCATCTACGATCATATATATGCTATTTAGGAAAAAGGTAACATGACAGATGAGCTTTCAATATGGATGAAGACCCATGAACCGAAGAAAGGCTCCAAATAGAACGATGCTTCAAGTACAGGCAAGGTACCTTCCACATACAAATTAAGGCTGATACTGATTTTTTCCTTTTCCTTCATTTTCCTTTTTCAGTTTTAGATCCAGTTTCTTATTTCGCAAATTTAATGTTATTGAATTTGGGTTAATTGTATTTGAGTTAAACTTTCTTATTTGGGTTGGAGGACTGTGGTGAAGTTTTTTCCTTTTTGTCTTTCTTGCTAGATTATGTACAACGTAGAAGTATTCGAGATTCTGGTGTTTTAGGTTATTGGTGGTGGTGTTCTTTCTTTTTTTTTTGGGTTTAAAATTAAATCAATTAGATTCTGGTGTTTGTCTGTGTTTTCAGCAAACAATTGAGACTGAGTTAGCCCAAGTTGAAGAAGGTTTATGCGATAATAATGATATTCGAGATGAAATTTTCAAAAAGGTTATAAGAGACGATAAATATAGCTATGCGAAGACTTACGGTATAGGTGTCAAAGTTCCTCGCTTAAGCTGTAAGAGATGTGCTCTACAAGAAGAACGTGCTAAAAGAGTCAAAATTGAGGAACAATATAAAAAAAGTCAAGAGAATGTCTAGAAATTAGAGAAGAAAGTTGGTGATATCACCCACTTGGTAAAATTACTTATGAAACATTAGGTAATGCTTTCTGCCTCATACCAATGACTTGAGTTAGAGTATATCAATTTCTTCCTCTATTGCCTGTTCTCCATTATAAATCTCCCTTAAATTCATCAACAATGCCCACGATTTTTCTCTCTGTCTTTGTTGAACCGTTTGGATCTAAATCAATAAGCGGGTTATGATTATGCTTAATTCATAAGCTTTTAAGAATAGGGAAAGACTTTTTGGTGGGTATCCTTAATTTTGTCCCTCCCTTCCCCTCCAATTTCCCATAAGAGGTATTGTATGAGTTAAGTGATTCCCTACTGTCTTTGTTGTAAGTGTTTAGAGTAGTCAAAGAGCCATAAAAGAAGAAGGGGCCTCTTTGTTTGGTTGAGAATTAAAGATGGGTGTCATACCTTGTTAGGTATGATTGACATGTTACTAAAGATCATTATAAATCTATCCCAAACTGATTCAGATTTAGAATAATTTATTGATGTTGAGTTTCTGTTTTGGCACCATGCGTATGTATTTTGGTGTATGGATTGATCTTATAATAGTTCACCCTCCGTAAATGCAATTTACCAGACCTTGGGTGATATTTGCACTTTATCACTTTGCACTTTAGCTTCCCTTGGGTGAGAGATTGTTCTAGAAAGCATGTTTGGACCATGTGGCTATGGCTGAGGCTGTGACAGTGTAATATAATTCATGTTAGCAAATTTTGGCTGAAATTCCTTGTCTCGATTCAATACTAGGCTGGTGTTGTAAGTTACAGCAGCCAAAGCACTAGGTGTAAAATTGTGAGTAGGCCGAGCATTGGGGCAAAAATTGCCAGCACTAGGTGAAATGCCATGGTTGTTCATTTGTTGAACCGTTTGGATGTGAATCAATAAGCGGGTTGTGATTTGGCTTTTTTTTTTTTTTTTGGGTTGCCCAGGTTAATGTTGAAGTATTACTTTAGGCTTTACAAAGTCAACTAAGATTTGGGTTCGTGCCTTGTGAATAGTGGGATGTCGCTCACAACTAGCTTTATAATCTTCGTGCTTGCCCTGAATATTGCTTGTATCTTGCTATCTGTATTGCTTGGTGGAGCTTGAATTCCTTATTCAAGTTTTGAGTTGTATCAATTTTATAGGGGATATCGGATACAGTTCTCGCTTCAATTGAAGACGATGATGTTGATGGTGATCAGAATGCAAATGCTATTACTCCAGAAGATGAAGATGACGATAGTCAAGAAAACAAAGATAGCGAAGAACATTATGAATAAAATGTAGATTGAGTCTCGATTTCTTACTTGACTTTGTTTTTACCAAATATTCTGCCAGGGACTAAATACATGTTCTTGCTTTGGTGCTTTGAACATTATGCAAACATACATGTTTTAAGTGACATGTGTACATTTTAATGATAAGCTTCCAATGAATTTAAGGCTCAACCGAAATTTTTTTTTGGTCATAGCAGGTGTATCATGTTATATTATTTTACAGACAAGTTTACCTACAGGTTTACTTTTTATAGCAACTCTATTTGGCATCCAACCAAAAAAATATATTGGGTACACATATAGCTTGATTTTTACCAACAGGTACATTTGCTGATTGTGAAGATGACATGAATATCATTACCAACAGACTATTTTGTTGGATAATATTGATTGAAGGTAGAGGGAAAACCATTGCCAACAGATATTTTACGTGGGAACAACTTATTTGGCAGGAGAAAAAATAACACCGACACCTTTTTGTGTTGGTAAAAGTAGGTTATTAGCAGCAGATCTTAAGTGTTGGTATAAGTTGAATAATACTAACATACCGTTTCTGTTGGTGTTTGTGCGCAATTGCAACAGATCGTGTTATCTGTTGGTAAAACCTTTACCATCAGGGTTTTCACCAACATTTTAGTGACAGTTTTTTATCTGATGGTATTGTGTTTTACCAACAGAAAAAGAACTTATACCAACAGAAATACCTTGTTGGTGAAAACTACTTTTTTTGTAGTGAGTAAATCAATCTATAAGGATGAGTTAGTCAAAAATATGACTATGAAGATATTCTATGAAGTCACCAACCCAAATCATAATAGCATCATTGGGATAATTTTGAGTGTAAAACAGAATGTCGCAAGTGTACAGCTCTTGTTGTAGTACTTGAGGGTCGTTTCCTCAGGGACGATGGAAAAGATTATGGTCACAAAAGAGTGGATTAACTAATTAATCTAATGTTAACTACGTTAAACCAAATTAAATCATTCAAAGAGAGCTAAAACCCTTTAACTAAGAATCTAATGCATACATCACCGTTCAACTAAGCATCAGATAACCTAAATAAACTTACTAATTCAATCACCATTCAACCGAAAGTAAAACCTAGAATCTGAAAACTAAAGCGTGAACTAACACTATGAGACAAAAGAAATTAGCCTTTTGTTCTCAATGACAACCAAACGAATTAACTTCCATGCTTCATTCTTATGCCCATACCAACATCAAAGTTGAACCATTGCATCAACAACCATTATTATCCTGATTTAGATTACTAGTAGCAGACCAATAAGCAACAAAAGCCAAGATCAATTCATCTTTATCCTTAATTACTGCGAACTAAACACCAGAATTTCGACTAATCATATCAAAATATAATCAATAAAAATTCTTCTAGCATCAACCAACGATATCAACTCAGTGAAATTACCTCAATAACACAGTTGAAGAGTGCAAACAAATGTCCCAATCTAGAGTTGAAGAACATAATCGAAGAGCACAAACAGAAGTCAATTCATCCTAAGTTAGTTAAACAATAATCAATTTCAACTAAACCAAGCAAACCAGAAAACGAGCAAAGATGGTTCGAATTCTCAGCAATCACCCAACAAGCAATAAGCATAAATGAAGTTTAAGATGCAAACCCAGATCACAATCTAGAGCAGAATAGTGAAATAGTGCAACCACTCAAACTTGAACCGAGGAGAAGAGCGAGATTCAACCTTCCATCGACCCGAGAAAATCAGACACAAGCTTCAACCATCACCAACAATGGCGGATACACCATAACCATGCTCACGAATTGAAAACAGGGGAACGGGATGACTGAAATTAAACAAACCAACATCCAAATCTTACAAAAGCAAACTAAAAGAAACCATGAATTACAACTAGAAAACATGAAACAGTAGCGTAATTACATGAAATTTGGAACTAAAAACCACTCTAAAATCGAACCCTAGACCAACCCTAAATCTGAAAATCGAGAACTCATACGAAATTGAAGCTTAAAAACTCGAAAATTAAAACTATTTGAACCCTAAAAACCTCTTAACCTTTTCTCTGGAGCCACTCCCCTTCAATTTATACAGCTTCCCTTCTCCTCTCCACCGTTGATTCACACCTGAGTTGTACAGTGGGATGGCGATGGTGTTGGCTGCTGCGCTGGCGCCCTTAGCGTGAAATCCGGTGAGGGTGAGGATAGAGGATTGAGTTGGCGCTTGGTGATTCGTTGAAGCAAGAGAGATGAGAGGGATAGGGATGAAGATGGTGAGTCCTGTGAATGGATGGGGGTCGGGGTTTTTGAGGTCTCGGGGCTTGTTTGGCTGAGAGAGGAGAGAGAAGGAAATGAAGAGAGAGAGAATGAGAGTTAAGTGGGGGGGAATAGATGTCACGTGCCTAGCACGTGGGCAGGGTAAGTGTTAGGTTTTTCTTTTATTTATTTTTTTTCGTTTTCTTTTAGGTCAAAGAAGAGGTTGTGCCTAGCAATTCGGGTCGAGTTTGAGTCAAGTCGGCCCAAATCTTCATTTCCGACATTTTTCATCTTTTTCTTGCATTTTTTGCCACATTTGTTCGATACTTACAAAACAAAATAAAATCAAGTAAAAACCTAAAAATAATAATTATAACAAGCATAAATCGGGTATAAAAGTATCGTAAAAATGACACATTTTTTGCACGAACAAATACCCCCTCACCAATATTTTGCTCGTCCTCGATTAAAATAACTAAACTAACTAAAAAAGAAATGAAAAATAAGAAAAGAAAAATCCTAACTCATTGTCGTATGAATCATGGTTGCATTTAGCGTATGCAACAAACCCTTCAAACCCCTCGGTCTTCCAAGTGGATGAGTGAGGTCTTATGAGGGTTTTCAAAAGATAAACCCACAAAAATTATTTCGAAAAGAAAATCTTTTTGGTTTTTTGTCAAACCTAATATGTACAAAATTTACGGAAAGATATATACACTTTCTAATCAACTAGATCACCTATGTAGCCAAGTTATCAATCTGCATATAAATAGGATGTACTTCGAAGCCCTTTACCCTATAAATGACATCAAAGCACTAATTTTTCACCCCACTATACATCGAGATTCTGACTCCATCCCAGTGCTCGTGTACAAATGTATCATCATCCCAAGGTTCAGATTTACCAGAATTAGACTCAACCCCACTTGACTAACACAACTATATTATTGACATATTAACATTGGAAGCAAGCTTTCCCAGTAGTAGTATTGCCTCAAAGGGTAACACCTGGTAGCATGTGCCTCAAATGGTAACGCCCAGTAGCGCATACCTCAAAGGGATACTTGTCATTCCAAATTTTATTTCTTCTCTTTTTTTTTCTCTTCTTTATTCGTAATATATTTTTTCATTTTTTCCAAAAGTGGTAAAAACCAGAGTAATTGTGTCACAAGTAAGTGGGAGAATCAATCATGAAAGCCTAAGACCTGAAGATAATAATGCAGGAATAAACAAGAACTGGATTACACAATCTATAATGAACAATTAGAGTTAGAATTAAGGCTCAGAATGACACACTTAGGTCAGAGACTTTTCATGCACATCCTACTTACATACAAGCTAATAACCAAAGCACAGGAGATTTAAGCCAATCAGACGTATACAATCATCCCTACAAACAAAACACAAAATCTTTTTGGATTTTTCAAAATGTTACAAAAAAAGAATGTACACATGGAGACCTCACCCCCACACCAAAATCTTATAATGTCTACATTGGGAGTGGGACAGACACATAAAGACCAAAAAGAAAAATCTAAAAAGAAAACATATGTTCAGAAATAAAAACAAGACCCAAAAAGAAAACAACCAATCGTAGAAAAAGAAAAGCGACCAACTATACAAAAAGAAACTGGAATAAAATAAAGGAAGAAGAAAAGAGAGAGGGAAGAAGAGAAGAAGAGAAGAAATTCCAGCAAACTAGGTCAGGTGCTAAGTACGCCCAAGTTATCTCAGATCACAATCACCGTTCACGACTCGGTTCGTGGAGTATCAAACACTCCGCATCTTCTTAGCCCGGTAGCTCCAAAAATTATTTCAAACGCTAGCCATTCATTTTGAAGGTGGCACCACTCTGAGGATCCTGAATTTCAACTGCACCTTAGGGAAAAACATGTGAGATAATATATGGACCTGTCCATCGGGACCTCAATTTCCTTGGAAACAGATGGAGCCTAGAGTCATACAAGAGTACTTTCATTCCTGGGACAAACTCTTTCCTAAAAATATGTCGATCATGAAATAACTTCGCCGTCTCTTTGTAAGATTGAGCACTCTCATAAGCCTCTACTATAATCTCATGAAGCTCACTCAGTTGCAGTCGTCTCTCCTCACCTGCCTCAGCCAAGTCATAATTAAGCCTCTTAATGGCCCACCGAGCTTTATGCTCTATCTCCACAGGCAAATGACAAGGCTTACCATAAATTACCCTATAAGGTGACATACTTAAAGGAGTTTTGAAAGCCGCCCTATATGACCAAAGAGCATCCACTAGCTTTTCAACCCAGTCTTTCCTATTTCTACTCACTGCCTTTTCTAAAATCTACTTGATCTATCTATTGGACACTTTAACCTGGCCACTGGTTTGGGGATGGTAGGGAGTAGCAAGCCTATGGACTGTGGAATACCTCTTCAGTAAGGCATTAAAAGATCTATTATTAAAATAGGTGCGCTGATTACTAATGATAGCACGGGGCATACCAAATCGAGCAAAGATGTTCCCCCTAAGGAATTTCATAATGACCTTAGCTTCGCTGGTCCTGGAAGAGATGTCCTTAACCCATTTAGAAACATAGTCCACAGCTAACAAAATGTACTCATTCCAAAAGGAAGATGGAAATGGTCTTATAAAGTCAATACCCCACACGTCAAAAACCTCTATAATAATAATGGGGTTCAGTGGCATCATATCTCTCATGCTTATTCTACCCAACTGCTAGCGTCTAGGGCAACTCTTACAGTACTCAAATGCATCTTTAAACAAAGTAGGCCAGTAAAAACCACATTGAAGAACCTTGGCTGCTGTCTTCCTACCACTAAAATGTCCCTCACATGCCTGTTCATGACAAAAAGAAAGGACATTTCTTACCTCATGGTTGGGAATTCATCTCCTAAAGACTTGGTCAGAGCAGTACTTAAACAGATAAGGGTGATCCCAAATAAAGAATTTCACAAGGTGGAAGAATCTATCTCTATCATTCTTAGTCCAACCCTCAGGGATCCTACCAACGACTAAGTAGTTTATAATATCAGCATACCAAGGATCAGGGTGAATAGCATACAATTGCTCATCAGGGAAGCACTCAGAAACACTGGACTTACTCTCTCTATCATAGAGGATCCTAGATATATGGTCAGCTCTAAGGTTTTTAGAACCTTCTTATCCTTGATTTCATAGTCAAATTCTTGCAAAAGTAAAATCCATCTCACAAGTCTAGGCTTAGCATCCTTCTTAGAGAGAAGGTGCTTAAGAGCAGAGTGATCAGTATAAACAATCATGTGTGACTCAATTAGATATGATCTAAACTTTTCAAAACCAAAGATCACAGACAAAAATTCTTTCTCAGTACCAATGTAATTCAGCTGGGCATCATTCAATGTGTGACTAGCATAGTAAATAACATGGGGTTTCCTATCAATACGTTGTCCTAAAACCACCCCAATAGCATAATTATATGTGTCGCACATCAATTCAAATGTTTCTCCCTAGATGGGAGGATGAAGAATAGGAGCAGAAGTTAAGGCCTCCTTAAGCATAGAAAATGCCTCATGACACTCTTTAGTGAAATGAAATGGCATATCCTTAGTTAGCAGATTAGACAAAGGCTTTGCAGTCTTACTAAAGTCCTTAATGAAACGACGATAAACGCCAGCATATCCAAGGAAAGACCGCACCTCTTTCACACAAGTGGGGGGGAGAAGATTAACAATCACGTCAATCTTGGCTTTGTCTACCTCAATTCCATCTCGAGAAATAATGTGTCCTGGAATTATACCCTTTTTAACCATGAAGTGACATTTCTCCCAGTTCAAAGTCAAGTTTTTCTCCCTATACCTCTCCAACACCTTTATGAGATTAGACAAGCAATCATCAAAATAAGATCCAAATACAGAAAAGTCATCCATGAAAATTTTCATACATTGCTCAACTAGATCTGGGAAAATAGAAATTATGCATCTTTGAAATGTAGCAGAGGCATTGCACAGTCCAACCGACTTCTTCTAAAAGCATATGTCCCAAATGGATAAGTGAAAGTAATCTTCTCCTGATCCTCAGGGCAATAAAGATCTGGGTATATCCGGAATATCCATCTAAAAAGCAATAAAAGGAATGTCCAACCAACCTCTCTAGCATTTGATCCAAGAAGGGGAACGGAAAATGGTCTTTCCTAATGGCAGCATTCAATTTTCTATAATCTATACACACATGCCACCCAGATTGAACTTAAGTATGGATTATCTCATTCTTATCATTCCTAATCACGGTAACGCCGGTCTTCTTAGGAACAACTTGAATAGGGCTAATCCACTCACTATCAGAAATAGGATAAATAATCCCATGATCTAACCATTTTAATACTTCCTTTTTAACTACTTCCTACAAAGTGGGATTCAAAAGCCTTTGGCGGTCACGGTAGGGCTTAGCATTGTCCTCTAAATGAATTCTATGTTGCATAATAGAAGGACTAATATATTTGATATCCCTTAAAGTCCATCCTAAAGCTTCCTTATTCTCTCTAACAAAAGTAATTAGTTTGTCCTCTTGGTTCCGGTCCAAATCAGAAGCAATAATGACAAGTAAGGATTCATTGGGTCCTAGGAATGCATACTTAAGAGAGTCAAGAAGGGGTTTCAATTCAAGAGCAACAGGGGAAACAGATTTAGCAGCAAATTCAGAAACAACAGTGAGCAAACAATCAGCAGTAGAGCACAAGTCATTAAACTCAAACACATCATATTCTAGCTCATCATTTATAAGAAATGACTCATACTCAGTAGCAAATACATCATCGAAAGCATAACTGAATACAAAATCCCCTACCCAGTTAAGAGTCGAAAATTGCATATCATCGAATCCAGAAGGCTATCTTTGTATGTTAAAGATGTTCAATTCCACAGTCATGTTGCCAAAAGACAGTCTCGTTATACCATTCCTGCAATTAATGAGGGCATTGGCAGTGGTCAAGAAGGGACGTCCTAGAATCACAGGAGCTTGACTAGCTAAGTTGGACACCTTCCCAGTTTCAATCATGATAAAGTCCACTGGGTAAATGAATTCTCCACTCTAATCAGCACATCCTCGACTATCCCCCTGGGTACCATAGTCGATTTATCAGTTAGTTGAATAACCATCTTAGTAGGTTTCAGCTTACCTATACTCAGTAAAGGGTATCAAGTTAATACTAGCCCCTAGGTCAAGCAATGCTCTGTGAATGAGTTGGCTTCCTATGACTATAGACATAGTAGGGCAATCGAGGTCTTTATACTTCACCAGGATCTGAGAAAGGATACAATTGGCACCAGAGGTCAAGAAAGCCTTCTTAGGTACACCACTTGCTCTCTTGGTCATACATAGCTCCTTTAAGAATCTAGCATATGGAGGCATCTGTTGAATAGCATCGAGTAAGGAAATGTTAATCTTTACTTAAGAGAAGGTCTCTCTCACCTTCTCAATATGATCTTGATCTTTCTTCTTTAGCTTATGGGGAAATGGAGGTAACGACATCTAGATTTTCTCAAAAGAAGAAGGAGAGGAAGAATCCTTAGAAGGTGAAGAACTTATCGAGTCAAAGGAGTCTTTCTCTTTAAGCTCCTTTTTCTTAGAAGGTGACTAAGGAGAGGAAGGACTATCTGAAGCCTTGGGGACACCGTCAGTAGCATCCCCTGACTGACTGGATGAACCAGTCTCTGGAGGCGAAGAGGGAGAAGAATTTTGGAAGAATTGGTGAGGGTACCTGTAAGGTTCATTAGGATTTCTCATTTGGTTGTCAACCCCTCGACCAGAACGGAAATATATAACCGTATTCACTTTCCTCACAAGCTCACTAGGGTTACCAGAAGAAGGGGAGGCGTGACCCTTAAGGTTTACCTCAGGTTAACTGAGGAAAGTACTTGGTTCCCTAGAAGATGATGCTAACTAAAAAAATTGTTCGGTCATCATTCTCATCATTCCTTCCATGTTAGCATTAATCATTCTCTCCACATTATTATTGATTCTTCTCTCCAATTTATCAATATCAATGTAGCCAGGAGGAGGTTAAACTTGAGCTATGGGAGGTGGAGGTCTAGGTGCATTAGGCACACCTGAAAAAGCCGGTCTCTGAAAGGAGTTTGAAGGATGAGAGATGGGTTGGGAGTTGTTTCCGGGAAACATCCCAAGTTACGAATTAGGAATCGTAGCATTTGGTCCATTATTCCATGAAAAGTTAGGGTGATTCCTCCACCTTGGGTTGTAATAAGGGGAGAAGGGTCAGTCTTAGGTCTCTAAAAGGCCATGCTCGCTTACTCTTGTTCAGTTGCTAACTGATGAGCAAAATAAGGGCAAGCACTCAAAGAATGATCTAGGGCTTGACAATGAGAACAAGACACTGTAGATATTTGAGATAACTGGGACATCTGGGGAGATAATCCCTTCAATATGTTTTCTAAAACAGCAATTTTAGACTCTAAGTGACTTACATTAGAAATAGAATGCAACCCACCCCTTGCAAACCTAGAATTCAGGCTGTCATCACGAGCGGCTTCCCACTGCATGGTTTTCTCAGCCAAGTCCACTAAAAACTCCCAAGCAGTTGTAGGGCTCTTAGAAAGAAAGCCACCCTGACGCATGGACTCTACCGTGGTTCTAGTTTGTTGGTCAAGTCCTTCATATACAATTTGGCACAAGCATGCTTGATCTAAACTATGATGGGGACATTCGGCGAATAAAGCTTTGAACCTATCAAAATATTTCCAAAATGATTTCCTATCAAGTTGCACAAATTGATTGATTTCAATCCTCAGTTTAATAGTCTTGGCATTAGGAAAATATTTTCTTAAGAACAATCTTACAAAATCATTCCAAGAAGTAACAGAATTAGCAGCCAACCCATACATCCAACTTTTAGCAAAATCTTTCAAAGCAAAAGGAATCAATTTCATTCGCACAACATCAATGGGAATATTAGGGAAATGCATCATAGAACAAACTTCTTTTAATTCCCTCAAAAATAAATAAGCATCCTCTAAACCTGTAAATTTAGGGAGCATCTGACTATAATGGGGTTTTAATTCGAAGGTCACATTTGGTGTAAGATTAGGCATAACAAAACATGATGGCAAAGCAGTCCTAGGAGGATAGAAAATATCACTCAAAGTCCTTTCTTGTGCCATATTCCCTTACTCAAGCTTAGGTTCAGGTTCGGGTTCTAAGTCAGGGTTGGGCTCACTCCTAACGAGTCTTTGATTTTCAGGATCTCTAACCCAACTAGTCACATAAACCCCACACCTTCACAAAAGGCCCTATTTTTTTGGTCTTTTTTCTCTTTCAGTTTTTTTTTTTTTTGAATTTTCTTAAGCACTAAATTAAATCAAAATGTTTCTCAACCCTAAAAACGGTTTACAAACAAGAGACAGCCAAATCAGAAAGTTAATCAATCCCTAAAATAAAGGTAAGATATATCCTAAGAAAAACCAACTTCAAATTACTAATTCTAAAACTGCAAAGCACCTTAATCAACAAAAACTTTAAAATCAATTCTAAGTCATTTGTTTTTAAAGTTTTTCAATCAAACCCTTTTTTTTTTTTTTTGAAGTCTCAAGTTTTTATAAATTTTTATGAGTTTTTGGATTTTTTTAAAGATATGAACTAAATATATCACAACTAATAATGAATAAACAAAGTAAGTTAAAGCATAAGGAACTAATAAGAATGAAACTAAGAAAAAGGAAAAGTGCTCAAACTGAAGGAAACATAAACTTGCCACTTTGTTTTTGAGGTTCTTTAAAATTTTGCAATTTTTTTTTGTAGTTTTCAAGTTTTTCTATTTTTTTTTCAATTTTAGGTTTTTCCAATTTTTTTTTTGAATTTTTGAATAATTCAAGCAATGTACTAAATCAAGTTATAATTTAATAATATAATAAAGCAACCTAATACTAAAGTAGCTACGAAAAGAAAATGTGATCTAATTTAATGGCGTCGTCCCCGGCAGCGGTGCCAAAAACTTGTTGGGATAATTTGGATTGTAAAACAGAATGCCACAAGCATACAGCTTTCGCTGTAGTGCTTGAGGGTCGTTTCCTCAGGGACGATGGAAAAGATTATGGTCACAAAAGAGTGGATTAACTTATTAATCTAATGTTAACTATGCTAAACCAAATTAAATCATCCAAAGAGAGCTGAACCCCTCTAACTAGGAATCTAATGCATACATCACCATTCAACTAAGCATCAGATAACCTAAATGAACTTACTAATTCAATCACCATTCAACCGAAATTAAAACCTAGAATCTGAAAACTAAAGCGTGAACTAATAATATGAGACAGAAGAAATTAGCCTTTTGTTCTCAATGACAACTGAACGAATTGACTTCCATGTTTCATTCTTATGTCCATACCAACATCAAGGTTGAACCATTGCATCAATAAGCATTATTATCATCATCATTTAGATTACCAGTAGTAGAGCAACAAGCAACAAAAGATAAGATCGATTCATCTTCATCCTAAATTACTAAGAACTAAACACCAGAATTTTGACTAATCATATCAAAATATAGTCAACAAAAATTCTTCTAGCATCAACCAATGATATCAACTCAGTAAAATCACCTCAATAACACAGTTGAAGAGTGCAAACAGATGTCCCAGTCTAGAATCAAAGAACATAATCGAAGAGCACAAACAGAAGTCAATTCATCCTAAGCTAGTAAAACAATAATCAATTTCAACTAAACCAAGCAAACCAGAAAATGAGCAAAGATGGTTCGAATTCTCAGCAATCACCTAACGAGCAATAAGCATAAATGTAGTTCAACATGCAAACCCAGACCACGATTTGAGGCAGAACAGCGAAACAGGGCAACCACTCAAACTTGAACCGAGGAGAGGAGTAAGACTTGAGAAAATCAGACACGAGCTTCAACCATCGCCAACAATGGCAGATACGCCATAACTGTGCTCACGAATTGAAAGCAGGGGAGGGGGATGATCGAAATTAAACAAACCAACATCCAAATCTTATAAAAGAAAACTAAAAAAAACCATGAATTACAACTGGAAAACACAAAACAGCAAGGTAATTACATGAAATTTGGAACCAAAAACCAATCTAAAATCGAACACTAAACCAAATTTCTAAAACCCTTAGTATGAAAATCGAAAACTCCTATGAAATTGAAGATGAGAAACTCGAAAATTAAAACTATTTGAACCCTAAAAACCTCCTAACCTTTTCTCTGGACCCGCTCGCCTTCAATTTATACAACTTCCCTTCTCCTCACCACCATTGATTCACGCCTGAGTTGTACGGTGGGATGGCGATGGTGCTGGCTGCTGCGCTAGTGTCCTTAGTGTGAAATCCGATGAGGGTGAGGATGGTGGATGGTGTTGGCAGTTGGTGATTCGTTGAAGAGTGAGAGATGAGAAGGATGGGGATGAAGATGGTGAGTGCTGTGAATGGATGGGTGTCGGGGTTTCTAAGGTTTCAGGGCCTGTTTGGCCGAGAGAGGAGAGAGAAGGAAATGAAGAGAGAGAAAATGAGAGTTAAGGGGGGGGGGAATAGATGTTACGTGTCTAGCACATGGGTAGGGTAAGTTTTAGATTTTCCTTTTATTTATTTTTTTTTTGGGTCAAAGCAGAGTTTGGGCCTAGCAATTCAGGTTGGATTTGAGTCAATTTGGCCTAAATCTTCATTTCCGGCATTTTTTATGTTTTTCTCGCATTTTTTTCCACATTTATTCGATACCTACAAAACAAAATAAAATCAATTAAAAACCTAAAATTAACAATTATAATGAGCATAAATTGGGTATAAAAGTATTGTAAAAGTTACACATTCTTTCCACATCTTTTTCAGCTAAAGAAGAACTTAAAGAAGATGATACAATTAGCATGACTAGTAAAATGAGTAGAATGAGCTTTGAATATGCAAGACATAGTATAGATTGAAGTATGAGTTTAGATAAAAAAGTCGTTGGTACAAAATAAGAACTGTTAGAGAACTAATTTATAAGGATGAATTAGTCAAAAATATGACTCTGGAGATATTCTATGAAGTCACCAACCCAAATCATAATAGCATCTACATCTGAATAATGTATGTTTAGATAGATATAAAAAGTATGAAATGTGTGGCAACATCGATAGTGGTTGTTCTATCTATTTTAGAAAAAAAATTTATTTCTAGAATTCATGTGGAAGAAATTCAAGAGTTACAAGTAAGGATAGATGACAATAGCATAATGAACCACAGGGAGGCCATAGAAGGGTTATATACAGAAATAAGTGGAGTCCAATGCATTATACCAGTTTTATAGGCTATTAACAAACCCTCTAATGATATGATTATTGGGAATAATTTTCAAAGGCTGTATTTTCCATGCACACATATTATAAACCAAATAATACTCATAATAAATGATCACTCGATTTCAACTAATAAGTTAAATAGAGCTTACACTCATAAAAAGATTAAGTTTACACAGAGCCAGTAGGGTGAGAAGGTATTGTCATAATGATACTATGAGTGCTTTAGGGTGTCGCCAAGATATGTTTTCAGATATCGTACACAACATGAGAGAGCACTAACAATCTCACTACTTGATTGATCTATTAAAAAATAGATTGCTGAACGGTAAGAGCAATTATGCAAAGAAATTTACTTTGATAATCCTTTAAAAGTTTGGGATAAAGATAAGAATTTGTAAAAATTTCTTTGTTAAATCACATCACTATCATTCGAGTCAAACAAATGGTAAATACACACCAAGATATCTAAGAATTTGATAAACAAATTAAAGAGCTTCTGGATAAACTATTAATTAGAAATAGCAAGAGTCATCACACCAATCTCGTTTTCATGGTAAGAAATCATGTTGAGGAAAAAAGAGGAAAACCTAGAATGGTAATTAATTAAAAAATCCTTAATGATAATACTGTCTTTGATGATTATTATGTTCATAACAAAATAGTTATTTTCAATAGAATTAAGGGGCCTCTTACTTCTTAAAAATGGATTGCAAAAATACTGGAAAATTAAAATAAATGAAGAAAGCATTTCTTTCACTGCTTTTAGTACCCGTTATAGACATTATGAGTGGATAGTAATGCGATTTAGTCTTAAAAATGCGCCTTAAATACTTTAAAGAAGAATGAATAACATCTTCAAAGATCTTAATTACTGCTGCCTAGGATACGTTGATGGCATCTTTGTCTTTTCAAAGATCATAGAACAACATAAAGATGATATCCTAACTGTCACTCAAATGTGCATTGATCATGGTATTATTCTTGGTGAGAATAAATACATATTCTAGAAAAAAAATAGAAATTTTTTTTGAAAAGATTGAAGATAGGGCACAATTAGAAACGTTTCTTGCATGCCTTACCTATGATTCAGATTTCATTAAAAATCTAGCTAAATTAAGAAAAATGTTACAGCAGAAACTCAAAAAAGAAGTAAGATGGTCATGGATTACTAGTACTTCAAAAATTGTTCAAAACTTCAGAAAAATGTGTAAAAATTTTCATATTCTTAATTTGCCTAATAAAGGAGATGATTTACTTCTTAAGACAGATGCTGGCAATGAGCACTACAATGCAGTACTCAAATTAAAGGAGAAAAATTCTGTAAATATTGTAATAAAAGTTTTAATAAAGCAGAATGCAACTACCCCACGATAGAAAAAGAAATCCTTACAGTCATGAGGGGAATTGAAAACTTCTTAATTTTTTAACCCCAAAACCTTTTCTTTTTCAAACTAATTACTAAGGAGTGCTTGGTTTTGTCAAAATATTTATCAAGTATGCAAGAGCAATGGCAACTCCTACATTGGCAATTATAGCTAAACCAATTTTCGTTCTCTATTGAAGATATATAAAAATCAAAGAACTCTCTGGCAGATAGTTTAACTCGAAAACTTGCCAATGGTGATTATCATAGTAGAACTCCTGCCAGAAAAGAAGGAAATTCAAAATGAAATGCCCTTACTACTAGAATGAGTTTCTCCTTCTAGTAGAATCCTTATAGATATTTTGGAATTGTATACAAAAACCAGATCATGCTTTGGTCTATTGTCTTCTGCCTGTCTAATAGCACAAAGATTTATTCCTTTAGAGTTACAAATGAATCATCTAAGGTATCCTTATGATATTCAAGAAAACATATGTTCCCATGTTCAAGAACATTGATTCAACGACTAGCATGTAGCCTGCATCGATTATTATCACAATTATCGTACGATATTTAGGAATCATGGAGTACTGCAGTCTTTTTTCCTGATAGATCTAGAGTTGGTGGTGTGAGGTTCCCAGGAAATTCAGTCTCTCCAGATGACCCCATCATGAAAGTTTGGATGGAATGGTAGCTTACCTCATGAAAATCCCATATCAAAGTTCTCATTCTTCTCAAGACTAACTAAATTTCAACAATGCATCTTTAACGAATCCATTGGATTCTCACATCTCCAGACAGGCTAAGAAAAATTCCATACATTAGAAGTTTATATGTCGAGGTACATTGTACAGTAGTTGAGTATGAAATGGAAAAGCCATACCACCCCATTATCTTGTCCAATTAAGTGATTTAGACGATCCCAATGATCAATGGCAAGAACAGTTTCCAGAAAGGCAAGAAGTAGTTAAGTGATCCTGCTTTAGCAAGAGCCATTGGTTTCTATAATATTTATCATCAAATGTAGGCATTAATTGAACTAGGAAGACTACTAATGCGTCACAGGAATGCTACTTTTGTTTATCATGATGATCTCAGCAAATATATGAAGGTAGAAGGAGCTACTTCAGAAGACATCTTTGATTATCTCTTTGATATTAGAGTTGGAAAATTGTTATCAGAAAAAGAAAAGAAATACCTTCATGAATTATTTGAAAAATAGGATCCAGAGCATCTTCAACTTGACGAAGATTTTGGTGATTATTCAGATAATGATGGGTGGGAAGACATTATTGGAGATGAAGGCATCTAGAATGTCAATATGGATGACTAGTTTTGTCAACATTAAAGGCTCTAAAAAATTGTTGCTCTATTATTGTACTATTTTGACAAGTCTCAAATTAATAAAATAATATTGTTTGCTATAGTCATATGAAAATATCAGTGTATACTGTAGCCTTTAGGGCATCTTATGCAGTCCATCTCCTCTATAAAAGGAGAGATTGAGTGCTGAGAAGGGATGTGGTCATTTGAGCATACTTGAGCAAAAGAGAAGTCAGAATTCTCCATTTCTCGATGAGCAAGCATCTCTGATAAGCTTAGTAGTTTAAGTCCCTCTTCAATCTTTCCATTGTAATATTTCCACTTTCAAGCTTTCAAAAAAAGAAATTTCCAAGTAGGGAACGTCATATAATCGAACCTTATGCCTTAAATATTGTAGATTCTTGATTACAGTCTCACTATACTTTAAATTAAAAACTTGATTAGTGACTACAGTCAGAGGTAGGAAATAAAACATATCTGTGCTGTGCCTGATCTAAGAAGGTTTGGTTGAAATTAGCAATCTCTGTAAACTGATTAAATTCAGATAATGGTCAAAACTCTCTAATTAATCTTTTATTATTGCTAAGTATGGTGGGCCTATAATAATAGAAAAAATAATATTTCTGATATGAGTAGTAGATTGTGATAAGTGGTAGTAGTAAAGTCATTATGAGAAGTTAAATCAACTAAAACAAGCATCTTTTTTCAAAAATCCAAAAAAAAAGCAAAATTACTCAAAGTACTCCATTTGGGTCAAAGTTAAAAATTTCAAAAAGTTTCAAGCCAAAATAATAATAAAAGGTCCAGAAAGTTATTTTCCTCAAACCCTGAGGGAGCAAAAAATTCATTCTTTAACTTCGTGGTTCCAGAAATTCGGACATCATAGTTGGAGGTGCCGAAAAGTAAATAGCTCTTATTTCTGAGCTAAACTCAAGGATGAGGGATATTAAAGTTGTGTCGGTTAGGAACCAAATAAATACCCCACTCTTTGAATTTGCTTATCCTTGAGTAAAACAAGGGGAAAGCACCTTTTTGTAGGCACAATGATTAAATCTAGTGTTTGTAACAAGCCCTTTAAACCCCTAGTCGCCCAAGCAAATGAATACAATCTCGTGAGGGTTTAAGGAAGACAAACTCACGAAGTCTTTAAAGAAGGAGCAAAAGAAAGGGAAAGAAAGAAAAAAAGAGGAAAATATTTTTGGTTCTTCATAAACTTTCACAAAGCAACATCTGTGGGGTAATAACACACTCTTTAAGTCAACAACTCACTCTAATAACAAAGAAACACAAAGCACAAGCATAGGGTGCATAATTAAGATCCTCGGCCCTCCGACACGATAATCACGTATTCATTCTAACCCGTTTTAGTGATTTTTCAAGCCATGGTAGCTTACTTTAGGTTATGTGGAGCTCTCCTATCAAGTGGTTTGAAATGATGATGTGGTTTCACTCATGCTCACCTCCAAAGATGTACTCTACTATATGTTTGGCCTAGTTCTCATTCTCCTCCACTAGAATGCAGATGTAATTTCATTATCAATAGTAATTTTTGGGGTTGTCATGGGCCTGGATTAAGGGTTGAGGAAGGGACTAACACTTTAGAAGTGAGGAACTAATTACCCAAGACTCATGAGCCATCACATTCCCCCACCATCAATGACCATCCCTCATAAAAAACACAACCTACCCAACAAAATGAAATGATGACTTGAGTGAACTAAACACATGGTAAACCTCCTATACCAAGATTTTTATTTCATTTTTTCTTTTCTTTTCAATCATTTTCTATTTTTCTACTTTTTTTCCTATAAAACAATGACACTTAGCATGGAGGTTTACATTCAATGAATTCCATTTCAATGTTGCATGGACTCAAGTCAATTACCATAGTTTATTCTCCGTTATTTATATCACACACCAAATATGTTCTCCTTGACAGCATGTTCCAACTTGCTTACTATAGTGATACTCCTTGGTCTTTGCTTAGTAAGGGCATTTTAAGGCCAAGGGCTAACAAAGTGGCTCATAACAAGAATAGTAGTAATCAATGCTCAAAGGTTTAGCAAAGGGTATAAATATGCATATGGGGGTTGTTTGGCTAATGTGGCTTCATACTTACATAAAGAATGCCTCATTCTTATCATCAATCATGAAAATGCGATATATGGTTTCAAAAAAATTGGAAAATTATAGAGAGTGACAATTTTGGATGAGCCTCTCATGAAAGAAAGTAAATGACCACATGGGATGAAGTGGTCTAATTAGGCTCAAAACCTCTCGGGTCCGCAAACCATTTCTACTCTCATCTATTAGGTCAAAACTATGCATGAATTACCAAAAGTCTAGACTTAATATCTATGATGTGCACCCTAATTGTACACTATTTGAATCCAAAAGCAAAAAGGGCTTATTGTCGACCAAATTTACACATTTCCCTCCAAAACTCACTATTTATAAGAAAAATGGAAATTTTTTTCAAGTTTTCAAAAATTTTCACTTTTTTTTTTCATTTTTCAAAAATTTTCGAGGAAGACCTCCCCACCTCGTACTTAAAATGCACGATATCCTCATTTTCGGAATAGGAGTCCTAAACAAGGAAAGGAAAATAAAAAAGAAAACGGAAGAAGAAGTATGTACAAAGGAGAAGTAGATGAATTTCTTACGAAGCAACTATGTACATTGCCTATGCTTCTAGGAACCCATTGATGATGTACTCCAATCCACCATACATGAAATCTAAAATCACACCCAATCCACACATAATCTTCAAAATCACAGCTAATTGCAATCACATTTCACTCAAATGGCCTACATATACCACAATATCATAAGCAGTATGGAATAAGGGCTAGGTGAAAAAGAGAAGCACAAATGGTACCACCTATCCCAAATGAAATACCCCCCATTAACTATTTACATGCAATGTCCCTCCTCCAAATGTAAGTATGAAAAGTAAGGAAGGGGTAGAGGATACAACTTACAATCAGTGGGCCACATTGGGCTGGGAGGTGGTGAAAAGTGCACAAGAAAAGGTGAGAATGATGACGAGTTTCCTTGATCACTCGTGAAGGTGTGATATCGCTCTTCCAATTGCTGATGGCCTTCAACTGCCACCAAATAAGTTCATTCATCTCCTTTCACTTCTTATACTCATAAGCCTCTCTTATGGTCTAATCCTCCTTCCTCCTCATCTACCTTAACTCTCTATCCTCTTGGTGGTCTACAGAGCCCGCAAAATAAATAACACCCTCCTTGATAGAATCCATGCGCTCAGCTATACGGTGGATGTCTTGTCTCATCTCAGTGTACCCATCTCGCAAGTCAGCTACTTCCACTTGGAGGTTGGAGAAGGATTGGAGGAATGTGCTATCAAATGGTATCTGAGCTGAGGAAAAGGAGCCCTTCATCTCAAAGGAAGCTAGTTGTTGGACTTGCAGTTGTGGAGTGGGCTCTTCCTCTACTTGTGTTTCGGTAGCCTCTTGGTCTTTATGACCCCCTTCTTTACCTTTGCCCTCCATATCAGTATCATGCCTCTTATCTTTATGGCTCCCTCCATCACCATCTCTTGGCATCACCTCTTCACGAATGATCACCGCATTATAATTCTAGTTCCCCTTACTGGCTATGGTAGTGCGAGGTACATTAGAAAAGTGAAGAGGGTTTGTTTGTGGTAAGGATATGTATAGGTCCCACCTCTGAGATTAATGATGGTCATGTGGGATAGGGTAGGAATGTTAAGGCTCTCCCAAGAAGTGGGGCTTGAGGCATCCAAACTTCCCACTATGATTTAAGGCTTACGTTATGGCAGTGATTGTGCCCCCAACATCTATTACATTCTCATTAGTAGTCTTAGCAACTTCCGCTAAACGAAAAATGATAAAGGCTCTGGTGTCCACATGTGTACTCATCAAAGCACACGAAACGTTAAATAATTTCGCTTTCCTACACATGTTTTGGCTATCATGGTGTCCAAAGATGATATTAACCATCAAACATTATAGGTACTGAATGTTTACATTACTTATATCCGTGGCTTTGGTTTTCCTAGGGTGATAAATCCTAGGCCTCCCTAAGTTATCAGTGTAGGTTTTGCGCTTGGAGCAAGTGATGCTCAACAAAACGGGGTCAAGTCTCCATTAACTAAGGAAATCCCTAAAGGCATTCGCACGCACCGAGAGGTGAAGTAGCTCATTAAACCCCCTTAGACTCACCTAGTGGTCTGTGCTAAACGTGTGAAAAGTGATTAACATTTCTTGGTCCCTATATGACCCAGCCCAATCCACATGCAAATAGCTTAAAAGTTCAATCACAAGTTGGTTATACGATATAAACTTCATCTCCACATAATCTAGCCATCCCAAATTTCCAAGTAAAATACTCACATCATATAACCTCCCCAAAGCCCTCAATGATTCAACATGGTAATTTTTTTGTTAACTTATTTTCCTAGTACTCAACAGTTCATATTTCAACTTTTGGCAAAGTGCAACCCTCTAGTACTAGGATGATGGATTAAGGGGAAGGCATCATTTTTACCTTTGGATATTTTAGGCACATTGGAAGAACAAGAAGCCCTTGAAGACTTTTTAGGGAGGGATGATGCATTGGAGGTCTTACAAACTCATTTCTTACCCACAGAAGAGATGCTTGTGTGGTGGAAAAGGGTTGAACCTAGCTCCTCTTACTTCCAATGGCTCTTTTCGACCTTGAATTGTTTGAACATGGGGTAAAAACACAAGCTTTCTTTCTCTACTACCTTCAAACTCATCAATAGAGATTAGGGTTATAGAGAGAGAAAGTGAGAGAATGGGTAGAAGAATAAGAATGAATTTAAGTGTTGGAAAGTGAGGAATTATGAATGAAATTGGAGAAATTTCTGAGAAAAATAAAGGCTTTTAGGAGGATTTGAGTGTAGAGTGAGAGTACATGTAAGGAGGAAATCACATAGAGAGAGAAAGAGGGGAGAACATTAAAAGAGAAATGAAGAAAGAAGAAGGAGATTTAGGATTTTAGCACAAATAAAGCTAGCACGGGCGTGCCACATGGCACAGGGGGCCTGTGCCAATTCTCTTTCTCGATATCCTAGGATTTCAAGGTTGGCTCGGTCGTGCCACCTAGCAAGGGAGCCCCGTGGCAAATCTCTGTTTGATGTTTCCCTTTCCTTCTTGTGGGCCACGAGAATGCCAATTAGCATGGGTGCCTAGTGCCATTTTTTTGTCCCTAAAAATTTTGTCATCCTCCACTTGTTCCTTGATTTTTTTCTCTCTCTTCTTACCTCTGCCTTAGCTTTTGCACATTTTATTCAACTCCTCATTGAATCTCTTTTTCATATTTCTTTTTTCTTTACTCCTTTTTTTTTTTTTGTTTTTTCCTTCTTTTCTCATTTTCCCCCTTTTTTAGTTTTTTTTTAAATTTTTCAACACACACAACTCGCACATATTCACACTATTTACCACTATACAAGAAGTTGAGACCTTAGCGACTCAAATAAAGGAGGTTAAGGGAGTAGGAGACAGTCCACATCTTCCTCACTAGGCATGTCCAAAAAATGCTTCAACCTATGTCCATTAACTTTAAATGTATGGTCCTTAGAGGGGTCCTTAATTTTAAGTGCACAATGAGGGAACACTTTCACCACTATAATAGGACTAATCCACCTAGACCTAAGTTTTTTAAGGAATATGTGAAGTCTAGAGTCATGTAAAAAAACCTTTTCACCGGAAAGAACTCATTCATATTACCGCACTTGTCATAAAATATCTTAGCTCTCCCCTTGCTCATTTGCTTGTGTTTTCATATGCCTCCCTCCTAATCTCTTCGAGTTCATTCAAAATCAACTTCCTTTCATTAGTGGTGGCATTCAAATCATAGTTTAGGGTGCGAATTACCCATTAAGCTCAATACTGAAGCTCTACGGGTAAATGACATGAACAGCGGTAGACCACCCTATAAGGAGAAATGCTTAAAGGAGTCTTAAAAGTCATATGTTAGGCCTACAATGCATCAGTTAATTTATCCAGGCCATCTTTCCTATTCTTGGTCATAAACTTCACTATTAGTTTGAGGATTGTGTGAGGTAGCAAGCTGGTAGATGATGGAATACCTTCTTAATAGGTATTAAAGGACCTATTATCAAAATAGGTATCTTGGTCACTAATGATCGCTCTAGGCATCCCATAATAGGTAAAAAGGTTGTCTTGGTAAAACCTAATGACCACTCTAGACTCATTTATCCTTGTTGAGATGACCTGAACCCACTTAGACACATAATCTACATAGACAAGAATGTACTCATTTCCAAATGAATATAGAAACAGTCTTAAAAACGTAATTCCCTATACATAACATATATCAACCATAATAATAGGGGTTAGAAGCATCATATCTTTCCTATCCATTTCACCCAATTGTTTGCAAGGCATGCATTTTTTACAATATTCATAGGTATTTTTGAATAAGGTTGGTTAACAGAATCTGCTTTAGAGAATTTTTGGGACAGTATGGATTTGGTCATTGGCACACATCTCGTAATGATATAGTCCTGATAATACTTAAACAATCACAGATCATCCCATATCAAGAACCTCATTACTGGAAAAAAAAAAATGTCCTATCATCCCTGGTCCATCCCCTATGCATTTCCCCTGTAACCAAGTAGTTAACAATGTTGACATCCAATCGCTCCAATTGAGCCCTAAATAGTTGTTCATCTGAGAAGCATTCAAAGATAGGGATCTCATGTGCATCATTAATTACGATCCGAGAAAGAACGTCCACTACTGGGTTTTCGGAACCCTTCCGATCCTTAATTTCATAATCAAATTCTTGCACTAGCATGATCCAACAAATTAAACTAGGCTTTGAATCTTTCTTGTCATAAAGGTGTTTCAAAGTGCAAGGTCGGTGAAAAAATCACATGAGGCCCTATAAGGTAGGGCCTAAACTTTTCCAAACCAAAAATTACCTCTAAAATCTCCTTTTCGGTTATGGTGTAATTCGCTTGCACCTTATTCAAAGTATGATTTGCATAGTAAATCACATGGAGTTTCTTATCAATTCGTTTACCTAGTATTACCACGAACATGCAATTGGATGCATCACACATGTTGTAATTTTACAAGCGTACAGTTTATCATCGTAGGAGTTATGGGTAACATCCTCATGACGAGTTATGCAATTTGATTGCTAATCCCAAGTTATCAATCTAATATGGACGAAATGTTTGTTAACCCTAAGTATTGCTACTGACTAATGTTAACTATTTTTTTTCTTGTAAAAGTGCAAACCAAAAATCTAAATGGCAGCTGAAACTACTCATAACTTAATTCTGTCTGCACTCAAATTGAACTTCAAGAGAGCAAAGTGAGAATTATTCATGAAAACTTCAATTAATCAATATATAAATAAAGATGAGAAAGTTGGAAGGATTTTAGTGCTGCTTAAAACACACGACCAAAAAAAATTAAAGAATAGGGCAATATGCTCAGCCAGTCGAAGAACCAGATTAATCGACTCCAAAGCCTTAGGATGATTAAGCCAGAGGGCTCTGAGCTTTAACACGAAATCAAATAAGTAAACTAAATGCTGCTCAAATTCATTTAACTTCTAGAAAAATCAACACCCAAATCGTCTTCTTTACCCTTGGATTAAACAAAAACTAGAATAACAACAGAAATTTTTGATATCTCAGAAACCTTATTTGAGACTGAAAAAGAAGATGAGAAGGACAAAAAGTAAAACTAAAACACCATTTCCTACTTACTGGCCCCCTTTCCTCTTTGTTACTCAAATTATATTTCCCCAGCCCCCAAAATCAAGTCTTTATTACTTCCATAAATGCTTGAATAAAAGCTCTTGTGACAGTAGAATCTTTGATGATGATGACGATGATGAAATTGATGGGTAATTGTTGAAGAATTGATGAGGGTGAATGAAGAGAGAGAAAGAGCAACAGATGGCAGGGGAAGAATGAGCTGCCTTGTTCTGTTTTCTTCTCTCGGGTGTTCTTAGTTGAGAACTGAAGAAGAAGAAGAAGAAGAAGAAGAAGAAGAAAAGGGTTGGGTTGGTTGCTGGGTCATGTAAGGAGCATGCCTGGGTTTGAAGGAGAAGGAAACTATGCTCTGGGCCAAGGGAAGGTGATGGGCCAGGCCTAGTGAGAAAACAAATGGGAAAGGTAGAAATGAAGAAAAGGAGGAAACAGGGGGAGGCAGGTCTGGGTAAGCATTGGGCCAGGCCTATACGCATAAAGGGAAAGAAGGAAGAGAGGGAGAGGTTTAGGCGTTTAGGGCGCTGGCTCAACGGAGAGAAGAGGGATGAGAGAAAATATTTAGGGCACGATCTAAGACTGGGAGAAGCCCAGAGAGAGAGAATGAAGGAGCTAAGAAGGGGGAAGGGAAGAGGCCCCGGACTGGGCCTCTATGCTGGGCTTCGCTTGGTCCAAGAGAGAGGAAAAATGGAGGAGGTAGGATGAGGGTATCGGCCAAGGCACTGGGCTTCGGTCTGCCTTTTTTTTATTTGCATTCTTTTCTTCCTTCTTCATTTCCCACTTGATCCAAGCTTCATTTTGAACTAATTGTTCATCTTTTCCCCAGTTTTTCTAATTCCTACAAAATAAACAAAACAATATTAAAATTCTAAATTAATAATTTATTTGAGCAAATAATAAATAATAAAAGAGTATAAAATATCATAATCCTTAGTTTAACAAATACTTCTACACGTAAGGTTTGCTCGTCCTCGAGTAAAATAAAACTAAAAATTCTAAAAAAAGAAAATAGTTCATAACTCACTTTCATAGGAATCAAGGTTATACTTAGCATGTGCAATAAACCCTTTAGGCCCCTCGGTTACCCCCTAGTGGACGAGTAAGGTCTCTTGAAGATTTGCTAAAGATAAACCTAGAAAATCTCTAAAAAGAAAACCTTTTTGAATTTTTTTTCAAAGTATATACAATATTGGGAAAAATATATACACATTGCAGTTAACCGCATCACTTAAGTAGCCAAAGAATTAGATCACATATAAATCTAATGTACACTTCTATACACAATCTTTTACCTCACTTAAAAATTAAGCATAAGAGTGACTGGTAGAACCTCACTTTAGGGAAATGTAGAATCACTCCCACTTATATGTTTAAAATATAACAAGGTTCACTCAATTCTCTTCTTGACAAACAAACTGCCATAGGCTTGCTAGGATACTCGATTCTCCACTACTAAAATGCAATATGCAAAATAATAATCAAGAGGACTTTACGATGTTGTAATGGAGCTAAGGGTAAAGGGTTGGGAGAGGGATAAACAACTTGGGAAATGAGGAGCTAAAAGTCATAGCTAATGAGCAACCAACACTTGCACCAACTATAATGAGCATACACTCTCTCAAAACACAAAATAAGAACACACTCCAATTAAATTGACCATTGAAAATAAGTATACATAATGATACATCCATGCCACACACTCTTATTCACAACTCTTTTTGGAATTTTTGAGATTTTATTTTCAACCTTTTTTTCAACTTTTCCTAGGAAAGTTTTTCCATTTGTTTTTTTCTATTTTCTTGCTTTTTTTTTCTCTTTTTTTTCATGAAGAAAACGAATGAATGGCATACATAAGAATAATACAACTCAATTTCCAAATGGTCACCATGATACATCCCAACATATACCAAAATCAGCCACCAAAGTCATAAAATATCCAAAAGTTACCCACTAAATAATGAAGTGTTGCCCCACTAGCCTTTGCTTAAGTATAAGAAATGTGTTTAGGTCAAGGGCAACAATGAAGGCTTCACAACAAAAAAAGTCAAGGCTCAAAAGGCTAACAAAGTGTAAAACATTCGAATTAGGGCGGTAATTTGGCCATGTGTCTCACAAAATCAAATGAATGGCTCTATCATATTTTCATAATGCATATGCGAATGTGATTCCAAAGAGAATCAAAGCAAGTTCTAGAGATATAGTCATGGAAGAGAAACACATGGAAGAAAAACATGAGACTAAAAATGATGAATTAGTCTATAATGCTCAAAATCTCATGGGTTTATCTATCAAAGTCAAGCTTGCTTAGAATTAATGTCAGGGGTTAAGATCATATACAAACGTCACACTTTTAGGACTAAGTTCTATCAATGCATATTACATCTATACACAACCTAATACTAAGGATACAAGAGAACATAGTCAACTAGAATAGCACATATATTCCCTAAAAACAAAACAAAAATCTTTTTGGATTTTTCATTTTTTCAGGTTTTTTTTTCATTTTCTTAAAGTTTAAAACAAGGTTTCCTTAACCACATACCTAAATCTCACAATGTCCTCATTGGAAATGAAAGAAACATAAAACAGAAAATAAAAACTAGAAATAAAAACAAATATACAAAAAGAAAAAGAAAACCAAACACAAAAAGGACATCACTTAAAAACAAACGTACAACATGAATACACAAAAGAGAAAGAAATGAAAAGAAAAGAAAAATGAAAAAAAGATAAAGGAAGGAAAGAAATTTCAAGCAAACCAGGTCGAGTGCCAAGTATAATCGAGGTATCTCAGAATTTCATCATCGATCAGAGCGCGGCTCATAGAGTATTAGACACTCCACATCTTCTTTACTTGGAAGCTCCAGACACTACTTCAATCATTAGCCATTCACTTTGAATTTAGCACCCCTATCAAGATCCTGAATTTTACCTGTACTATAGGGAAAACATGTGAAACAATATAGGGACTCGTCCACCGGGACCTCTTTTCCTAGAAATAAATGGAGCTTAGAATTAGATAAGAGTACTTTCATTCCTGGGGCAAACACTTTCCTAAGAATTTGTTTGTCATGAAACAACTTAGCCCTCTCTTTGCAAGATCGAGCACTCTCATAAGCATCAGCTCGTATCACATGAAGCTCACTCAGTTGCAGTCTTCTCTCCTCACCGGCCTCAGTCAAGTCATAATTGAGCATCATAATGGCCCACCAAGCTCTATGCTCTGTTTCAACAGGGAGATGACAAGGCTTCCCATAAACAACCCGATAAAGTGACATACCCAAGGGAGTTTTGAAAGCCATCCTATAGGCCAAAGAGCATCTACAAGCTTGTCGGCCCAATCTTTCCTATTCTTGCCAATAGTCTTCTCTAAAATCCGCTTAATTTAGAGATTGAACACTTCAATGTATCCACTAGTTTATGGATGATAGGGGGTTGTAAGCCTATGGCCTATGGAGTACCTCCTCAGTAAGGCATCTATAGACTATCAGAAATGGGATAAATAATCCCATGATCTAACCACTTCAGTACTTCTTTCCTAACTACTTCCTCCGGAGTTGGGTCCTGATGCCTTTGACGGTCTCGGTAGGGCCTAGCATTGCCCTCCAAAAGAATTCTATGTTGCATAATAAAAGGACTAATACCTTTGATATCCCTAAAGTCCAACCTATAGCCTCCTTGTGCTCTCTAAGTAGGGCAATCAGTTTATCCTCTTGGTCCTGGTCTAAATCAGAAGCAATAATGACATGTAATGATTCATCGAGTCCTAGAAATGCATACTTAAGAGATTCAAAAAGAGGTTTCAATTTAAGAGAAGGAGGGGAAATAGATTCATGAGCAGATTTCAAAAGAGAAGCAAGCAGACAGTCAGCACCAGAACACAGGTTGTCAGACTCAAACACATCATATTTAAGCTTATTATCAAGAAGAAATGACTTATACTCATAAGCAACCATATCATCAAAATCATCATCGAATAAAGAATCCTCTACCAAGTTAAGAGTAGAAAACTCCATATCATCAAAACCAAAAGGCTATATTTACATGTTAAAGATGTTCAATTTTGAGGTCATGTTACCAATAGGCAGTCTCATCATACTATTCTTGCAATTAATGAGGGCAAAGGATGCCCTAGAATCATAGGGACTTGACTAGCCATATTAGACACCTTCTCAGTCTCAATCACAACAAAGTCCACAAGGTAAATGAATCCACCCACTTTAATCAGAACATCCTCTATTATACCTCTAGGCAACCTGGTCGATCTATCAGCTAATTGAATGGCCATCTTGGTAGGTTTTTAGCTCACCTAACCCTAGCCTCCCATACTCAATGAAGGGTATCAAGTTGACACTAGTCCCTAAATCAAGCAAAGCTCTGTAAATAAGTTGGTCCCTTATGACTATACAAATAGTAGGGCAACTGGGGTCCTTATACTTCACTGAGATCTAGTGAGAAAGAACAAAACTAGCGCCTGAGGCCAAGATAGCCTTCTTATGAACACTAGTGGCTCATTTAGTTGTGCACAGATCCTTTAAAAATTCTAGCATATGGAGGCATTTGTTGAATAGCATTGAGTAAAGGAATGTTGATTTTGACCTGAGAGAAAGTCTCTCTCATCTTCTCAACATGGGCCTAGTCTTTCTTCTGAAGCCTATAGGGAAAAGAGGGGTGAAGGCGTATGGACGTTCTCAACAGAAGAAGGAAAAGAAGAAGAATCGTTAGGAGGTGAAGGATCTATAGAACTAGAGGACTCTTTCTCCCTAGGCCCCTCCTTGTTAGAAGACGACTCAGAAGGAAAAGGACTATCAAAATCATTGGGGACACCATTAGTAGCATCCCTTAACTTACTGGATGAACCAGTTTCTATAGAAGAAGAAGAAGAAGAAGAAGAAGAAGAAGAAGAAGAAGGGCAAGAATTTTCGAAGAATTTATGAGGATACATGTAGGGTTCATTAGGATTTCTCACTTAATTATCAGTCTCTCATTCAGATCGAACAGATATGACTACCTTCACTTTCCTCAGGGGCTTACTAGGGTTAGCACCAAAAGAGGAGGAGGCATGACCCTTAGGGTTCACCTTAAGTTGACTTGGAAAAGTACCTGGCTCCCTAGGAGATGATGCTAATTGAAAAAACTGTTTAGTCATTTTTCTCATCGTTCTCTCCATATTGGTATTAATCATTCTTTCCATATTGTTATTAATTATCCTCTCAATTTTATCAATATTAGTATGACAAGAAGAAGGTCGAACTTGAGTTATAGGAGGTGGAGGTCTAGATGCATTGGGCACACCTGGAAAAGTCAGTCTCTAAAAAGAATTGGAGAGATGGAAGATGGGCTGGGAGTTGTCTCCAGGAAACACTCCAGGCTTGGAATTAGGCACCACAACATTTGGGTCACTACTCCAAGAAAAGTTAGGGTGATTTCTCCACCTTAGATTGTAATAAGGGGAAAATAAGTCGTTCTTAGGCCTTTGAAAGGCCATACTTGCTTACTCCTGTCCAGTTGCTAACTAGTGAGCGGAATAAAGACAAGCACTTAGTGAATGATCTAAAGCTTGACAATGAGAACATGTCATTATAGAAGTTTGAGATATCTAGGGAATAAGGGGAGACAACCCCTTTAACATGTTTCCTAAAACAGCAATCTTAAACCTTAAGTGACTCACATCAGAGACAGAGTACAACTCACCCCTTGCAAATGTAGAACTTAATTAGATTGCCATCACAAGTAGTTTCTCACTACATGGTTTTTTCAGCTAAGTCCTCTAAAAATTCCCAAGCATAAGCGGCGTTATTAGAAAAAAAGTCACCCTGACACATAGACTCTAATATGGTTCTAGTATATTGGTCAAGTCCTTCATAAACAATCTGTTATGATCATGCTTGGTCTAAACCATGACGAAGACACTGGGCTAACAAATTTTTGAACCAATCAAAGTATTTCTAAAATGATTCCTTGTCTAGTTACACAAATTGATTGATTTCATTCTTTAGCTTTACAGTCTTGGTATTAGGGAAATATTTTTTTAAGTACAATCTTAAAAAATCATTCCAAGAAGTAACAGAATTAGCAGCCAAGCCATACATCCAATGTTTAGCAGAATCTTTCGAAGTAATTGGAATCAATTTCATTCTCACAACATCAATGGGATATTAGGAAAATGCATTATAGAATATATTTCTTCGAATTCCCTCAAAAATGAATAACCATCCTCTAAACCTATAAATTTAGGGAGGCATCTAAGAACAGTGAGGTCTCAATTCGAAAGTCACATTTGGTCCTAGGTCAGGTATAGTAAAACAAGATAGCAAAGTAGTCCTAGGAGGATAGAAAATATCACTTAAACATCTTTCTTGTGCCAATTCTTCTAATTCAAGCTTGAGTTTAGGCTCGGGTTCAAGCTCACAGTCATATTCACTCCTAACAATTCCATCACTTTCAGGGACTCTAACACAACCAGTCATGTAAATCCCACACCCTCACAAAGGGATATATTTTTGGTCTTTTTTCTTTTCTAATTTTTTTAGATTTTTTATTTTTTTGATTTTTCCCTTTCTTTCAAAAAACAAAACAAAATCAAAAAGTGAATCAAACCTAAAAATAAAATAAAAACAGAAAGTGATCCCATCGAGAAAAATCACAAAAATAAAAAACACAAATAAACTAAAAGAAGATAGAAAATAAACTAAAATCTAAACAAGCCAAATCTAAAAACAAAATTAAAACAGAAAATAATTCTCCTAAAATCAGAACTCTATGCACATTAAATTCAACACACTCACAATATTTTTTAAATTTTTTCTTTCCCTAAACTGTGCAGAAAATTACGAACAAAAAATTAGTTCCAAAAATCACAGAAATTTCCAAATAGTCCCAAGAGTTCCAAAACATTCACACAGACTCCAAAAAGTATGCTGAATCTAAGAAAAAGATCAGCAAAGAGACATTTAGACCCAAAGTGCTCCAAAAAATTCAAATAGTAACCAAAATAATAGAAAATCCTGCATCGGAAATGTTTCTTTTCTGGTTTCTAGTTCTTTCTTTTTTATTCCTGCACAACTTCACAAATCTATTAGTATTGTTTTTTTAAGCAGTAAAACATGCACTAAAAATTAAAATAAATTGATCCCAAAAGAAAAACAAAAACAAAATCAAAACACTAACTCAAATTGAAAATCTAAAACAAAGAAATCTAAACTAAACTATTATAACTGAATAAAAACTCAATCAAAACTAAAAATCACAAATATGATACTAAAATGAAAATGACTCGAACGACTCAAATAACTAAACTACGACTCGACCAAACCGAATTTCACAAATTCATTCCCGACAACGGTGCCAAAAACTTGTTGTAATTTTTGCAAGCATATGGTTTATTGTCGTAACAGTTACGGGTGTCATCCTTAGGGACAAGTTGTGCAATTTGATTGCTAATCACAAGTTGAAAAACCAAACCATAAATATCACTACTAACTAATGTTGACTATTTTTTTCCTTCTTGTCAAAGTGCAAATTGAAAATCTAAAAGGCTACTGAAACTACTTATAACTTACTTCTGTCTATACTCAAATTGAGCTTCAAGAGAGCAAAGTGAGAATTATTCATGAAAACTTTAAGTAATCGACATACAAATAAAGATGAGAAAGTTGGAAGGATTTTACTGCAGCTTAAAAAACACGGCCAAAAAAATTGAAGAACAGGGCAATATGGTCAGCCAGTTGAAGAACTACATTAATCCACTCCAAAGCTTTAAGATGATTAAGCTAGAGGGCTCTGAGCTTTAACACGAAATAAAATAGGTAAACCAAATGCTGCTTACATTTGTTTAACTTCTCAAAAAATCAACACCGAATTGTCTTCCTTACACTTCGATTACACAAAAACTAGAATAATAACATAAATTTCTAAATCTCAGAAACCTGATATAAGACTGTAAAAGAAACCGACAAGGAAAAAAAGTAAAACTAAAATACCATTCCCTATTTGCTGCCCCCCTTTCCTCTTTGCTACTCAAATTGTATTTCTCCCATCCCCCAAAATCAAGTCTTCATTGCTTCCTTAAATGCTTGAATGAAAGCTCTTTTAATAGCAGAATCTTTGATGATAACGAAGATGAAATTAATGGGTAACCGCAGAAGACTTCATGAGAGTGAATGAGGAGAGAGAAAGAGTAATGGATGGGGGGGAAGAAGAATGAGTTGCCCGATTTTGTTTTCTTCTCTTGGGTTTTCTGGGTTGAGAATTGAAGAAGAAGAAGAAGAAGAAGAAGAAAAGGGTTGGGGGCTACTGGCTCATGTAAGGAGCAAGCGTGGGTTTACAGGAGAAGGAAACTATGCTCTGAGCCAGTCTAGTGAGAGAGCAGTGAGGAGAAGGCCAACGAAAGTGACAGGAAAGGAAGAAAGGGAGAAAAGGAGGAAACAATAGGAGGCGGGTCTGGACAAGCATTGGGCTAGGCCCATGCGTGTAAAGGGAAAGAAGGGATAGAGGAAAGGTCTGGGCGTTTAGGCTGCTAGCCTGAGAGAGAGAAAAGGGATGAGAGAGAATATTTGGGTCGTGGTCTAGGAGGGAGAAGCCCAGAGAGAGAGAATGAAGGAGCCAAGAAGAGGGAAGAGAAGAGAGAGGATGCAGGATGTGGGTATAGGCTAAGGTGCTGGGCCTCAGTCTGTATTTTTTTTTTATTTGCTTTCTTTTCTTCTTTCTTCATTTCCCACTTGATCAAAGCTTCATTTTGAACTAATTATTAATCTTTTACCCAGTTTTTTCGATTCATACAAAATAAAGAAAAGAATATTAAAATCCTAATTTAATAATTTATTATGAGCAAATAGTAGATAATAAAAGGGTATAAAATATCATAATTCCTGGTTTAACACATGAGCTCAAATGGTTCTCCCCATATAGGAGGGTGGAAGATGAGAGCAGTGGTTGATCCCTCCTTAAACTTCGTGAATACCATTTTGTACTTCTTGGAGAATGGAGTGACACATCCTTGGCTAGGAGTGAAGATAAGAGCTTGACAATCTTACTAAAATCCTCAATAAATCTCTAGTAAAAACTGGTATGTCTAAGAAATAATCTTATGTCCTTCACACAAGTAGGGAGGGGGAGGTTTGCACTCAAATCCACCTTAACCTTGTCTGCCTCTACCCCATCATTTGAAATAATATTACCTAATACTATCCCCCTGCCAATCATAATTTTTTTTTCCCCAAACTAAGGTTTAAATGCTTGTCCCGATACGTTCTTAGAACCTTCCCCAAGTTAATCCAGCAATCATTAAACGAATGTCCATACGCAGAGAAGTCATTCATAAATATTTGAAGGCATTGCTCAACTAAATCAAAAAATATCAATATCATACACGATTGGAAAGTGGATAGAGAATTGCATAGACCAAAGGGCATCTTCCTAAAAGCATAAGTGCAAAAATGGCATACGAATGTGGTCTTCTCTTGGTTTTCCGGGCCAATAAGAACTTGGGCATAGTTGAAATACCCAGCAAGGAAGCCATAGAAAGCTCATCCGGCTAACCTCTCGAACATTTGATCTAAGAAGGGTAAAGAAAAGTGATCTTTCCTAGTGGTGAAATTCAACTTTCTATAATCATTGCATATCCTCCACTCGGATTGGATTCTTGTGGGAATGAGCTTATCCTTATCATTTTTAATCACGATGATACGGGTCTTTTTAGGGACAACTTGGACGGGGCTCACTCACTCATTATCCTAGATGGGGTAAATAATGTCATGATCCAACTACTTTAAGATTTCTTTTCTCACCATTTCTTGAAGGGTATGATTCAACCTTATTTGCCTAACCTACTAAGGCTTGGCCTTATCCTCAACATAGATCCTATGTTGCACTATGTTAGGACTAATGCCTCTAATGTCACCTAAGGACATCCTAAAGCCTCTTTGTTTTCCCTATAATGAGTCAAGAACTTGAGTATCTTGTTCGGGGTTTAAATCATTAGCAATTATCACCATAAAGACTCATTCAGACCCAAGAATACATATTTCGGTGCATTGGGGAGGGGCTTCAATTCAAGAGAGGAGGATGAAGGCACACTAGAGGGCGCCTCATGAGATGGAAATGGGAGAGAAGAGATGGATGCAAGAATAGATGCATGTAATAAGTTAGCACATTGATCACAATGCAAATGTGTCATACTCAAGCTCATATTCCATACAAAAGGACTTATACCCACATGACATTAACTTCTCATCATGGTCAAACTCTATTTCTTCCAAACTAAAGTCACATACCCAATTAAGGGTAGAGTGCGCTACATCTTCAAACCCGTGTGTTGCTTTTGAATGTTAAACATGTTTAATTCTATTGTCAAATTCCCAAATGTTAACTTCAATTCCCACCCCTACAATTAATGAGAGCATTTGAGGTAGAAAGGAATGGTGGACCAAGGACTACTAGTATTTCATTTTCGGGACTCACATAACCTTGGTCTCTACCACAATAGAGGTAAACAAAAATATGAAGTCCCATACTTTAATTAACAAATCCTCAACCATCTCTCTAGGAAGTCTAGTTGAATGATCGGCCAATGAAAGGATCATCTTTATGCGTTTGAGCTTATCTAAACCTAACCTTTCGTACACCGTAAAGGGCAAAAGATAAACACTAGCTCCTAGGCCAAGAAGGGCCCTATGGATATTGTGATTTTTGATCATAATCGAGATGCTATAAGACATCCCGAGTCCTTACACTTAAGGGCACTTGGTTTGATATGATCAAGCTCATATTAGATGCTAAGAATGCTCATTTGGGAACATCGGTGGCTATCTTAGTGGTGCATCAATTCTTAAGAAACTGGGCATGGGGGGCATTCATTGTATCACATCAAGTAGAGAGATGTTGATTTTGACTTGCGAGAAGGTATCCCTAATCTTTTTAACATGAGATTGAGTCTTCTTCCCCTTTAATTGGTTAGGGAAAGTGGAAGGTGGCTTAGGAACATCCCTAGGATGAGTAGAGTCAATTGTAGGCTCATTTTTTTAGGGTCTTCCACCACCGTAGAAAGAATGGAATCAAGTATGGAAAGAAACACATCATACACATCACAATTTTGAGGAGAGGAAGGTGAAGAAGATAGGGAGAGACATCATTTGCATTGAAAGTAGAGAGGGATCCCCCTCCCAGGTTCACCTCCAATTGACTAGGAAAAATCCCCCTTTCTCTATTAGACATGGCTAACTGTGCAAAATATTTGCTCATTGTCTTTATCATCCTCTTAATATTTTTCTTAAGTTCTCTCATAATTCTCTCTATATCATTGTCTCTCTTGTTTACCTTGTCCAACTTATTATAACCGGGAGGGAAGAATGATTGAGCAACATGTGCTTGAGGGGGGACACCCCCTTGAGCATTGTATGCTGCTTGGAATGGTGGCCTTTGGTTAGAAGGAGATAAGGAGTTTCTTTAGAAACCCCCATCTTGAGCATTGAGCATCAAAGTATTTGGCCCGATCCATGAGAAATTGGGGTGGTTAGAGCACCTCGAATTGTATATAGAAGAGTAAGGGTCAAACTTTGGCATTTAGAAGGTCGCATTCACTTGTCCTTACTCTTGGCTTATAACCAATTATTGAGCAAAGAAGGGGTACGCACTTAGGGAATGATTGGTGGATTGACATTGAGAATGTTAAACCATTTGGGGAGGGGTAAAATTGTTCGGTGCTTGGGACAATACAAAACCCTTTAACATGGTTTCTAGGGAGGCCAAGCTAGAATGTATATACATGGTCGTAGCCAACACATGATCCCTCCCTATCAGCTATTGATTCAAGTACTTAAGCTCTCATTCCTCGAGGTTTCCCATTACAAGGTCTTTTCCACTAAGTCTTCCAGGAAACCTATGCCTTGGTCTCACTCTTGTTCAAGAAGCCCGCTAACACATGGATTCCACCATGGTGCTTGTAGCTTGGTTAAGAATCTCATAGATTTTTTGGCATAAAGGTAAGCATTCTAAACCATAGTGAGAACATTGAGCAAACAAAAGTTTAAACCGTTCAAAACACCTCCAAAGTGACTCTTTCTAAAGTTGGGCAAAGTGGTTGATCTCATCCCTTAATTTCAAAGTGTACTATTTGTGAAATATTTTCTTAGGAAAACTCTCACAAACCTATCAATGTGGATATAGAATTTGCTAGGAGGCTTGTATCCATTTTTTTTGGCCAAATCTTTCAACACAATATGAATGAAATGCAACCTAACGATGCCTTAGGGCATATTAGGGAATTGCAACATCGAGCACATTTCCTCAAATTCACTTGGAAATATGCAAGCATCACCATCTCCAAAGACTTTGCGAAGCAGGGTCGCCTATTGTGGACTAAAGGCAAATTGTACGTCCACACCTAGTTCTGGGACTCCAAAAAAACGATGGATTAGTAGACCTTGGGGGACAAAAGATTTGGTTCAAACTCGTTTCAGGGGAAAGAAGGACCTTGAGCTTCTCTGTCTACCATTTCCTCCAAGTTAAGTGCACGATGTGGGGTTGTGCAATTTCATTAAAGATGAATCTCCCATAACTAGGTGACCTTATCTAAGCACTCACTCATCATCATTATTTTCTTTTTTTTTTGAATTTTTTTTCAAAATGAACAAAACTATGATATGAAACAATAAGCAAGACTAAAACCAAGGCGAATCTAATGCTATCTTCTCTCGTACTGGCACCAATTTGTTGGTAGGGTTTTCATAGCCAGAAAGAGGGAACGTCATCCTCTAGGATGATGGCAAATTAGCTTAAGCTTGTCTCAATTGTGAGTGAAGTTTGATATGATTAACCATGCTAAATTATGCTAAAATGCAAATTTAAACTGACTACACTACAAATGAGGGATCAAACTGAACACAAACAATAAAAATTAAACTAACCTGGCTATCATCTAACAAAGTAGAAATGTACATTAGCACATAGAAAAGGGCGATCTAGGGCTCGACAAGGTTCATGGCATAACATGGCCACCAATAATTCCCAACAATCCTCAAAAGATCACTTGAAGAAGAAAATCTTCCTAAATCAACTTTAAAGCTAATAGTAAACAATAAAATTAAGGAGAGAAAAAGTTACCCACAAATCAAAATCTCCTGATGACGGATTTTTCACGATCAACGTGCTTCTAATCAACACTGAATAACCGACCATAAAACAACAATGAAGGCCCAATTTTTCCTTCCATTGTTGATTTGTGAATCTTGAAATGTCAAACCCAAAGTTGAAGTGATGAAGGTGAAGATTGGAAAAAGGGGAATGTAAAGAAAGGATGATTAAATTTTGAGGAGATTAAGGGTTCAAATTCATTAGGATTGATCTAATAATCTCCCCACAACCCTTATATCAAAACTCATGGTTTAGGGGTGATGTTTTGATTGTCTTAAAATGGAGAACTGTGATGAATTTAGAAGAGATAAAGTGAGATTAGATGCTAATGAGAGAAGATTGTCAAGAAGATGCAAAAAATTAATTGACAATAAACTTTCATTCCTGGAGAATAATGAGTGCACAATGACTTTCTAGCGAGAGCAAATACTAATAAACTAAAGATAAACCCTAAAACATATCCTCATTTTTTATGCATCCATCATTGAAGGTTGGCATGGGGGTGCCACGTGCCAAGGGCAACCCATGCCAATTTTCTATTACCACAGTTGGATCCTGCTAAAAATCTGGGGTGGCATGAGCGTGGCACATGGTAGGGGTAGCCCATGCCAAAACTCTATTGCTATTTTTCTTATCTTCTCCGGCTCTGGCACCCCTTGGATAGCGTTGGCAAACCTTCAAAGTTAGTGGATATTTGCTCCCATTTAGAAGTTTTCTACTTAACCCTACAAAGCACAAAACACTATTAAATAGCTACATTAGTGGTTATTTGCAAACTAAATTCAAGCATGGGAGAGGTCAAAACTATATCGATTAGGAACCAAACACTTGTTATATATTATATAACATAGATGAATTAATTAATTATGGCTTGCATTTGTCCCATAAAATAACATATTGAATAATGGTACAAGTAATTCAAGACTTATGCAACACTATGATAGTTGTAACTCGTGAAATGGACTCTTTCAGATTTTTTTTTTTTTTTTGTGTATTTTGATATTTTGGGTTGAATAATCACTTAGTTTAGAGTAATTTTTAATGTACAAAACAACTAAAGGTAGTTTAATAAAGTCATTCTAAATAAATAATTAGTTATTCTCATAAATATTAGTAGTAACCCTAGTGCATTTCGTCTCATGTTATTTATTGAGTAAGATAGTATTACGCAACACCTATTAGATTTGATAGAAAATGTATAAATGTTTGACCTTCATATCATTCAAGATTAAGACAGAATGCTCAAGGTTAAACGATTCAGCCCTACTACGAATTGCGACTATTTGAAAATTTATGTTTATCTTTTCTTTTAAAACAAAGACATTCAAAGGCCTCTATCGCTTCACTTGATCAGATTTCTTTTCTTTTTCTTCTTTTCGTTGAGATTTGAGAACTCGGCCAAAAATATTAATTACCATGTCTTTTGCCTATTATCCTATGTTGCTTCACTTATTCACATGCTTCATGTTGATCAATGTTTTTTATAATATAATATTCATTAAGTACAACAAGAGGACAAGAAAGGATGTGGGAATTAGAATTTTACATCACGAAGAATAGAATGTCAGGTTTTAACATACTGCTAGAATGTAACTTGATTAGATTTGGGGGAGGGGGAGAGCAACAGAAGAGGGGATAGGAAGGGATGTGGGAAAGTTTCCTAATAGCCCTTATTTTACATTTTATCTTTGGTAATTAGTGATAATAATTACCTATTTATTGACAGATATAGAGGAACTCATGAACGGACTTTTTGTGATTTTTTTTGTATTTTGATATTTTAAGTGGACTAATAACTTAGTTTAGAGTAATTTTAATATACGGAACTATTAGAGGCAATTTAATAAAAATCATTCTAAATAAATAATTAGTTATTCCCATAGTTATTACTAGTAACCTGGGTGCATTTCGTATCATATTATTCACTGAATAAGATAGTATTATGCAACACCTATTAATTTTGATAGAAAATGTATATTTGTTTGACGTTGATATTGTTTGAGATTATGACAAAATGCTCAATCTTAAATGATTCAGGCCTACTACGAATTGTAGTTGTTTACACCATTATGTTTTAGTTTTTCTTTTTAAAAAGAGACCTACAAAGGCTTCTATCACTTCACTTGGCTGAATTTCTTTTCTTTTTTTTTAAATTTTGGTTGAGATTTGAGGACTTGGCCAGAACTATTAATTACCATGTCTTTTGCCCTCTTTTCCCATGTTTCTTCATTTATTCGTATGCTCCATGTTGATCATTCATTTTTATAAATGATATTCATAAGCACAACAAAAGAGGATAAGAAGGGATGTGAGGATTAGAATTTTACATCACGAAGAATAGAATGTCAGGTTCTGAACGGCTAGAATATAACCTGATTGAATTGGAGAGAGGGGAGAGAAATAGACGAGGGGATAGGAGGGATGTGAGACAGTTTCCTAGTAGCTCTTATTTTGTAGTTCTATCCTTGGTAATTAGTGATAATAATTATCTATTTATTGATATAATTAGCAGAAATAAATTTAAAATTAGTGATAAAACAGGTAAAGTAAAAAGTTACATATTAATTGGGATATTCGCTTATTATAATATATAGATTAATTAATTATGGCCTCATCTGTGCCACAAAACAACTTGTTGAATAATGGTAAACCAAATTCAAGATTTATAAAACAGTATGATGATTATAACTCATGATATGAACACTTCACGATTTTTTTTTTTTTTTTTTTGGGTGTGTGTTTTGATATTTTAAGTTGATTAATCACTTATTTTAGGGTAAACTTAATATACAGAACTATTAGGGGTAGTTTGATAAAAGCCATTCTAAACAAAAAATTAGTTATTTCCATAACTATTAGCGGTAACCCCAAGCATTTCGTCACATATTATTTACTCAGTAAGACAGTATTATGCAACACCTGTTAATCTTGATAGAAAATGTATAATTACTTGACCTTCATATCATTCGACATTATGACAAAATGCTTAATCCGAAGCGATTCAGGCCTACTTCGAATTGTGGCTATTTGGAACATTATTTTTTATTTTTTTCTTTTTATCACTTGCATGAGTTCTTTTCTTTTTTGTTAGGATTAATATCAGAATAATAGTAGAGCGGAAGCGATAGGATGCAATAGAAAATCAGAAATTCAATCAACAAAACAACAGAATAGTAGGAAGAGAACAAGAACACAGGAATTTAACGTGGAAAACCCAATGTGGGAAAAAACCACGGACGGCGGCAGCACCAAAACAATCCACTATGAGCAGGAAAGTACACCACGATCACAATCACCTCAGTGAATCGATCTAAGAGCAGACTTACAATCTCTCTCTATTGTAATCTCTCGCAAACTACTTTTACCTCTCAATGTGTTTATGAGTACTGAAGTATTTTAGAACCTAGGCCTGACTCTCCTTTTATAAAGTCTGAAAAGTAGGGTTTTCCCCCCCTGGAAAAACCCTAGCCGCCGCAGAGAAGACACCCTCAACGCCAAACCCTAGCCTCTCAATGTGTTTATGAGTACTGAAGTATTTTAGAACCTAGGCCTGACTCTCGCAAACCACTTTGCTGTTTGCTCCGTCTTCGACTCTTCGTCTTGGCACGCCCGTGTCTGTGCAGCATGGGCTCCCCGTGCCGATACTCGAGATTTTGGGCCATAAAACCCAACAATCTCCACCTTGGACCAAAATCTCCAAACTTTAACTTTCCGTCGCCGTCGTCTCACCCCAAAGGGTGATGCCCCCTATGGGGCTATGCCCCGCAGGGCCCTCAGTGGCTGTGGACGCCTACTAAGTCCAAGCAATGCTCGAACTTAGATATAGGTAGAGGCTTGGTCAACATGTCAACAGGATTTTCTGAAGTGTGCACCTTTTTCACCACTATCTCTTCTGCAGCTACCGTGTCTCGCACGTAGTGGTACTTTACGCTGATATGCTTGGTCTTCGAGTGATAGGCATCATTTTTGGTCAGATGTATGGCACTCTGACTATCAGAATATACCACAGTGGTAGATTGTGGTACTCCAAGTTCAATTACCAGTCTCCTCAGCCAGGTAGCTTCCTTCACCCCTTCAGTAGCAGCAATATATTCAGCCTCTGTAGTAGACAAGGCTGCAATATATTGCAGTGATGCTTTCCAGCAGATAGCACCCCCACACATGGTAAAGATGTACCCAGATATGGACCTCCTCCTATCTAAGTCCCCAGCATAATCAGAGTCAACAAAGCCTGTTACATCAGACGTAACAGCTTTGTTTCTATCAAACACCAACCCCTTCCCTGCAGTACCCTTCAGATATCGAAGGATCCATTTCACAGCCTCCCAATGATCCTTCCCAGGATTGTGCATATATCTACTTATCACACTTACAGCATGTGATAAGTCAGGTCCAGTGCAAACCATAGCATACATTAAGCTCCCTACAGCACTAGAATAAGGTATCTTAGACATTCTACTGATGTCTTCCTCTGTTTGCGGACAGCATTCCGCGGACAGTCTAAAGTGTGCAGCAAGTGGAGTAGATACTGCCTTGCAGTCCTCCATGTTGAATCTACTCAATACTTTCTCAACGTACCTTTCTTGAGATAAGTATAGTTTACCTTCCTTCCGATCCCTGTGGATCTCCATGCCCAGTATTTTCTTTGCTGCACCCAAGTCTTTCATCTCAAACTCTTTATTGAGTTGAGATTTCAGCATGCTAATTAAACTTTTATCTTTAGAGGCAATTAGCATATCATCAATATACAACAATAGATATATAAAAGTCCCATCACCATACTGTCTGAAGTATACACAATTATCATATCTACTGCGTATATACCCTTTATCAATCATAAATGTATCAAAACGTTTATACCACTGCCTAGGAGCTTGTTTGAGTCCATACAAGGACTTCTTCAACTTACACACCAGATGTTCCTTTCCAGGAACAGTGAACCCTTCAGGCTGCCTCATGTAAATCTCCTCTTCTAGCTCTCCATGCAGGAAGGTTGTTTTTACATCTAACTGCTCCAACTCCAAGTCAAATAGTGTAACAAAAGAAAGAAGTAATCGAATGGAGGTATGTCTAACAACAGGGGAGAAAACCTCATTGTAATCAATACCTTCCCGTTGGTTGCAACCACGAACAACCAACCGTGCATTCCATCTTGCATCCTTAACCCCAGGAATTCCCTCTTTCTTCTTGTAAATCCACTTGGTAGTTAAGGCTCTTCGGCCTTTAGGCAGGTCACACAGTTCCCAGGTTCTGTTCTTCTGCAGACTTTCTATCTCTTCTTGCATAGCCAACAGCCAATTAGGTGAACTCGGGCAGGTGATCGCTTCAGTGTAGTTTGAAGGTTCAACACCTTCAGGCACTTCCTCTGCAACTGAAAGTGCATATGCTATCAGTCCCTCATCATCATTGTACCAGGCAGGTCTCCTGATCTCCCTTCGAGGACGATCACGAGCTATAGAATGCTCAACCTCCACCTGAGGTTGATCAGAAATGATAGTCCCAGGCTCAGTAACCTGGGCTTCCCTATTGGGCTCCTCAGCAGCTCTACCTTGAGCTGCAATGGTCTCCACCTCCACCTCCATAGTGGTATCTTCCTGATTACCTGCATCAGTAGAAGGAACAATAGAATCCTTTCTAGAAGGCAACATAACAGTCTCATTGAAAGTAACATCTCTACTTTGTATTACTTTCTTAGACTCAGGGTACCACATGCGATACCCCTTGGATTCAGAAGCATATCCCAAAAACATGCATTTGATAGCCCTGGGGGCTAATTTCCCATCATTCACATGGGCATATACAGGACATCCAAATATCCTAAGATTAGAATAGTCAACAGGATTACCTGACCATACTTCTTCTGGAATCTGAAAATCAATGGAGGAATGTGGTGAACGATTCACCAAGTAGCAGGCTGTAGAGATGGCCTCAGCCCAGAATTCTTTGCGATCCCAAAGCCCAGCATTTGAAAGCATACACCGTGCTTTCTCTAAGAGTGTTCTGTTGATTCGTTCTGTAACCCCATTCTGCTGTGGTTTCCCAACTAAAGTCTTGTGCCTGTCTATGCCGTTTACTGTGCAGAACTCCTCAAACTCTGATTCAACAAACTCCAGGCCATTTTCAATCCTGAGTTTCTTGATCTTTCTCCTAGTCTGGTTCTCAACCAGAGCTTTAAACTTCTTAAACATAGAAAAGGTCTCATTTTTATGTTTTAAGAAGTAAACCCAAACCTTTTGTGAGAAATCATCAACAAATGTCAACATGTAATGCTTACCCCCAAAAGAAGGTTCCTTTGAGGGACCCCACAGGTCAGAATGGATATAATCTAGGGTCCCCTGAGTACGGTGTGTTGCTTTAGAGAAACTCACCTTTTTCTGTTTCCCAAAAACACAATGATCACAGAAATCTAACTTACCCGTACTGGCGTTACCAAGATAACCTTTCTTCCCCAGAATGGTCATCCCTTTCTCACTCATATGGCCCAACCTCATGTGCCATAACCTCGTGTCATCTGCTGTACCCACTGCAGCTACGCCTGTAACTGTAGCTCCTTGTAGAATGTAAAGACTCCCCTGCCTCAGTCCCTTCATCATCACCATGGCTCCCTTAGTTACCTTTAGGACACCATTCTCCATAACGATCCTGCAACCATTAGTCTCAAGAGTACCCAAAGAGATCAAACAACGAGTCATATCAGGAATGTGACGCACTTTAGACAAAGTTCTAATAGTGCCATCATGGGTTTTAATCTGAACCGTACCTATCCCTGCAACCTTGCATTCAGCATCGTTGCCCATAAGTACAACCCCAGACTCCACAGGTTCATAAGTTACAAACCAGTCCCGACGAGGACACATGTGGAACGTGCAACCAGAATCTAAAACCCAATTATCATCCACTCCTCTCCCAGAAGTGGTAGCTAACGAAGTAGCAAGCAATACATCCCCATCAGACTCAGACTCTACTACACAATCAGCTATAGCAGTTTTCTCCTTCTCCTCATTCTTTTTCTTTAATTTCCAGCAATTAGCCTTGATATGACCCAGTTTGTTGCAGAAGTGACAGGTTTTATTAGCATGAGGATTTCGTGATTTAGAACGGCTCTTTTTCCTGTTACCATTCCCCCTTTTCTCTGTTGTCCTACCCCTGACTGCCAATCCCTCGCCCGAATCAGCATGAATGTCATAGTCAAACTTTTCTTTAGACAGTAGATTAGCCTTGACATCCTCAAATGATATAGTATCTGAATTACTATACAGCATAATTTCCTTAAAGTGTTTGTAGGAAGCGGGTAGTGCGACAACAAGTAGGATAGCTTTATCCTCATCATCAATTTTAACGTCCAAGCTTTCTAGATTCACTAGAATTGAATTAAACTCATTCAGATGTTTTTAGACGGGTGTACCTTCAGCCATACGACAGGTATATAACCCTTCTTTCAGCCTGATCTTATTTGCTAGACTTTTTGTCATATACAACTCTTCTAGCCGAGTCCAAAGGTCTATAGCAGTTACATTATCAAGTACCTCTCGCAGAACGTGAGGTGCCAGGTATAGTTGTATGGGTGAAACCGCTTTCAGCTCCAGTTCCTCCCATTCGTCTTCCGTCAGCAACCCACACCGCTTCTTCTGTTCTTCAGCCCATTGCTCATCTGTTGTCTTCTTGGGTTTGACATGAGGTCCCTTCAGGACCTTTCACAACCCGTGCTGGATGAGAACCGCTCTCATTTGCACCTTCTAGAGATTAAAACTAATCTCTCCGTCAAACTTCTGAATGTCTACCATCATGATTGAAGACATCCTATAACCAGGGCTCTGATACCACTTGTTAGGATTAATATCAGAGTAACAGTATAGCGGAAGCGATAGGATGCAATAGAAAATCAGAAATTCAATCAACAAAACAACAGAATAGTAGGAAGAGAACAAGAACACAAGAATTTAACGTGGAAAACCCAATGTGGGAAAAAACCACGGACGGCGACAGCACCAAAACAATCCACTATGAGAAGGAAAGTACACCACGATCACAATCACCTCAGTGATTCGATCTAAGAGCAGACTTACAATCTCTCTCTATTGTAATCTCTCGCAAACTACTTTTACCTCTCAATGTGTTTATGAGTACTGAAGTATTTTAGAACCTAGGTCTGACCCTCCTTTTATAGGGCCTGAAAAGTACGGTTTTCCCCCCTTGGAAAAACCCTAGCCGCCGCAGAGAAAACACCCTCAACGCCAAACCCTAGCCACCAAAACAAGGCGGCAAAAAATTGGCCGGGGCACGACCGTGCCACGTGGCACGGCACCCCCGTGTCACTTTGCTGTTTGCTCCATCTTCGGCTCTTCGTCTTGGCACGCCCGTGCCTGTGCAGCATGGGCTCCCCGTGCCGATACTCGAGATTTTGGGCCATAAAACCCAACATTTTTTTTTTGCTCAGATTTGAAAACTTGGTCAGAATTATTAATTACCATATCTTTTGCCCTATTTTCCTATGTTGCTTCACTTATTCGTGCGCTCCATGTTGATCAATGTTTTTATAATATAATATTCATAAGCACAATAAAAGATGATAAGAAAGGATGTGAGAATTAGAATTTCCCATCACGAAGAATAGAAAGTTAGGTTTCAACATATTGCTAGAGTATAACTTGATTGTATTGGAGGGAGAGGAAAGAAATAGAAGAGCGGACAGGAAGGGATGTGGGACATTTTCCTAATAGCTCTTATTTGATTTACAGTGTTGTCCTTGGTAATTAGTGATAATAATTATCTATTTATTAAAAGATTTGGAGGAAAGAAATTTAGATTAGGGATAAAATAGAGTAAAATTTATAGATTAATTGGGGTCTTGGCTTCTTATGTAACACTGGTATTCAAATTTATAAAGAGAAAAAAAGGGGCAAAAACGATAGCTTTTGGAGCTCGGTAATTGATAGGATACTTAGGAGAATATTTAATACATATAGGGTTATATCCTTGTGATGCAAGGACATATTTCAAATGTTTTTTGAATATATTACTAACATAATGGTTAGTGTTTTGAATATTGAAAATAAATTATGTGTTAGATTATTTAATTATCAAAAGTTGAGTGTTTTGGTGGATTTTTTTTTTTTTAAGCAACATCCTCTTTATTCTTAATTTGAAGCCAGTTTTTATTTCATCTGTTCAGTATTTCATCATTAAATGATTATATTTTTGGAGAAAATTTTATTATTAATTAGTAATGACCATATGACATTGGGTCATTTTAATATATAGAATTGACATTGCATTACAAGTAGTTATTTTTTTGAGTTATCATTGTTTCTTTTTCTTTTTCCATTAAATTATTTTAAATTCCTTTTGCATCTACACTATAATTATTTATTTACTACTTTTTAAAAAATTCTCTAATACATCAGATGTTTTTCCTTTTGTGGGCAAGTTTTTGTAGATAAATGGACCAACTTTTTATTTATCTTAATTTAATAAAGATCATATTATTTTTTGCTAATGACTTCGTAAGATACAGGAAAAGTACATGCAAGAATTTTAGCCAATTGTTGTTTTAAGTCCATTAAATATAAATAAGAAATAAAAATATATAAATTTAAAAAGTAATACTAATTCCAGAACAACAAAATTATTATTTTTCTAACTTATTATTGTTTCTTTTCTTTTTTCCTTTTAAATCACTTAAAAATTCCTTTCGTTTTCATACCATAATTATTTATTTACTATTTTCTTGTCAAAATTCTCTGAGATATGTAACATTTATTTTTATGGGCAAACTTCATGGACCATCTTTTTAATTTATTAAAGCAATGAATATTTTATTATAGTAAATTAATAAATACATAAGGTATGCTAAAAGTCATTTTTTAAAATAAATATAGCATTGCATTAGTTTAACCATAAATGGATATTTATGTAGTTAATTAATTCTACATGTTTGAAGAGTGAACTGGGAAGAAAGAATGCGAAGAGTAATCTGAGAAGAGAGAAAAATACTTCATTACTCTTACTGTTGTACCTAGCCTCACTCGTTTAAGTGACTAGAAACTCAAATGCAAGCAATCTCACACAAATCGGAGAGCTAGAGTTGGATGATCAAGTGATCAGTCAAGTGAGACAGAAACACCACACTTAAAGCTCACTTGGGCAGTCACTTTAGGGCTTCCTTGATACAGAAACACCACCAAGAAGAACTAAAATGACCTAGTGTATCACCACTTGAGTTGCCAACTTAAGGTACAACCACTAGGAGTTTAGGTAGAAACCTGAGTATAAACTCATGTTCTGGTTCAATATTGCATAATCTGATTACAAACACAATGAGAGGAGCTTATATATGACTCTATCTCATACAGATACAATGGCTGGAAAAGGAAATAATAAGTACGTATGCTAAAATTACATCAGCTAAAACATTATAATCTGACTAGAGCTAAAACCAGTGAATAGGTGACACCTAATTGAGTCATTCTTGCTAATAGGGTGAGGTGTCAAGGCCCTTAGCATAAATGGATGAGTTTAAACTCCAAAACTTGCTAAAAAGAGGCTGATTGTGCAACTTATAGCATGATTAGAAGGCCAATGATGGCTGTTAAAAGGGTGTTTTGTGCTAACTTCAAGTGGTTGATAGCAAGCTGTGGGGGTGCTAATTACTAACTTTCAGCTACTTATCTGATAAATATTTAGGCACCCTTTTCAGGTCTAAGAGGATGTGATGGATGCATGCCAAGAAGCCTTTAAATTTCCCTCCCAAAACTGACATGTGCTAGATTTTAGTCCAAGTTGCACTATCTGGACTTTGCTACTGGTTGCTCGACCTTTTGGACTCCAAAATAGCTGGAACTTGCTTTATTGGAATGACAACAAGGTAAACTGAAGATTTAAAGGGTTATTGGGCCCTCAGTCCGGGGTGATTAGCAATGATCATAGTCACAAACTTTGGCTAGAAACTGGCTGTATGATCAGTGGCCCAAGCTGCATTCTGTAAATACTACCTTACCAACACCATGGCCCTCTTGACCTCCTCTGGGCTTGAACATGCTTTCTGGACCTTATCTAGCACATTGCAGTCCATGCTACCTTAACCTCCATCACTTACTCCTTCCATCATACAACAGGTATTATATACACTTGTGAGGTTGAGAGAAATAGGAAAGCTAACTAACCGACTTTGTACAATCTAACAGAATAATGTAACTAACTGATGAGCTAGCTTACTGATTGTATAAATATCTGCAACCACCTTGTGATCAGCTACCAACAGCAGTAGCTAAAGTCTTCATCCCCTCCTCAAGGTGGGATTGGTGGAGATTCTATCAATCCTATCCTTGAAGCAAGAAAATGATGTTGAACTTCTGACAAAGGTTTTGTTATGAGATCTATAAGCCATTCATTTGAAATAACATGTGCTGTTCTTAAGAACCCTTCTAGGACCTTATGTCTTATGTAATGGAAATCAATCCATAAATGTTTGGTCCCCTCATGGAACACTGGATTGGCCTCAATGTATTGTGCAGCCATGTTCTCACAATGCAAAGTGATGGTAAGCTGTAAAGGAAATACTCTTGTACTCTGCTTCAGCAGAGGATTTGGCCATTGTCTTTTGCTTTATGGTTTTTCGTGAGATTAAAGATGACCTCAAGAAGATGCAAAATCCAGTTAGGGACATAGTTGACATAGAACATGTTCCCCAGTCAGCATCATAATAAGCTGTAATTTACAAATCATTGGTGGCAGGATAGAATAAGCCCTGATTAGGGATGCCTTTGAGGTATCTGAGAACATGTATGACAGCTTGCATATGAGGCTGCCCTGGTTGTTGAAGAAATTGACTGAGATGTTGTGTGGCATAGGAAACATCTGGCCTTGTAACACTTAGACAAAGCAACCTGCCAATAACTCCCCTGTAAGATTCAGGGTCTTGCAGAAGATCAACTTTTTCAATAGACAATTTAAGCCCTTTAGGTAAAGGAAATTTTGTAGGTTTGGCACCAGTAAGGCCTGCATCCTTTAGAATGTCAAGAGTATACTTTCTTTTGTTCAAGAATGTACCATGAGAAGATCTTGAAACTTCAATACCCCAAAAATATCTAGCTAGGCCCAAGTCCTTTACGGTAAAAGCTGTGTCTAGTGCCTTCTTGATAGAAGTGATGCCATGAGCATCATCACCAGTGATCAAAACATCATTTACATACACCAAAATGAAGGTGTATTTACCTTGATGTTCTCTGGTGAATAGAGAATAATCACTCTTGGATTGGATAAACCCTTGAGTTTGTAAACATTTGGATAAATTAATGTTCCATTGTCTAGATGCTTACTTAAGACCATAAAGTGACTTTTGTAGTCTGCACACCTATCCACAGAGGGCCTTGATATATCCTGCTAGAGGAACCATATAGACTTGCTCATCTAAATAGCTACTGAGGAAGGCATTATTAATATCTAGCTGATGTAAAGGCCATTGTTTTACTATGGCAATGGCAATGAGCAGTCTAACTACTGTAAGGTTGGCTACAGGAGATAAAGTGCGTTTGTAATCCTTGTCTTTAATTTGCTCAAAACCTTTGATGACAAGCCTAGCTTTGTGCCTCTCAATGGAGCCATCAGCTTTGTACTTAGTTTTGTATACTCATTTAGAAGTAAGTGCCTTCTTCCTAGGAGGTAAAGATGTGAGAATCCAAGTACCATTTTGTTCAAGGGCAGCAAGCTCTTGTTCCATGGCCAGTATCGATTCACGATGTTGTTTTACTTGAGAATAGCAACCAAGTTCAGGAATTTGTAACACATTAGAAAGAGAAGCCACATAAGTGAGGGATAGGTGCGCCAAGTCAGAATATTTGTATAAGGGGTACAGAGTGGTAGAGATAAAGCTATGAGAAGTAGAAGAGGATGAGGGATTCTGAACTGGTTATGGGTTGGACTGTGGACAGGTGAAGTCCTTTAACCAGACAGGAGGCCCCTTAGCTCTACAAGACTTTCTAGGTGCAGCAATATCGGGTGAAGAATTAGGAATAGAAGCAGTAGACAAGTTCTCTTCAGTAGTATGAGAAGATGATGCTATATTAGGGTTAAAATTAGAACATGAAGATGGGCTGCAGATGTGAGGGCTATGAGGAGAAGTAGAATTAAGGCTTATAGAGAAAGTGTTAGGGTGTGTTGATGGAGAACGAGATTCAAAAGGAGTGTTGACTTCAGGTAAAGAACGTGTAAAATCACAGGAAGAGTCAAAAGGTGCAGATGGTGAAATTGAGGATCCATTTGGAGTGCTATTGGAAGATGATTGATGTTTGAAAGGAAAAATGGTTTCCCTAAACACAACATCTCTATTACAAACAACCTTTTTAAGTTGTAAATCATAGAGTTTATATCCTTTAACACCAAAGAGATACCCTAGCAAGGCACATTGTTTGGCCATGGGATCAAACTTGTCCTCAGTGTCTAAACTTTTGACAAAACACAGATAACCTATGGTCCTAAGGTCTCCATATGAAGGACTTGAACCATGAAGAATTTCAAAAGGGCTTTTCCAGCCTAAGCTTTCCATAGAAAGTTTGTTTATTATGTGAGTAGCAGAAAGAACACAATCTCCCCAAAATGTTTTTGAAAATCTAGCTTGAAACCTTAAGGCTTTAGATGCATGAAGTAAATGTATATGTTTGCATTCTACTACTCCATTCTGCTGTGGACTTTTAACCACAGATTTTTGATGTAAAATTCCCTTTTCAACAAAGAATTGACAATAAGAAGAGTTTATAAATTCTGTGCCATTGTTACTTCTAATTAAAGTGATTTTCTTACTAAAGTCAGTGAAAACTATGTTACAAAACTGAATGAAAATGGAAGGAACTTGTGTTTTATTTTATAAGAGATATGTCCATGTGGAATGACTAAAATCATCCGCTAAAGTTAGGAAACAATGGGCACCACCCAAATTAGCAACTCTATATGGACCCCAGAGATCCATGTGCACCAACTGAATGCAAGATGTGGTTTTAATAGAGGTTTTACTAAATGGCAATCCAGCAAATTTTGCCATCATATAAATGTCATAAGAAAATGATACTGACAAAATATGCTTACACATGGGAATGTGTTGTATTTTTGAAATTGAACTATGGCCTAACCTTGCATGCAATACATCAATAGGTAAAGAATTACATGAAGAATTATTAGAAGTAACATGAGTAGAGCTAATACTGCTGCAAATAGAGGAGACATGAGAGCCAAGTGTCCTATCATTGGCTATTGGAAGCTTTATCTTGTAAAGTCCATCAGCCGTAAGACCCGAGTCCACAACCAAGTTAGTTGTAAGGTACTGAAAGAGACATTTTTCAGGGTAAAAAAGGGCACAAAGTGAGTAATCAGCAAGTAACTTACTCACAGAAAGAAGGTTAAACTTGAATCCTGGGTTAATTGAGGGTTTAAGGGAATTTGACCAGTTACGGATACTTATTTTAAGGTACCATCTGGCAAGGTCATATGGATTGGTGAAAGTAAGGTTTTATGTGAGGTAAAAGGCTGAAATCATGAGTCATATGATCTGATGCTCCTGTGTTAACTATCTATGAAATCAAATAATTATTTTTCAAAGCATTACAAGCACCAGAATGAGGACTGATAGAAACAGTACCTGTAAAGTACATGTTAGAGTATGAAAGTGGGTATTGTCCCACATTGATAATATTCAAAGAATATGATATTTAGTGTTGTCCCATATTGTTGAAATTAAAGGGCTTGAGCATATACACAAGCTTGTGAGTTATTTCACCAATGCCAATTAGTTTTGGGTTATAACCTCATTTGAGTTTATAAACTTGACTCTTTATTAATTGCCCAAATGATATATGAAATTTAACAGCGTCGCATTAAATATGACATCTTATATGACATGACAATATGTTAACTCCATTCAGCTTTTAATATATATATGTGTATACACACACACACACACACGCACACACGCACACACACACACATATATATGACCTCTAAAAAAGACGCAAGTTCAAAGGTTGATGATAGTAGAGACGAGGATGATTAGGTGGATGTGTGATTATACAAGAATATACATAATTATAAATGGAGTAATCAGAGACTTAGTTAAAGTAGCTTCCATCGAGGATAAGATGAGAGAAGCAAGACACCGATGGTTTGGCCATGCGAAAAGAAGGAGTGTGGATGCTCCAATAAGGAGATGTGAGAGGATAACATCCCTGGTGGCAAAAGAGGGAGGGGATGACCAAAGAAGCGTTTCGACAAGGTGATCAGAGAAGACTTGAAAGTTTTAGGATTGGCGGAGGACCTGGCTCAGGATAGGAAACTCTACTGGGAAACTCTGGCGGGATAGGATTAAGATCTTAGATCGTAGAGAGTTAACCTCATAGTTGTCTTTCGGATGCAATAGCATAGTTCTGGTAGTTGTTTTTTCGTATATTCGTGTTTGTATGCAGGTAGTACTTTCATCTAGGAAGAGATATCGTTTGCTTACCTCTGGTTGCTAAGGTATATTAGCGTCCTCTGATATATTATTCTTACATTGCATAGCTATGGCAACCTGATTTATTAATATATCTTAGTCATTCCTTACTATGTGTTTGTATTTTTTTCCATTAAACATTTTTCCAAAATCGTTCTTCTATAAAATGTTTTCACAAAATTCTGTTTTTTTCGGGTCTCTTAGAATCAGCCTCTCTACGGGTAGGAATATCGGTAGAAGTAAAGTTGCCTACATCTGAATCTCCCCAAACCTCAAAAGCAGGACCCACACTGGGAGGTGGTGGCGTTGCTGTATATGTGTGTGTGTGTGTGTGTATATATACATATATATCTATATACACACACACATATATATTGATTTGGGAATAATCTGATGTATGTGTGGGTGGTAAGTGATCCAAATTACCAAATCAAACTCAAACTCAAAAACAAACCAAAGTGAAAAGAGAAATGAAAGATGGATGGAATGGAAGAAGATCTTCAACACACAAAAAAAGGATAGAATAAGATCTTGCAATTGAGATAATCCTTCACGGAGCCACTCAATGGCTTGATCTTGGGCTAATTCTCTTGTCTTAACCGAGGAATCACCCCAATGGAGAAGATAGAGAACCTAGAACACCACTTGAATTTGCCACAATTCAAGATATAGAACTAGGAATTTTAGATGCACTTTTGAGAAACACACTCAAATTACATGTATTGCTTTTGGAATTGGAGTACAAGCTGAATGACAAGCATCACACGCTCCTCCCCTTTTATAAGCTCAGCAAAAGACAACCAAAAGACTCAATAACTCCTAACAATTAAAACTAGCTAATGAAAAGTCTAAGTAAAATGAAAAGACTCATCATAAAAGGGGTAGGGGAGGTTACAAGGAATATTCTAGGATTTCTACAGCTGATTATTCCCATCTAGAAGCATCTAAAACGTGCACAATATCAGCCACACAATCACATGTAACCAAAGACTCTTCATATTCCCAGAATTAATCCTTGTAGTTGCTTCAACTTCAACAGAGTATATCTTCCAGAATCCTCGGTCAAAACATGCGTTCTTGGGCTTGCTAGAAAGCCATCGAAGTCCATTTTCTAGAATGGGCTCATTTGCTCCATTTGGATAAGCGGTGTAAAAGTTATGGCCCAAACAATGCACCTATCTCAGACTGGACTAGATCAAAATAATGTACCTTTGAGTGATATTTAGCCCAACCAAACCCAAATTAAACATAATTGGGCTTGTTTGAAAGCTGAGATCTTAAACTTCAAAACTATGTGGAGCCTCAAGTTGTGGGACCACTTTAGCTAGGCCAAAAGTGCACACAAAAATCGGAAAATTTTGGGATGAAGGCGGCATTACCTCTTCGGGCATGAACGCCAATTTCCGGCAAAGTTTTGCAACTTCTTTCACTTCTTGAAGCTTGAGTGAGTCCTCCTTGGGTTGAGCTTGATGGTCCTTGGGCTTCTCATGATGGTCTCCATCATTATTGAAATGCAAGGTACTCTTGATCCCCATTTGGAAAACCCGTTTGGAAAAGGCACTTTGAAGTTCAAATAAAACTCCATAACGTGTCTTTTGCTATGAAATTCAAATATTGGAACTAAAGAAGGGCCTTGCCATGCATGAATTTGTATGGAGCTTACCTCCCATGAAGTTGAGTTGAAAGAATGAAAATGATACCCTTAAAAATATACATCATAATCTGACTATTCTCAAAAAGGCTTAGTTTCTCCCAGATCACAAACCAGGCCCCTACGAGGGTATTGGGCCCAAAGAGATTCCATTAGGATTGCCCAGGGGCCCCTGGTTACTCAAGGGCCTAGAGCGCGACCCTTGGGGCCTCCTCTGGACCCGAATGCACAGAGACCGGTGGCCCATACTGATATTGCAGGTAAAATTACTATTCTACCCTTTCCCGAGGAGGCTATAAATAATGTCTTGTTTTCCATGGGAAAAAGGTGGGTTGAATCATCATTATACTCCCTTCAGTCCTGTGGACTTAAACATTATACTTACTTGACTGTCGGAGAGGCGCCCCCGGTCCACAACCCGGGGATTGCCCTTTTTGCAGGTCGGGTGCCATCGCGCCAAGGTCGGCGGAGTGTTGACTTCCAGCCGTCAGATAAACCCGTCCCTTTGATCCACGTCCTCAATTATATCTCAAAGGTTTTCTCCGAAATCAGATTGGCGCCGTCTGTGGGAGGTGACAGTAGCGATGGTGGTAAGCGAAACAACACGAGCCCGGACCCGTAAGGATAAGGCCCCGGCCCTTGACATCTCTGCTTTGCCCATGGTTGAGGACGATTCTGAGAGCTCCCAAGCGAGCCCTTGAGCGCCCCGTACGTCACCCCCAGCGCGTGATGCATACATTACGGTGGACGCACTCAAGAGTCTTATGTCTACTATGGCCGACGCTATCACCCGTCAGGTGACCGAACAAGTCAAGAGGGTCATGGAGGTAACAGGCTCAGCCAGGCCGGTCCATGGCGAGGAAACCTCCCACCGACCGGAAGGGATGCCGTCCCTTCACCCCGTGGAGTCTGGCCGGAAGGGGATGCGGACAGATAGAAGTAAGCGGCCTCTTCCTGGGCGGCAAGCAGCGGCGAAACTCGTCGCTTGATCTGCATGAGAGAGAACAACACTCTCGGCGACCGCCTCTACCCCCTACGCAACGCACTTCCGGCGAACTGCTTGGCTTCGGAGCCGGAGCAGACTTCAGGGCCGAGGAGAGAGTACTCAAGCGTGCGCTGCCTCAACCCAGCGAGTTGCGCCTGCTGTGATCGTACATGCAGGCCGCCTCCAAGAGGGACGCGCGGACAGAAGATACCCCGGACAGACCATTCTCCCCCCGCGATACCGCGGTACGGCAGGGATAAAAGCCCTTCACTGGTTGAGGTCGAACGGTACCTGGACATCCCCATCAAGGTGTCGGGCACCGCCGCTCGGCCAACAGCACTACCCTTCTCGACCCCGTTTGGCGCCAGGGTCATCAACGCCCCACGCTACAGAAAAGTCAAAATGCCGACTGTGGAACTCTACGACGGGACCACAGACCTAGAGGAGCACCTGGGTGTTTATAAAGCCCAAATGTACGTGTAAGATGTGGATGACGCGTCCCACTATCGATACTTCCCCGCCACCCTAAAAGGAGTGGCGCAGTCTTGGTTTAACGATTTTGCCCCGGGGAGCATAACCTGCTTCCAAGACCTAGCTGACAAGTTCGTCAGTCAGTTCATCGCTAGCCGCAAGGAAAGGCAGACCAGCATCCACCTCTCGAAGATTAAACAAGGGCCGCAGGAGTCTCTCGCCGAGTTCGTCAAACGCTTCCATCAAGAGGCGGTGCGAATCCCTGACCTGGAAGACCGGGTAGCATACACCACTTTCTTGAATGGCCTTAAGAGTGACCGCTTCAAGTTCTCCCTAACAGAGAAGAAGGAGACAACGCTGGCGGAGGCCCTAAGAAAGGCTGCGGATTTCATCCGAGCCACCGAGATTTGAGCGGACAGTGCAGACGCCCCGAAGAAAACGAAGAACCCAGGGGACCGAGGCTTTAGTCGTGGCGAAAGGAACCCAGCCCCCCGAGACAGGAGAATACAATTCGATGCACCTGACCCGCGGTTTACAGCAGATGCACGAAGCATCCTCATGGAAGTCCGCAAACATCCGATGCTACATCGGCCTCCCCCTATGACGGCGCCCCCCGACCTCAGAACGTACCGAAGTACTGTGACTTTCATCAGTAGAACGGGCACACCACAACCGAATGTCGAGAGTTGAAGAAATCCCTTCATGAGTTAGCAGACAAGGGACAAATTGATCGGTTTTTGAAAAGGGGGCCGCGATTCCTTCGGCAAGAACACGAGTGGGCCCCTCCGTCGCCGCGAGTTAAGGAGTGTTCCACAGAGGCTGTGGCTACTATAACGGGCGGCTATGCGACTGATATAACTCGGGCGGCGTGGAAAGCCAAACTTAGGACCGCGCAGCAAGTCCTGACCGTAGAACAGGGATCATACATCCCGGCGCCCACTATGGTGTTCGGAGGGAAGGACACCCTGCGATTCGCTTCCCCCCATAAAGACCCTCTAGTGGTCGAGATGAAGATCGCCAGTGCAATTGTGCGGCGAATCCTAGTCGATACGGGCAGTTCCGTAGATATCATAACCTGGGATTGCTTGAAAAAGCTCACGCCCTGGGGCGTGACATCGTCCCCATGACCAATCCAATCTTAGGCTTCGGAGGGCAGGAGGTCCACCCCTCGGCGACGATTCGACTCCCGGTACATTTTGGCGACAAAACCAGATTTAAAAGCCTTGAGGTTGACTTTCTGGTAGTCGATGTACCCACGGCCTACAATGTAATCATTAGCCGGCCAACCCTCCACCGAGTGAGGGTCGTTGTGGCCCCATACCTCGTTCAGCTTCAATTCAAAACAGATGACGGTGGCGTTGGAGAGCTTCGTGAAGACTAGCGGATGGCCCGGGAATGCTACTTGGTCAGCATAAAACCCCTCCTCGAACGAACCAGAGAGAGTGGAACCCTAGGACTGCATCCCACAGAGAAGCGGGCAAAGGCCGGGCCGCCTGCTCTGGCCCCAGAGGCTCTGGTGATCCACACCCTCGCTTCTTCGGAGCCTCCGCGGCCGCGCCCAGAAGTTGTGGATGCCGTAGAACACTTCCCACTCGAGGGAGAACGATTGGACCGAACGGTGTAACTCGGTCACGACATCGCCGCCGATGGCAGGCAGTCACTAGCTTCCCTCCTACGAGCATACAAAGATGTCTTCGCCTTCGGACCTGAGAAAATGCCGGGCATTGCCCCAACTGTGATTGAACACCGTTTGAATGCCGACCCTCGGCATAAGCCGGTCGTTCAAGAGAAGCGCCATATGGGGCCCGAAAGAGCAGCCGCGGCCAACCCCGAGGTTTAGAAATTGCTGAAGGCCTGCTTTGTTCGCGAATGTCATTACCCCGAGTGGATCTCAAATGTGGTACTGGTCAAGAAGCCAAATGGGACTTAGAGGATGTGCGTGGATTTCATAGACCTTAATAAGGCCTGCCCTAAAGATAGCTACCCCGTACCTAAGATCCACAAGCTGGTGGACGCCACAGCTGGTCATGCCTTGCTAAGTTTCATGGACGCGTTCTCGGGATATCACCAGATACCCCTTTGCCTTGAAGATCAAGAGAAGACAGCATTCATGACGGACTGTGGCCTCCATTGTTACAAGGTAATGCCTTTCAGCCTCAAGAATGCCGGCACAACGTACCAACGCCTGGTGAATAAACTATTCGAGCCCCTCATCGGACAGACCATGGAAGTATATGTAGATGACATGATAGTGAAAAGTAAAGTTGAAGAGGACCACAGTCGCGATCTGCAGAAGACGTTTGAGATACTTCCGGCATTTAAGATGAAGCTCAACCCGAAGAAATGTGTTTTCGGGGTTCGGTCCAGAAAATTCCTCGGTTTCATGATTAGCAATTGCGGCATAAAAGCAAATCCAGATAAAATCTAGGCCGTCCTAGATATGAAACTGCCCCGGAACGTGAGAGAGGTGCAGCACCTCACGAGTTGCATAGCGGCACTTGGACGGTTCATGTCTCGCTCCGCGGACAAATGTCAGCCCTTCTTCTGCCTCCTGTGTCGGCAGAACAATTACAATTGGGATGAGTAGGCGGATGAGGCTTCTCACGCTCTAAAGACGTACTTGGCTCAACTGCCCAAGATCGTCAGTCCTTCTGAAGGGGAAGTCTTGGTGTTGTATCTAGCTGTGTCAGAGCATACGGTCAGCGCCATCCTAGTGGCCGAGCGTGCGAAGGAGCAGATACCGGTATATTATCTAAGTCACGCATTGGCAGGAGCCGAAATGAACTATCCCCTTATTGAGAAATTTGCGTATGCCTTGGTAATGGCCAGTTGAAAGCTTAGGCCGTACTTTGAAGCTCACAAGATCCTGATCTTAACCGACTAGCCCCTAAGGAATGTCTTGTAGAAATTGGACGCCTCGGGGCACCTACTAAAGTGGGCCGTCCAGCTTTCTCATTACGATTTGGCCTTCGAACCGCAGCGGGCCATCAAAGCTCAGGCCCTGGCAGACTTTCTAGCCGAAAGCATAGCCCAGTCGGAAAAGAGTCCTAATCACAGCCCTGGCATTTGTATGTCGATGGTTCATCCACAAAAGACGGCAGTGGGCCAAACTTATCATCGAGAGTCCCACTGGGACACGGTATGAGCACGCCCTCAAGTTCATGTTCAAAGCGTCTAACAATGAGGCTGAGTACGAAGCCCTCGTCGCAGGGCTAGAACTCTGCTACACTGCGAGTGTTGACCACGTTCAAGCTTTTTCTGATTCCCAGCTCGTTGTCAGCCAACTTAATGGAACATATGAGGTGAAGGATGAGATTATGGCCGCGTATGTTCGGCGAGTTCGCGAGGCCACGGGACTACTGAAGCACTTCTCTATCACGGACATTCCGCGCTTAGAGAATCGACAGGCAGACGCTCTGTCCAAGTTAGCGAGCTCTTCCAAGACGGGAAGCCTAGGAATATCCAGTGGGAGACTTTAACGGAGAGGAGCATCAACTTGCCCAAGGTGCTTTGGCTAGATAGAAGCCGGACGTGGATGGAACTCATTCGCGCATACCTCTCAGATGGTACGTTGCCCGCGGATGCCAAAGAGGCTGAGAAAGTGAAAAAGAGGTCCAATTGGTTCATCTTATATGAGGGAATTCTTTACAAGCGATGTTTCGCCTGGCCTCTTCTCCGGTGCGTGACCCCAGCGGATGGAAGGCAAATATTGGAAGAATTGCACCAAGGCACCTGCAGCTCGTATACGGGAGGCCGTGCACTAGCCGTTACGGCCATACAGACCGGCTACTATGGGCCTAGTTTGCGGGAGGCCGCAATGACTTTGGTGCGGAGCTGCGACAAGTGTCAGAAGTTCGTGCCTATACAACGAGTACCTTCCACCACCATGACACCGATTGCTAGTCCCCTCCCATTTACAGCGTGGGGGATGGACATCCTCAGCCCTTTTCCCACAGCCACAGGCCAACGCAAATACCTTTTCATGGCGGTGGACTACTTCATCAAGTGGGTCGAGGCCGAGGCCATCACATCCATAAGCACCGCCGAAGTGCGAAAATTCATATGGCGCAATATAATCACCTGGCTCGGCATCCCTCATGCCATGATCTTCGACAATGGCTGATAATTTGACACTAGCAAGCTCACGGATGGCCGACAATTTGACACTAGCAAGCTCACGGACTACCTCCACAGCTTGGGCTGCCAAGCCCGCTTCACGGCCGTGGCGCACCCCTAAACTAATGGCCAAGCCAAGGCGGCCAATAAGTCCATCTTGCACGGTTTATAGAAAATGCTTGGCCACGCAAAGGGAAAATGAGCAGACGAGCTACATGGCGTCCTATGAAACCTCTGCACAATGGAGAAAACTGCTATAGGAGAAACCCCATTTATGCTCGCCTACGATTCTGAGGCTATCCTTCCCGTTGAAGTAGCCCTCCACACTCATCGGTTAGCAGCCTTCCAAGAGACACTCAACAACGCAGCACTCCGAGAAGCCCTTGATCTTCTTCCCTCTGTTCGCGGTGATGCTCGCCTTCGCGACGAACTTTATAAACTCGGCATTGCGCGGTTACACAATCGCATAGTTAGGCTTCAGCCCATTCAAGTTGGTGATCTTGTGCTTCGACGCACGGAGGCTGTTGCCCGAGCAGGTGAGTACGGAAAGTTGACTGCCAATTGGGAGGGTCCTTACAAAGTCACCGCACATATCCGCCCTGGCACGTACCAGCTGGAGACTCCTCAGGCTACCCCCATCACTCGGGCCTGGCATAGCAGCAACCTGAGGAAATATCATACTTAAGCCTATGATGTTGCTTTCCCTTTCTCTAACATGTACCCAATACACTCTTTGGGGTGACTACCAAGATCAGGGCAATCACTATTTGCATGTTTCTCTACCTCCTGTACCAGCGTTAAGCATGGCTTTAAGGCCGGTCGCTACATCCTTAGCGCCTCCATGGGGTTAAGGGTCCTTGAGCACGGCCTTATGGCTGGTCGCTACGCTCTTAGCCCCTCTACGGGCTAAGGGTCCTTGGGCATGGCCTTATGGCCAGTCGCTACACACTTAGCCCCTCTGCGGGGCTAAGGGTCCTTGAGCACGGCTTTATGGCCGGTCGCTACACGCTTAGCCTCTCCGCGGGCTACGGGTCCCTGAGCACAGCCTTATGGCCAGTCACAGCGCTCTTGGCTCCTCTACGGGCTAAGGGTCCTTGAGCACGACTTTATGGCCAATCGCTACATCCCTACCCCCTCCGCAGGATAATGGTCCCTTAGTACGGCCTAATGGCCGGTTGCTACACCCTTGGTCCCTCTGCAGCCTAAGGGTCCCTGAGCACGGCCTTATGGCCGATCGATACATCCTTAGCCCCGCTGCGGGCTAAGGGTCTTTGAGCACGACCTTATGGCCGGTCGCTACGCTCTTAGCCCCTCTACGGGCTAAGGGTCCTTAAGCACGACCTTATAGCCGGTCGCTACATCCTTAACCCCTCCGCGTGGCTAAGGGCCCCTGAGCACGGCCTTATGGCCGGTCGCTACAGCCTTAGCCCCTCCGCGGGCTAAGGGTCCCTGAGCACGGCCATGTGGCCGGTCGCTACACTCTTAGTGCCTCCGCGGCCTGAGGGTTCCTGAGTACGGCCTTATGGCCGGTCGCTACATCCTTAGCCCCCCCGCGGGCTAAGGGCCTTTCAGCACGGCCTTATGGCCGGTCGCTACGCTCTTAGCCCCTCTATGGGCCAAGGGTCCTTGAGTACGGCCATATGGCCGGTCACTACATCCTTAGCCCCTTCGCGTGGTAAGGGTCCTTGAGCACGGCCTTAAGGCCGGTTGCTACATCCTTAGCCCCTCTGCGGGGCTAAGCGTCCTTGAGGGCGGCCTTATAGCCGGTCACAACACGCCTAGCCCTTCCGCGGGCTAAGGGTCCCTGAGCACGGCCTTATGGCCCGTCGCTACATCCTTAGCCCCTCTGCGGGCTAAGAGTCCTTGAACACGGCCTTATGGCCGGTCGCTACATCCTTTTAGCCCCTCCGCGGGGCTAAGGGTCCTTGAGCACGGCCTAATGGCCGGTCGCTACACTCTTAGTCCCTCCGCGGGCTATTGGTCCCTGAGCACGGCCTTATGGCCGGTCGATACATCCTTAGCCCCTCCACATAGGGCTAAGGGTCCTTGAGCACGGCCTTTGCCCTTTCATTTGGAGGCTGCCATCATGAGCGTAAAAAGAACTGAAGTGCAAAGCATGAAACGAAAGGGCAAAGTCCAGAACCTTACACAAAAGACAGGCCTGACAGCACGATAAAACGAAGAAAGCATTCTTTCATTGAGAATAAAGCAAACACCACAATCCTTTATAACCACGTCCGAGACAGGAAACAAAAGCAAGCATGAATGAAAGGGGCTAGGGGACTACTCCTTGGGCTCTTCGCCGCCCTCACGACCTTCCTCCTTGGACGCACCGGCCTCAGCTTCCAAAGGATTGGTGGCCTCATCCTCAACAGCTTCACTCTCAGAAGAAGGGGGGATAAACTCCACCTCTTCTGGATCGCGGCCCTCCACAGCAGCCTGCTCATGTTCGTCCACAAAGCGCAGGTAGGCCTCATAATATTTGTCGTCCGAGAATTCGGTTGCAAGGGTAAGCAAAACCTTGCGCAGGTAGACAAAGGTGTCCGAGCGGCCTTGCTAATAGCTCTATTCCCTGGCCTGAACCGCATCAGCTGCAACTTTCTCCAACTGACACTGCATCTCTTTTTCACGGCTCCCCATGTCCGCCTGGAGCTTCTTATAGCCCCTTTGGTACTGAGAAACGAGTCCCTCCAGCCGTCGGCATTCTGCGACAGCCTTCACCCCCCGGCAAAACCCTTAGCCATGAACATCTCCTCCTCGGACACCTTCGGGGGGTCTGACACCCCAGAGGCGGCCAAGTCCTAGGACTTGACTATGTCCTGGACCAAAGAAAGCCTAATGTAGGGGTCCACCTTGATAAAGCTAACAGATGGCCGTGCGGGTAAAGAAGAGGTGGCGCCAGCAACCCTGGTCGGAGTCCCTGCGGTCTTGGAGATAGTGGGATGTCCCGACCGAGCAGTAGTCCGTTCCCCAGATAACCGGCTGTCTGACCCCTGAATAGCTGATCGGCCAATCCTCTCTTCCCTCAGGAGCGCGAGGGCCGAGGCCCCGGTCCTGTCAGGTTGCTCCTCGGTCCTCTGCTTCTTACAGACCGGTAAACTCACAGTGGGCCTCTTCCCGCGGGGTGCAAGGAAGGGCGCCTGTAGGAAGGAGTTCAGTCTCAGTTCGAATGAGAAGCCATGTGAGGAAAAGCGACGGTCATATACTATACCTTTTCGGCTTGCTGGGCCACGAGAAGCTGCCTCTCCTCCTCTCGCTTATGCTCAGTAGCGGCTGCCACTTGTTCAGGGGTGGCATCCCCGGTCTCAAACACTATCAGCCGAGCCCTCGCTTGATCTGTATAAAACAGACAGGAGGTCAGGTCAGCACCAAACATAGGGTAGATCAGTATTGAAGCGACTAAATGCCCTTAGTGATATTCTTACGAATAAGAAGGCCGGCCGCAGTGAGGAAGAAGTCGTTCGTAAAGAACTTCAGTTTAGGGAGCCAGTTGAACGGCTCTCGATCGCTAGACCTGCTCCTTCTCCTCTCAGGCCCCTTCGCTGACTCAATTGCTTGGGACATGAACCCAGGGATAGGCCGAGGCCTATCGTCTTCACATATGTAGAACATGAAATATCGGGCCGTGCGTCGTTCCTCGGCTGTAGGCTCCCCAAAGGGGCTTCGAACTGGTTTCCCCTCATTCCAGTCAGGAATGTCACCCCAACCTGATTCCCGGCGTAGGAAAAGGAAGTCGTACTTCCAATACTTCAGTTTTGACTTCTTCTCAATGGCCGTTATGAAACCCGGCCTGTTATTGAAACAATACCATCCTAGATCCCCAGTCTCTTTCAAGGCCTTCTGAACCGTGTGAACCAGACCAAATGCTCGGGCTGAACAGGTTAGGCCACGTAGTTTACAAGTCGCTATGAAAGAGCAGATATTGTGCCAGGACATGGGTACTATCTGAGCAGGTGCCAGTTCATATTTATTGAGAATCTCCTTGATCACTGGATGCAAGGGAAAGCGAACGCCGTAGTCGAGGGTACTATCTGAGCAGGTGCCAGTTTATATTTATCAAGAATCTCCTTGATCACTGGATGCAAGGGAAAGCAAACGCCGTAGTCGAGGGCTGCCTGATATACCGCAATACACTTGGCAGGCGGCTCATTTACGATGGCGTCCGGCTCTGGGATGACGAAGGAGTACTCAGTTGGTAGAAGGCACTGCTTCTCAAGTGCCGACCTCTTAAGCTTGGTAACGGCCTTAGGGCCGAGAAAATGGCTACCCGGACCACCCTATAGGTCTGAACGAGTTGGAGCCCCGAGGAATTCAAACACCTCGGCAACAATTTCGGTGACTCGCGGTGTGCGGTCTTTTCGTTCAAGTACTGAACTGCCCGGTCTCCGTGACAAGGGTGAAGAAGCACTTGTTGAGGCCCCCTCAGAGGATGAGCTCCTCGAAGAGTGGCTGGTGGCAGAGCCAGGTGGCCCCGACTGCATAGGAGTGCTAGAACTAGAGGAGGTCGTCTCAGCCCCTGGGTTTAACTGAGGAGGAGCTGAAGGATTACCTATTGTGCCCGCGGCCAACAACTCGTCGGGGGACCGGATGCGTGGAGTAGACTTCGTCTTTGCCATCCTGCGAACCTGGAAGGCGGGCACATAGTTAGCTACAGTGATCTCCTAAGGGTAAGTTACCTCCACGTTAGGGCTGAGAATGCTGGGGGTGGAGGAATACTCACATCTTGACCACAAGGGGATGCCCTGCTCAAAAATGGGGACGGCATAGGGAATTTTTCTCGGCTCCCTACACTTATTTTATCGGGGGACCTCAGCCACCACCCGGCCATCAACTAGAGCCGGGAGGTTCGGGAATTGTGGGTGCCGGCCCTCCACTTGGGGGCCAGCCCGACTCCCCAGGACATCCCCACTTGATGAGTAAGACGATGACATAATATACAACAAATAGTGCTTCAAGAGGGCGTAAGCGTATACCTGTGCGCGATGAAGGTTCAAAGACCTTGATGAAGATGAAGGTACGCCTTCAAACAACCCTTTTGAAGATATAAGGGAAAAGCTTGAGATGCTACAGTGAATTTAAAGGACAGTGAGGAGTAATGAGCAGAGCCCCTCTCTCTAAAAAGCTGTCGCTCTCTCTCTAGAAAGTGAAAATATAAGGAACACGAATAACTTCCCCCGAAGAATACTCACCCTTATATAGACCGAGGAGGCGGAACACATATCCCCATGCACCCCAACGAACGTGTCTCTTTGCAACCGACACCGCATGGCGCCACACCATGACCACTCCACTGACAGCGATTGAGGGGCGGATCTCCTCCGGCACTCGCAAGCAGTACGGCCCCGTGGCCGAGTGTTGCATTCTTGGCTCCATCTAAGGATAAGGACCGTCGAGCACGGCCTTAAGACTGGATGATGCTTGCGCACGGCCGTATGCCCGGTTGCTACGCTCTTAGCCCTTTTGGGGGCTAAGGGACCTTAAGCACGGCCTTATGGCCGGTCGCTGCACTCTTAGCCCTCCCCTAAGCACGGCCTGATGGCCGGTCACTACATTCTGAGCCCCTCTGCGAGCTAAGGGCCCTTGAGCACGGCCTGATGGCTGGTTGCTACGCTCTTAGCCCTTCTGGGTGCTAATGGTCCTTGAGCACGGCCTTACGGCCAGTCGCTAGACCATAGCCCCATCTGGGGGCTAATGACCCTTGAGCACGGCCTTGTAGCCGATCGCTACGCTCTTAACCCTCCTGGGGGCTAAGGGACCTTGAGCACGGCCTTACGGCCGGTCACTACGCTCTTAGCCCTTCTGAGGGCTAAAGGTCCCTAAGCACAGCCTTATGGCCGGTCGCTACACTCTTAGCCCCTTCGCGGGCTAAGGGCCCCTGAGCACGGCCTTATGGCAGGTCGCTACGCTCTTGGCCCTTTTTGGGGCTAATGGTCCTTGAGCATGGCCTTACGGCCGGTTGCTAGACTATAGCCCCCTCTGGGGGCTAATTGTCCTTGAGTACGGCCTTACGGCCGGTCGCTACGCTTTTAGCCCTTATGGGGGCTAAGGGTCCCTAAGGACGGCCTTATGGCCAGTCGCTACACTCTTAGCCCCTCCGCGGGCTAAGGGCCCTTGAGCATGGCCTTATAGCCGATCGCTACGCTTTTAGCCTTTCTGGGGGCTAATGGTCCCTAAGCCCGACCTTATGGCCGGTTGCTACATCCTTAGCCCCTCCGCGGGGCTAAGGGTCCCTAAGCACAGCCTTATGGTCAGTCGCTATGCTCCGAGCCCCTCTGAGGGCTAATGGTCCTTGAGCACGGCCTTATGGCCGGACGCTAGACCATAGCCCCATCTGGGGGCTGATGACCCTTGAGCATGGCCTTACGGCCGGTCGCTACGCTCTTACTCCCTCCGGGGGCTAAGGGTCCTTGAGCGCGGCCTTATGGCCGGTCGCTATGCTTTTAGCCCTTCTGGGAGCTAAGGGTTCCAGGGCCGGACGACATGCTCCTAACCTCTTTGGCAGCAAAGGGCCTCAGAGCACGTCCTCGCAGCCTTTACACGACATAAAAACATGATATTTCGTGCGAGAAACAAATTTTCATTAACAAAAGTCGCGGTCAGTACAAGCAGTTCGAAAGGAAAATGAGACAACGAGGTACAGGATGCAAGCTAAGACTACTCCTCGTCGCTTGAGGGCGCCGATGGATCAACCGACCTAGAACTCTCCCCTTAGCCTCTGCGAACCTCCACTTCGTCCGGCTGACGATAAAATTGCAATTGCACTGCCCGGATCACTGGTCCATAATGCACATCCAAGCTTCGAAATCCGACCACCCTAAGTCCATTAGAACAGACCTCATCTTCTCGGCCGTGTACTCGTGAACAGCACCGAGTTCCAGCACATCATTCAGCAACATAGCGTAGAACATCGCCTGAACGATCTCAGGCAGCCCCGACTCCATGGCAGCTGCCTCAGCCTCGCCCAATGAAAAGTGTGGGCATAATACTTCAAAGTCCCCAGGAAGAGGACGCGCGCTCCTCCGGCACCAGGTAAAGACCTCCCTAACATAGTTAGCCATCTCTTTCGTACTATGGGTAGGGAGAAACGCCATGATGACGACAGGATCACGGAAAGCTCCTTCTGCGAATGGACTCAATAACGACTCACTAAGGGGAAGAGCAATATATTTATAGGGAAACACGGGGGAGTGGCAGGTCAGGAAATTTCCTAAGGGCCCGGCAGCCAACACATCTCAAACACGTGTCCATCACCAAAAAAAAAAAAAAAGAGAAGAGGGGGGCAAGGAAAATAGGAAAAAGGCAACGAATACAGCTTTTATTGATAATTATCATAAGCGATACAGGGCGGAGTGAAGGGACCTAAGAGGGAGGAGAGGACCGCTCCCCATCATTTCGCACTATCAACCGCTCCCCCACTCGAAGCTTCCCCTTGACGACCAGTCCATGCACCTTCTCCCAAACTACTCAAGCGGAATCGAGCCTCATAGACTCGGTCACCGAATAACCAGATCCACGACTCAAAAGCTCTCCAGCGCAGTTCAGTGAGGGCCACTTCCAATGACCGAAGCCTTGGCCCATGCAGCACCCTGAACTTCTCGGCCTCATTAAGAAGCATCACGTAGAAGATCGCCTGTGGCAATTCCAGGAGCTCATAATAGGCAGCCACCTATTCAGCCGTGGCCAAATCAAAGTCAGGGCACAGAGATTGGAAATCCTTTGGGAAGGGCGATGGAGGAAAAGCCTCCCCCCGTCAGTCCCACTGGAAACGGCGAATAACGAACTCACCCATTGTTTTCGTATCAAGGGAGCGTAGAAAGGCCACGGAGGAAAAGTTGGACATTAGTTGTTGCTAAATGGGAAAGTGAGGAAAGCCCTGCGCTCAAGGTTGCCTTTTATAGTGGCGATCCAGACAGTTTTATGATAACACTGATGAGCCTCGTAATTCGTGCAATCATGGGCGGCGGCGCCAGGACCGTCCATTTTCCGGGCTCGATTCCCAAAGATCTCCGGATGCACGGCAATAAAACACAATAGTCCACATTTTGCCGACTGCTCGTTAGACTCGACATACGGGTAGAATGTGGGGGGCTAAGTGATTTGGGAATAATCTGACTATTTCCAAAAAGGTTTAGTTTTTCCCAGATCACAAACCAGGCCCCTACAAGGGTATTGGGCCTAAGAGACATTCCACTAGGATTGCCCTGGAGCCCCTGGCTACTCAAGGGCCCAGAGCGCGACCCTTGGGGCCTCCTCTGGACCCGAATGCACAGAGACCGGCGGCCCATACGGATATTGTAGGTAAAATTACTATTCTACCCTTTCTCGAGGAGGCTATAAATAATGTCTTGTTTTCCTCGGAAAAAAGGTGGGCAACTATTTATCTTGAATCATCGTTATACTCCCTTCAGTCCTGTGGATTTGAACATTATACTTACTTGACCGTCGGAGAGGCGCCCCCCGGTCCACAACCCGGGGATTGCCCTTTTTGCAGGTCGGGTGCCGTCGCGCCAAGGTCGGCGGAGTGTTGACTTCCAGCCGTCAGATAAACCCGTCCCTCTGATCCACGTCCTCAATTATATCTCGAAGGTTTTCTCCGGAATCATATATATATATATATATATATATATATATATATATATATATATATATATATATATCAATTAATTATGCTTGCATTTGTCCCATAAAATAACATGGAAATGGAATTCAAGACTTATACAACACTTTGATAGGTTTAACCTATGAGACGGACCCTTTAAGGGGTTTTATTTTGCGTTTGGATATTTTGAGTTGAGTAATCACTTAGTTTGGAGCAATTTTAATGTACATAACTATTGAAGGTAATTTAATAGTAGTCATTCTAAATGACTAATTAGTTGTTCTCATAACTGTTAGTAGTACTCCTATGCATTTCATCTCATATTATTTACCGAGTAAGATAGTATTATACAACACCAATTACTTTTATAAAAAATGTATACTTGTTTGACCTTCATGTCATCTACACTCAGAGAGAATGTTTAACATTAAATAATTCAAACTTAGTGCAAATTGCATGTGATTATTTTGAACATTATTTTTGATTTTTTTTAAAAAAAAAGAGACCTGCGAATGCCCCTATCACTTCACTTGGCCGGATTTCTTTTTTGTTTTTTTTTTTGGTTTTTGTTGAGATTTTAGAGCTTGTCCAGAAATATTAATTACCATGTCTTGCTCTGTTTTACCATGTTGATTCACTTCTTCATATGCTTCATGTTGATTACTGCTTTTTTATAATATAATATCATATTCACAAGCACAACAGAAAAGGATATGAAGGGATGTGGGAATTAGAATTTTAGATTAGGAAGAACGGAATGTGTGGTTTCAACATATTGCTGGAATATAACTTGATTGGATTGAGGGAGTGGGAGAGAAACAAGAGAGAGGATGGGAAGGGATGTGGGATAGTTTCCTAATAGCTCTTATCTTACAGTTTTATTCTTGGTAATTAGTGATAATAATTTTCTATTTATTGATAGGTTTAGAGGAAGTAAATTTAAGATTAGCATAAATTTGGTAAATTAAAAGTTATGAATTAATTGCAGCCTTGGCTTATAATACAACATACATTAATTTGAGTATTTAATATGATTTGTTTATTAATGTGAAATGGTAAGAGTGATGTATTATTTTTTATATGAAAGTGTAATTTGAGGAGAAAAAAGGAGATGGATGTGGAAAGTTATAAAATAAAAAATATTCTTAGTACATAATGACTTTTAAGCATAAAAGAAACTGACCAATTTACTTATCAAGTCAGCACATCATATGAGGTTTCGTAGAGATGTGTATGGATCTGCATTAGGCATAATGGTACTCACAGACACTATTACTTTAGAATTGCATGCAATGCAAATGTGACTCAATTGAATAAGACACTGATGTCTATTCACCATTAGTTTTATTTCCTCGATGAGAAAAATATAGAAACTATGTTGAAATTTATGTTTCTCAATATAGAATAGCCAATACAATAATGATCAATTTTAAGGCTTATGAAAAGCAAAATGAGTCAAAACCTAAACATATGTGTATATTGTATACAAAAGGAAGGCGTGTATGATAGATTAGCATAAGAACACTGCAATAAGTATAAAAAGACTTAAGACTCTTAATTTCTCATGGAAATGATTCATTAATTGTTTATATTTCTTCATCTTTATTGAAATTCTTAAATATTTATTTATTAAATATGAAGACATTAATAATAGGTAAATATGAAAAACAACTAAACAATTTTGCTAAATTATGTGAGATCATTTTTCTTTGCTGGGGGAGGGGGTAGCCATCAATTATAACCTAAATATAATTTCACCGATTACAAAGTGATAGTAAAGTACAAAATATAGATACAAATAGAGAATCCTATTAGTAAGTGGTTCCGGGTAAATAATTCCATGTTATTTACGTGGACTGAATATGTCGTTAGCCCACCTACCAGAGCCCAACAAAAGGGCTCCTAGGACATGTCATCGACCCTTCCTCCTGGGCCCAACAGGATACCGTACTCCCACTATCTGGGCTTCACGGGAACCTCTGACCTACACAGGACCGGGGCCTACTATTGAAGCAGCATGGAAAATTACTAAAATACTTCTGACACAGTTTCCTATAAATACTCACCAACCACCTTCAGAAAAGGGGGGGCTTAGCAGCTGTGAGCACTGAATTGACATTGCATCCTTCTCTTTGACCTTTGACTTAGACACCGCCACTGACTTGATCGTCGGAGAGGTATTCCCCGATTCACAACCCGGGGGTTGCCCTTTTTGCAGGTTGGACCGCGCAGAGCCGAGGACGACGAAGTATTGATTTCCAGCTGTCAGATAAACCCGTCTCTTTCCCCCACGCTACCAGCAACCACACCTCATAGGAGTTCCGTCGGAATCAGATTGGCGCCGTCTGTGGGGAAGGAACGGTAGCGATGGTAGTAAGCGAAGCAACACGGGCGCGGACTCGCAGGGACAAGGCCCCGGTTGCGGACACCTCTGCACCTCCCACAGTAGAAGACACCTCCGACAGTTCCCGGGTGAGCCCTCGGGCGGCTAGGGCATCACCCCCAGAGCGTAAGAATTACGTTACGTTGGATGCGCTGAAGAGCCTCATGTCCTACAGCACGGCCTCATGGCCGGTCTCTATACTCTTAGCCCCACTGTGGGCTAAGGGTCCTACAGCATGGCCTCATGGCCAGTCGCTATACTTTGAGCCCCACTGTGGGCTAAGGGTCCTACAGCATGGCCTTATGGTCGGTCGCTACATCCTTTAACCCCACTGTAGGCTAAGGGTCCTACAGCACGGCCTCATGGCCAATCGCTATACTTTTAGCCCCACTGCGAGCTAAGGGTCCTACAGCACGACCTCATGGCCGATCGCTACATCCTTTAACCCCACTGAGGGCTAAGGGTCCTACAGCACGGCCTCATGGCCGGTCGCTCCCCCCTTAACCCCACTACGGGCTAGGGGTCCTACAGCACGGCCTCATGGCCGGTCGCTACATCCTTTAGCCCCACTGCGGGCTAAGGGTCCTGCAGTACGGCCTCATGATCGGTCGCTACACCCTTAACCCCGCTGCGGGCTAGGGTTCTTACAGCATGGCCTCATGGTCGGTCGCTACATCCTTAGCCCCACTGCAGGCTAAGGGTCCTACTGCACGACCCTGAGCCAGTCGCAACACCTCTCATCCAGTGGGGCGAAGGATCAAGAAGCACGGCCTCAGAGCTGGATGCTATTGTTTAGCCCCAATGGGGGCTAAAGGTCTTTCAGCACGACCTTATGGCCGGTCGCTCGATCTTTAGTCCCTATGGGGGCTAAACGTCTTTCTAGCACGACCTCATGGCCCGTCGCTCGGTCATTAGTCCCTATGGGGCTAAAGGTCTTTCCAGCATGGCCTCAGGGTCGTCCGCTCTAGGGTGCGACCTCATGGTCATCCGCTCCAGGCCGTAGCCTCAGGGTCAGCCCCTCTAGAATGCGCCCTCACGATCATCCACACACCCCAGGGAGTGGCTCCAGGGCCATGCCCTACAGAGCGCGGATTTACGGTCGCCCGCTTCACTCAGCGCCAGCAGGGGGTGAGTTCCAGGGCGCGACCTCACGGCCGTCTACTCCAAGGCGCAGCCTCAGGGTCACCCGCTCCAGGGTGCGGCCTCAAGGTCATCCGCTCTATTTTGTCCTAGTAGGGGTTGAGTTATAGGGCACGACCCAAGGGTCATCCCCTCCAGGGTGCGGCCTCAGGGTCGTCCGCTCCAGGGCGCGGCCTCAAAGTCATCCGCTCGAGGGCGCGGCCTCAGGATCGTCCGCTCGAGGGCGCGGCCTCAGGATCGTCCGCTCTAGGGCGCGGCCTCAGGGCCGCCCGCTATAGGGCGTGGGCCCAGGGTCGTACCCTCCAGGGCGCCGCCTTAGGGTCGCCCGCTCCAGTCAGCTCTAGTAGGGGGTGAGTTCCAAGGTGCGACCTCACGACCGGCTGCTCCAGGGCGCAGCCTCAGGGTCGCCCGCTCAAGGGTGCGGCCTCAAGGTCGTCCGCTCTACTTTCCCCCAGTAGGGGTTGAGTTCTAAGGTGCGGCCCGAGGGTCATCCCCCCAGGGCACGGCCTTAGGGTCGTCCGCTCCAGGGCAAGGCCTTGAGGTCATCCGCTCAAGAACGCGGCCTCAAAGTCATCCGCTCCGGGGCGCGGCCTCAGGGTTGCCCGCTATAGGGCGCGGGCCCAGGGTCGTCCCCTCTAGGGCGCGGCCCTAGGGCCGCCTGCTCCACTCAGCCCCAGTAGGGGGTGAGTTCCAGGGCGCGGCCTCACGACCGTCTCCTCTAGGGCGCAGCCTGAGGGTCGCCCGCTCCAGGGTGCCGCCTCAAGGTCGTCTGCTCTACTTTGCCCCAGTAGGGATTGAGTTCTAGGGCGCGGCCCGAGGGTCATCCCCCCCAGGGCGCGGCCTTAGAGTCGTCCGGTCCAGCGCGCGGCCTTAAGGTCATCAGCTCAAGAACGCGGCCTCAAAATCGTCCGCTCCAAGGCGCGGCCTTAGGGTCGCCTGCTCCACTCAGCCTTAGTGGGGGGTGAGTTCTAGGGCGCGGCCTCACAGCCGTCTGCTCTAGCGCGCAGCCACAGGGTCGCCCGCTCTAGGGTATGACCTCAAGGTCGTCCGCTCTACTTTGCCCCAGTAGGGGTTGAGTTCTAGGGTGCAGTCTCAAGGTCATCCCCTCCAGGGCGCGGCCTTAGGGTCGTCCACTCCGGGGCACGGCCTCAAAGTCATCCGCTCAAGAACGCAGCCTTAAAGTCGTCTGCTCCAGGGCGCGGCCTCAGGATCGTCCGCTTCAGGGCGCGGCCTCAGGGTCGCCCGCTATAGGGTGTGGGCCCAGGGTCCTCCCTTCTAGGGCGCGGCTTTAGGGCCACCTGCTCCACTCAGCCCCAGTAGGGAGTGAGTTCCAGGCGCGTCCTCACGGCCGTCTGCTCTAGGGCGCAGCCTCAGGGTCGCCCTCTCCAGGGTGCAGGCTCAAGGTCGCCCACTCTACTTTGCCCCAGTAGAGGTTGAGTTCTGACGCACGCCCCGAGGGTCGTCCCCTCCAGGGTGCGATCTTAGGGTCGTTCGCCCCAGGGCGCGGCCTCAAGGTCGTCCGCTCAAGAATGCGGCGTCAAAGTCGTCCACTCAAGGGTGCGGCCTCAGGGTCGTCCCCTCTAGGGCGCGGGCCCAGGGTCGTCCCCTCCAGGGCGCGGCCTTAAGGTCGCCCGCTCCACTCAGCCCCAGTAGGGGGTGAGTTCTAAGGCGCGGCCTCACAGCCGTCTGCTCTAGGGCGCAGCCTCAGGGTCGCCCGCTCCAGGGTGCGGCCTCAGGGTCGCCCGCTCTACTTTACCCCAGCAGGGGTTGAGTTCTAGGCCGCGGCTTGAGGGTCATCCCCCCCAGGGCGCGGCTTGAGCGTCGTCCGGTCCAGGGTGCGGCCTCAAGGTCATCCGCTCAAGAACGCGGCCTCAAAGCCGTCTGCTCTAGGGCGCAGCCTCAGGGCCGCCCGCTCCAGGTTGCGGCCTCAAGGTCGTCCGCTCTACTTTGCCCCAGTAGGGGTTGAGTTCTAGGGTGTGGCCCAAGGATCATCCCCTCCAGGGCGCGCCCTTGCGATCGTCCGCTCTAGGGCGCGGCCTCAGGATCGTCCGGTCCAGGGTACGGCCTCAGGGTCGCACGCTATAAGGTGCGGGCCCAGGGTCGTCCCTTCCAGGGCGCGACCTTAGGGTCGCCTGCTCCACTCAGCCCCAGTAGGGGGTGAGTTCCAGGGCGCGGCCTCACAGCCGACCGCTCCAGGGCGCGGTCTCAAGGTCGACCGCTCCAGGGTGCGGTCTCAAGGTCGTCCGCTCTACTTTGCCCCAGTAGAGGTTGGGTTATAAGGCACGGCCCGAGGGTCATCCCCTCCAGGGCGCGGCCTTAGGGTCGTCCGCTCCAGGGCGCGGCCTCAAGGTCGTCCGCTCAAGAACATGGCCTCAAAGTCGTCCGCTTCAGGGCGCGACCTTAGGATCGGCCGCTCCAGGACACAGCCTCAGGGTCGCCCGCTATAGGGCACGGGCACAGGGTCGCCCCCTCCAGGGCACGGCCTTAGGGTCGCCTGCTCCACTCAACCCCAGTAGGGGTTGAGTTCTGGGGCTCGGCCTCACGGGCGTCCGCTCTATGGCGCGGCCTCAAGGTCGCCCGCTCTAGGGCGCGGCCTCAAGGTCACCCGCTCCACTCAGCCCCAGTAAGGGGTGACTTTCAGGGCGCGGCCGCATGGCCGTATGCCCTTGGGCGTGGCCTCATGATCGTCCCCTCCAAGGCGCGGTTTTAGGGTTGCCTGCTCTAGGGCGCCGCCTTAGGGTCGTCCCCTCCAGGGTGCGGCCTCAGGTTCGCCTGCTACACTCAGCCCTAGTAGGGGTTGAGTTACAGGGCTCGGCCTCACGGCCGTCCGCTCTAAGGTACGACCTCAGGGTCGTCCGCTCTACTTCGCCCCAGTAGGGGCTAAGTTCTAGGGCGCAGTCATCTGCCCCAGGGCGCGGCCTCAGGGTCATCCGCTCCGAAGCGCAGCTTCATGGTCATCCGTTCCACTCAGCCCTCTTAGGGGCTGAGATTCAGGATGCGGTCACAAGAGCGTCCGCTCCGCTCAGTCCTAGTGGAAGCTAAGCTTCATGCCGCAGCTTCTAGAGGCTAAGTTCCAGGCGCGGCCTCAAGGTAGTCCAACTCAAGGGCGCGACCACACCCCACCTGCCTGTTTCATCTGGATTATTTATACTTGAGCTAGGGGGAGATTCTCCAATTACCCAGCAGCGACTTCGGTAAACGAAACACCTCGGGATGAAGCGTGACATTGGGCGGTAATGTGAAACAGAAAGGGGGAAGATACCTTATGCCCGAATTCTACATCCCACCTGCAAGTTTCATCTCACTTTTCGTGCAGATGGAATGTGAGGGGCTAAATGGTTCCGGGTAAATAATTCCATGTTATTTACGCGGACTGAATATGTCGTTAGCCCACCTACCAGAGCCCAACAAAAGGGCTCGTAGGACATGTAATCGACCCTTCCTCCTGGGCCCAACAGGATACTCCACTCCCACTATCTGGGCTTCACGAGAACCTCTGGCCTACACACCCTGGGATCGGGGCCCACTATTGAAGCAACATGGAAAATTACTAAAATACCCCTGATACAGTTTCCTATAAATACTCACCAACCACCTTCAGAAAAAGGGGGGGCTTAGCAATTGTGAGCACTGAATTGACATTGCATCCTTCTCTCTGACCTTTGACTTAGACACCACCACTGACTTGATCGTCGGAGAGGCGTTCCTCGATCTACAACCCGGAGGTTGCCCTTTTTGCAGGTTGGACCATGCATAGTCGAGGACGACGAAGTGTTGATTTCCAGCTGTCAGATAAACCCGTCCCTTTCTCCCACGCTACCAGTGACCATACGTCAAAGGATTTCCTTTGGAATCAGTATGTTATAATCAGAGGGAAGACCATTGAAACAAATAAGTTACGTTCCCTATCAAATACATGCGAGAAGAACAAATTAGTCTAGTGAAGCTTTACTAATTTTTTGAATAGGATATGGGGAGCTGTATATTTGATTTGCAATATCTCCTAGACTACATACACTTTTCCTTCCTTAAAATCATTCATAACCCCAAATAAATCATAAACCAGTAGAATTGTAACCTAGTCCATTAATACTTTTCAGCTCCATTAAATTTTGAGAACACAATTAGTGTTATTTAGTACAAATTAGTCCGTAGATTCCTTCTTTGGTAATAAGAAGAAAATCAACTTGGACTAGGCATTTTAATTCTCCTTCCTCTACTACCTCTTTAATCACTCTTATTCGAATTTTTGTACTCTTTGTCCATTCAAAATTGTAAGTGTTCATAGTTTTACTATACACTTTACAGTAAATTTAGAATGGTTATTTTAAAATTTATTTTTTATCTTTTTTTTATTTTGACACCATGTAGATAATTTTGAATAGAAAGGAAAACATCTGATGTATATACCTTGGATTTTTAAGTAACTTCAATTACGCAATTTCAATTACACTGCACTTCTTGTATAAAAATTAACATGGCTTTGACGAACCGAGGGACGTCAATAGTTGGAGAAGAGATAGAATTATGATAATTATAGATATGAAGAGAGAAAATGACGGTCACCATTATCCAAAATGGGTCATGGCGTAGGCCACAAACAGAGACTAATACACTGACATGCATATGCAATTGTTCTATAATGGACAATAGTTGGTAAATTAACATGCATGATTATATTTTGGTAGACAATTTTTATTTTTCTATTGAATAATTATAATCTAGGTTGACCAGATAATGTAAGTTATTTGACATAATTGGCTAGGTGCACTACCTTAGATATAAAACATAAATCACCTGAGTGTTCAATACTTTTAAAAAAAATAAAATAAAAATTAGATGAAGCAATTTAAACCTGTACATTTTGTGTTTGTATTAGAGAAAGGAATCTTACTTTTGTATTTGTTCATTGTTTCACTCCCTTCCAATTTTAAGACCTTACTATCTAACACCCTCAATGTTAACCATAAATTTAATTATTATGCACATGCTTTACAAATTTATGTACAGAATGTATATTTTACAAATAATTATTAATAATCATAATGATAATAATAATAAAAATTAAAAGAAGTAAATAAATAAGTATATAAATAAATAGAATTGTCACCATTTTATTTATCACATATATTCTATACCTTTCTGTAACACCTCGAAACTCTAGTTTCATTTCTTATTTACTAACCATTAGCCTATGTAGCAGCAGAATCTAATTGGGGTGTTACCGCCGTATTTCCTTCTTGGAAATACCAGGCTGGATATCGAAATAACAATTAATGCAAAAATCTTGAATAATATTTCAACCTGCAGATTATTCCAAATTTAATAACATCTACTAAACCAAACAAATGTTTTTATTATCTTAACAACTAATTTCTTCGTCTTGGCTCATGCCTTCGGCCCTGGCTCTACTTTATGTTCGCCAATCCCATACACAACTATGTCACCTGAAAACAAAACATTTTATAAAGGTGAGATAAAAAGGGCAGCCCGGTGCACAGGCATCCCGTGTTTACACGTGGTCCGGGGAAGGGCCGCACCCCAAGGGGTGAATTGTAGGCAACATAACCTGACTTTGTTAGTGGCTGATTCAACGGCTCAAACCCGTGACCTTTTGGTCACATGGAGATGAACTCAGTAAACAATCACCCCTAATAGTCAACTACGCACACAAATTCATTTGAAAACATTCTAAAGGGGTAGGGGAATAACAGTAAGACTCCAAGACACATTTGTCATCAACACAACTTTTCCTCGTTACCAATTCCCTAAGATGCAACTCCTAGCTTATGGCCTAAACACAACATTTAGTTTTTAGGTAAGCGACCCCATTGGGTCTCATAGCCTACGCATCAATTCACCGCAGCCACTTAACTCGTCCTCGCCTACCACTACTTAGTGTCACGGGTTGATAAATTCACTCAAACTTAAACCCGCGCGGCCTAGCAAACTTTACTTTGAACTCTTGCTTTGTTTGCTAGTAAGCCTTAAGGATGCTTGACTTAGACTTTGAGAAGTTAAGTAAGCTCACACACACCTTTTAAAGGGAGAAAGTAGTGAGAGAGTTTGGGAGAATGCTCTTGATTTGCACTTGGAATGCTTTTAATGGCTTTTATAGCTTGATTACAAATGGACCCCCTTTGGGGTATATATACAACTTCCACCTCCTCAATGGACGGTGGAGATTTATCCGACTCTACGACTATTATTATTCTTCCAGATTATTCCATACAAATATCCTAGATATTACACACAAGTAGAATAGTCTAGAACATTCTAGATGGTAGTCTAGGATATTCTGGTATAGCCTAGAAGGTTCTAGAACCCTCCACAAGGTCCCAGATATTCTAGAACCTTCTAGAACAGTCTAGAAGTATCTAGAGTTCTCCAGAAGGTTCTAGAAGAGTCTAGAAGACTCTAGAACATTCTAGTGCATTCTAGAAAATTCCAGACTATTATGGAAGACTCTGAAAATGCGGCTCGTGACATCCTCCCCCACCCAATTGGTTAACATCCTCACTGCCTTTAGGTCTTCGTATGCTCGGCCCTTGAGTAGCCTCGTCTCCAGGAGATGTCCTTTCTACTCGGTTGGGATAATGTCGTGGCTATCTGTTCGGCACACCGACCCTTTGCTCGCTTGCGCCTCATCCTCGTTCTAGCACGTTTCCTTCTTTGTGCCAGGTTGCCAGGTGATGTCTTGGGTATAACACTCGTAGGTCCCTCATCACTTTTGAGGGCGGATAGATCGCCTACCTTCTTACTTTCCATGAAGCGAAGGGCAGTTAGCACCTTTTCCTTTTCGGCTTCTCGTCTCATGGGTATTGCATGTGCTTGCCCATTACTCATGATGAACAAGGTGCTAGCATGAGGAACTATGACGGCTTTCGCCTTATTGAGGAAGTCCATTACAAGATAGAACTTCCGATCACCAAGGGGAGCGACGGTTATGTCGACCTTACCTTTTCATGGTCCGACCTGGATGTTTGTACCTCGAGCAACTCCATGGATTGGAAGGCTCTTCACATTGACTCCCTTCATATAGCCCTTTTCCTTTTTGTAAGGTAGGCTAATCTCATCGGCGAGTTCTTTCACCATATACACCTTATCCGCTCCCGTGTGCACCGTTGCTTGGAGTTTCTTACCTCCAACTTCGGTTTCTACATACATGCGGCTACCGGCTTGCTCGCCCACCTTGGATTGGATGGTACTTAGGAGCGATATTGAGGCAATACTTGTTTCCGCTTCACACCTCTCCTCCTCCATCACAAGCACAGCAAGTTTCCCATGCTTCAGGCACTCAAAAACCCGATGAGGCCCGTTGCACAAGAAGCATGAGTATTTCCTCAGTATCTCATCCTTCTTGTCTCTCCGTTTGTCCTTGAAGGTTGTTGGCTTGTCCCGTCTAGGAGACTTGTTTCAATCTCTGTCACTATCACTATCATCGTGGTTCTTCTTGCCTAGCCCCTAGGAGAAGTCCTTCTTGTACTCATTAAGTGACTCGGCGACGGCAACTACGGAGGCGAGGTCTTGCACACCACGCCTGTCCAACTCGGTCTTGGCCTAACCACTTAGGCCATCTAGGAAGGCGAATAAGGCGTCTTCCTATCCCATGTTTGGGATCTCCAAGAGAAGCTCCTGGAATTCCCTCACATACTCACGAAGGTGGCCCTCCTTGTGTTGGAGGAGCCTCAACTTGGCCCTTGCTTGCTTCACTGCATCCTTAGGATAGAATTGCTCTTTGAGCTCTCTCTTGAATCCCTTCCAAGTGGTGATCGGAGTGGAACTTCGGTTGACATCGTCACACCTTCGACGCCACCAAATAAGAGCAATATCTTTAAGAGAGAAGGAAGTAAGGTTTACCTTCTGTGGTTCATCGATGATATCTACTGCTCCAAAGTAGGCCTCAAACTTCCAAAAGAAGTTGTCTATCTCCCTTGCGTTCCTGGCCTCATCGTAGGTTGGCGTTTGGAGCGCATCCACCTTTGGGTGGTGGACACTTGACCTGATACACCATTGTTTACATTGGCCACCGCGGCCATGCATACCTTTAGTTGGGTTTCCAAGGCCTCAACCCTCGCCTTGTACACCTCAATCTCAGACTTGCAAGCCACCATCTCGGCTTTGCAAGCTTGGAGTTCTCCATCCCGAAGAGCTCAGACCTCCTCATCGACATTACTTGCTAAGTAAGTGTGACAATAGCTAGAGTTCTCCAAAAGGTTCTAGAAGAGTCTAGAAGACTCCAGAAGGTTCTAGAAGACTGTAGAACATTCTAGCGCATTCCAGAAAATTCCAGACTATTCTGGAAGACTCCGAAAATGTAGCCCGTGACATCAGGCAGTTACCGCTTAATCACTTTCCTGGCCTACCACCATCATGGATCGTTACTGCCAACCTGGCCCACATCCCCACAGGGCCCGTGGCCACTTACATGCATGCATTAGTTTCCTGGGGAAGGCTAATGGCCTTCAGTCAACACAACCAGTTCAGGTCTCACCCAGTTAGCCTTTATAAATATTATCACACTTCTCTACCTTAAAGATCGATTTATCATGCCAGGTTCACTCAGTTTCAACACACTTCCCCAATGACATTTCTACAACAACAAACTTTAAGTTTCCAACATAACCTTACCTAGCTTCAATTCCACAATCATACCACATCAGGGAAATTCTGTTACACAGTCACACTTAGTTAACTCATGCTATTATTTCACTCAAATAGCACACCAAACAGCTCTTAACATGTTCAAAGCACACATGATTTTAAAACTCGGGGAAGGGTTAGAGCATGATTATTACCTGGATACCGCACAAGTTACGGGCTTGGTTACTATTCCGAACTTACTGCTCCGTACCTGGGCCAACACATAGCCCACACTAAGTCTAACTCAAATGAATTTACTCCCTGGTCTTTTTCTTGCTTCTAAAAACATTTATAAGAATTACCCATACTTTTAAGGCCCCCAATCCAAGCCCACTCTAGGGTTCAAATCGAGCCAGAATCTGGGCCCCCTTTCAGAGGTCCAACCTTCTAGTCCCAACGTCCAATTCAAAATTTCTAACCTAATCCAGAAACTTTGCATCCCCTCCCATTTTCATATTTGGGGCTTCTCTCGTTTCTATCCCGAGCTAGGTCATTTTCTCAGTTGTTTGAGGGGTATCACTGACTATTCTGGTCTGGACTGTCCTAGGTAAATTGGTTATAACTTGGACCTCGCCACTCCAATCGGCTCGATTCTAAAACAGGGTTGTGCAACACACTTTGAGGTATCGAATCTAAAAATTTTGGTGATTTTTGGCTCATTAACTCACCCTAGCTAAATTTTTAAAGTTGCCATGACTGCAGTCCATAACCCAGCCCAGCAGACCCGACCCTGATTTTCTAGCTCAAATTCCTAGCCCGATACGTTTTACATCTGACGTCCAAAATTCAAGATTTTGCCCAATCCAGAAAGAGGCATTTGTCATCTACAACTTTCTTGTTTTGTGTTTTCACTACTTTAGTCAATATCTAGGCCAAAAACCCTAAAATCCAAAAACTGTCCTTAACTGTCTTAGTTTTGACAGTCTCTAGTAAATGGACCATAACTCTCTTGTTACAATTTGAAATTCAACAATTCAAAAGCTGTGGCGTAGAGAGCCCCCGGATCTATCTTCCATTCGAATTTGGTGGTGTTTGGACCAGAATACCCATAGAAACAATTTTTTTTAAGTCACATAAATTTTCTGTTCTACCCAGTGGCAGGTTTTCATCACTTCTCCTCCTAAAACTCGATCTTTTTACTTGACGATCACGTCCACCATTCCCGTGACCCGTTATCCAAGAATCCCGACAACGTTAATCCCACCCCGAGTCATCCAAGTCATGAAAGACATTAAATTTCATTGCTAAGAACACAAAAACACCAACATATACTTCCCTTGATGTAAACCTGAAATAGTAGCAATGAACTCGTCTCCTTTTTCGTGGTGCGAATCTGAAAATCATTCAAAAACTCTTTTTAAAACGATTTTCTTGAACTTCAAACAAAATCGTACAAGGAAGATAGTGAGTGCTTAAAGTTTTGGGTGTTAAAAAAACACGGCGTCAAGGTTTCACCATGTGTTTCTTACCATGGAAGAGGAGAGGGAGATGGTGGTGGTGGTAGCCAGTGCCGGGCTGCATGGGGGTTGTAGGGTTAAGGGGGATATGGGGCTAGTGATAGAGAGAGAGATAGAGAGGAGGAAAGAGAATGAGAGGAAGAGGGAGAATGAGAATATGTGAGGGGGGGATGTTTTTCACGGTTAGGGTTTAGGAGGGGGGTTCTTTTCACGGTGAGGGTTTAGGATGGGGGGTTCATGGCTTGGGGAGGGAAAAAGAAAGATAAAAGGAAAAAAAAGAAAGGAAAAAAAAGGAAGGAAAGAGAAGGGAAAAAGGAAGGAAAATAAGGGGGGGAAAGAAGGAGATTAAGTACAAATTCTAGGGTTTGATTTGGGGGAAAAAATTTAAATTTCAAAATAAAGACAGAAAGGAGGAAAATTAATCAAAAAGATAATTAGTTGAGTTGTGAGATAAAATATTAAATTATTTAAATCAAAGAAAAGGAACAAAATAACCCCGATGGAAAATAAGTATATTTTTTTTTCATTGTTGAAATGAAGTTTTAAAGGACAACATGTAGTGAAAAAAAATTTTTTTTTTATAATGACTTGGATTGCGAGGGTTGGTCCACGTTACTAGGTCTCCCAATTTGATTTTCCGAGGTTTTACATACTACCCCACTTAAGAAAGTTTCATCCCTGAAACTTCACTAAGCTGCGACACAGTACCATTGTGAATATGAATTTCTGGGGTTTTACATACTACCCCACTTAAGAAAGTTTCGCTCCCAAAACTTACACGCACCTGGTTATAGGAACAAGTGAGAGTATTTGTCTCGCATTTCCTACTCCGGCTTCCAAGTGGCTTCAGACATCTCATAATTGGCCCAAAGAGCCTTCACTAGGAGCACGGTCTTCCTATAGAGGTGCTTTTCCCACTGATCCAGGATCTGTGCTGGCTGTTCCTCGTATGGCAGGTCTTCCTGGAGCTGTATAGGATCAGATTCGATTATATATGAGGGATCTGGGATGTATTTCCATAATTGCGACACATGAAATACATTATGTACTCCTGGAAGTTCGGGCGGCAGCTCCAGTCGGTAAGCTACTTCCCAAATTCTCTGTATGACTGGATACAGTCCAATGTACCTTGGGCTAAGTTTTCCTGCCATCCCAAATCACGCAATTCCCTTGGTCAGAGAAACTGGGAGGAATACTTGCTCCCCTACTTGAAACTCGAGGGGCTTATGCATCTGGTCAGCATAGCTCTTCTAACGGCTCGGGGCGGCTCTCATACGTTCCTGGATTACTCTTATTTTATCCGTGGTGGCTTGGATTAACTCTGGCCCAATGGTCATGGCTTCATCAATCTCCTGCCAACAGGGCGGGGTTCTGCATTTCCTCCCATATAGTGCCTCATACGGGGCCATGCCAATACTCGCGTGGTAACTGTTGTTGTGAGAGAACTCGATCAGTGCCACCTGCTCGTCCTATACACTCTTAAAGCTTAAAGTGCAAGCTCTTATCATATCTTCCAGCGTTTGGATGGTACGTTCGATTTACCCATCCATAGCTGGGTGGAATGTAGTGCTAAAACGTATCAACGTCCCAAATGCTTCCTGTAGTTTCTGTCAGAAACCAGACTGGAACCTGGTGTCCCGATCCGACACGATAGAGCTCAATACCTCGTGTAGTCGTACTATCTCTTCGAGGTACACACGGGCTAACTGGTCCAAGGTCCAAGTGTTTCTCATGGCTATGAAGTGCGCCGTTTTTGTGAGCATATCCACAATAACCCAGATCGCGTTATTCTTCCGATGAGTCAAAGGTAGACCCGCCACAAAATCCATGGATACCGAGTCCCACTTCCACTCGGGGACTTCCAGGGGTTGTAAGAGTGCTGCTAGTCATTGATGCTCTATCTTCACCTGTTGGCAAGTTAGGCACTTTGCCATGTAATCAGCCACTTCCTGCTTCATGTTACTCCACTAGAATGTCTGCTTTAGGTTCTTATATAGCTTATTTCCCCCAGGGTGTATCGAGTCCGACGTATTGTGACCCTCATCTAGGATTTTCTTCTTAAGTGCCTCTACAGCAGGCACACACACCCAGTTATGAAATCTAATGGTTCCATCTTCATGAATTACAAACCCGGGTGTCTTTCCCACCAATATCTCCTCATGGATTCGCTCAAGTTGGGGGTCCATAGCCTGAGCTACTTGAATCTCCTCTATGAGTGCCGGCTGTGGTTCCAGGGTGCATAGTATAGGCTTTGCCCTCGGGGTGGCCACGTTGAGTTCTAACCTCTGAAATTCCTCACACAACTCATTCGGAAACGCGACAAGCAGCCTTGTGTAGGATACGGCCGATGGCTCAACGCATCTGCTACCACGTTAGCCTTTCCGGAATGGTACTAGAAATCAGTATCGTAGTCCTTTAGAAATTCCAGCCACCTTGTGTGTCTCAAATTCAGGTCCTTCTGTGAGAAAAGGTATTTTGAACTTTGGTGGTCGGTGAAAACTTCACAACGTACCCCATACAAGTAATTCCTCCAGATCTTCAGTGCAAACACGACTGCCGCTAGCTCCATTTCATGAGATTTCAATTGCCGCGAAACATAAGCTATAACACGGCCCTCTTGTATTAACACGCACCCTAACCTATTCCCAGAGGCATCACTATACACTACGAAATCCTTGTCAGTAGTAGGTAGGGCCAGTATCGGCGCACTCGTCAATCTCTTTTTCAGTTCTTGGAACGCTTCTTCACATCGTGCCATCCATTCATGCTTAGTGACTTTCCTGGTCAAGTTTGTAAGCAGGGTGGCGTTCTTCGAGAAATGTTGAACAAATTTTTGATAGTATCCGTCTAGAACCAAGAAGCTCCTTACCTCCATCGGGTTCTTAGGTCTGGGCCAGTTCGTCACGGCCTTTATCTTTTGGAGATCCACAGACACTCCCTCATTGGATATCACGTGTCCTAAAAATGCCACCTTGTTTAACCAAAACACACACTTTTAGAACTTGGCGTATAGCTCATTCCCCCTTAAGACTTCCGGGGCTATTCGTAAATAGCAGTTATGTTCTTCGGGTGTCCTTGAGTAGATTAAGATGTCATCTATGAATACCACCATGAACTGATCTAAATAGGGTTTGAAGACCCTGTTCATAAAGTTCATGAATGCTGCCAGGGTGTTAGTGAGGCCAAAGGGCATCACCACAAACTCATAGTGCATGTACCTAGTGCGAAAGGCAGCCTTAGATATGTCTTCATCCCTGATTCGGAGTTGATGGTACCCTAAACGAAGGTCTATTTTAGAAAAGGTCCCCACACCTCGCAACTGATCAAATAAGTCATCTATCCTGGGCAGAGGGTAGCGGTTCTTGACCGTGATTTTATTAAGCTCCAGGTAGTCTATACACAGTCTTAGGGTCCCATCCTTCTTCTTTACAAATAAAACTAGGGCTCCCCAAGGGGATGTTCTAGGTTGAATATACCCCTTCTCTAAGAGTTCCTCCAACTGCATCTTTAATTCCTTCAATTTTATCAGTGCCATCCGATAGAGTGCCCTAGAGATAGGTGCGGCCCCAAGGGTCAGGTCAACACAAAACTCTACTTCTCTAAGGGGTGGCATGCCGGGGATTTCATCGGGAAATACATCTGGAAATTCCCTCACCATGGGGATGTCCTCCAGGGAGGATTTTGCATCCTAGGTATTCACTACATGACGCAAGAATCCCTCATATCCTTTACCTAACAACTTGCGAGCTTTCATTACTGATACCAATTTCACTCCCATTCTAGGGCTCTGACCCCTACGCACTACCTTCGCCCCATTGGGCCCCTTTAGGGTGATTTTCTGTTTCGGGCAGTCTATCTGAACCTAGTACTTAGCTAACCAGTCCATACCCAAAATAACCCCAAAATCAGTTAACTCAAACCTGTATAGGCCCGCTAGGAATTCACATTCATTCGTTCTAATAGAGCAACCCTCGTACAACTCCTCACACATCACAATCTTCCCATCAGGGAGGGTCACAGATAGCGACGAAGATTTACGGGTGGGGGTGAGTCCTAACATCTCAACTAGCCTAACAGAAATAATGGAGTGCGTAGCACCCGAATCAAACAAAATATCTACTACCTGAGTTAGGAGAGGGAAAGTAGCCGTCACAACATTAGGAGCATCCTCTACTTCCTCCTTTTGCATCACATAGGCTCTGCCCCCATTGTTCCAAGGCGGTTGGTAGGGAGGTCGGACTTGAGTTTGCTGAGGTGCCTGGTTTTGTTGGTTGGGGTTGGCCACCTGCCCTCCCCTATTCTGATATGGCTGCTAGGCCCTTGCCCTTGACTCTGGCCTTGCCCTTGTCTAGTAGGAGGTGGAGGGAGTGGGCAGTCTTGCACCTGATGCTGAGGGCTTCCACAACGGAAGCACCTTTTCACCGAGCGGCATTCCCTGGCATAGTGACCCAGTTTCCTACATGCGTTGCAGGTTACCTTTGGCCGTGTATTAGGGTGCTGGCCTCCTCGATTGGTACCGTTCAAGTACTGACTCCCTATAAGCCGACGGTATTGCTCTTGTGGTTAAAAGTTGCCCCGGTTATCACAGTTATTCCCCCTCCTTTTGGTTCCCTGCTGCTCATTGAAATAGTTACTCCATTCCTTCATCGGTCTCTCTATGTTGACCGCAGTGTCATATAGGTCAATGTAGGAGGCGTACTGACGTACGGACATCCTCTCCTTGATTGTGGGGTTCAGCCCGGCCTCGAACCGGTTCATCTTCAGCCTTTCGACGAATGCTGGGGCGAATCATGAAAGCTTTATAAATTTAAGCGTACTCGAGTACGCTCATATTCTCCTGCTGCAATTGTATAAACTCGCCCTCCTTAGCCTTTTGGAGGGAGATATGATAGAAATGATCCTTGATCATTTCCTTGAACTTGTTCCAGTCGAATCCCAGTTCGTATTGTCTCTCCCTCACCATGGCCCACCATAAGTCAGCCTTGTTCTTCAAATAGAATACCGCGAAGCCCACCTTCCACTCCTCAGGGCATTAGAGTGCGTTGAACAGTTTCTCCATGCCCCTAATCCAGTCCTCAAAAGTCTTAGGGTCGGAAGTGTCATTATAGACGGGTGGGTGATGGCTTGCGGACCTTTTAAACATATAGGAGTTATCCTCCTCGACCCTTTTTTCCCGTACCTCCATCAGCCTCTGTATCTGCTCGTTCTGGAGTCGTAATTGCTCCCCTTGTTTTTATAGCATCTCCAGCAGCAACAAATTGGTAAGCTCAGCTCCCGTTGACGGGTTAGTCTCGTCAATCTAACTGTGACACCCGTTCTCGTTTCAAGGGCGTAGGGCCTTCAGTCGCTCCGTGAGGGCCGACATAGGGATGTCTTGGTTCATAGGGGCCCTCGTTACAAGGTGGGGTCTAGTTTGGGGCGCACTGTTGTTGTTGTTGTTGTTGTTGCTTCCCACCATTCTGTTTGGGAAATAATTCGGGTTTAGTTCCTCTCCTAATAGTTCATATCCTAAGCTTTGCAAAATTTCAAGCATACAGTGCATACTAGTGCATCATGCAACATTTGACAGGAGTTTGATTTCAGCACATCACCACGTTCAAGTGGTACAACCACTGCATCACATCCTTAGACAGTTCACATCAGACAGGCATCACATTCACACGATTCATGATTATCACTATTATCATTTTTTTTAACAACATAGAGCACCGGTATTCAAATAATCCAAGGAGATTTTATTGCATAGAATTTTAATAACATAAGAGTTCCACACTAACACTTTTCATTACATCTCAGCGTATGACTTTAGTAGCCATAGGGGCTTATTAACAACTCAGAAAGAAAAGTAACTACCAATATTGCCCTAGAAAAGAAGAAACAAGCTCCTTAGATGCTTCCAGCTTCTACTGATCGGGGGCGTCCAGTGGACAGGTACCTCTACACATCCGGCCACATCTACCCCACTTCCAACGGGTCACCCCGATCTCACACTCAGCCCTATTCCATAAGGAATTTATCTCTTCTTCCAAGTCCTCCGATCCTCTAGTTTGCTCGTCCTATATAGTGTGGTCCCTTCTTTCTTCTTCCTGATCCTCCATAAGGTCTTCACTTCCCATCAGCTGTCCCTCACTCACCTCAGAATCTTCCTCAGGGTCCCCTTCAAGATCCTCCTCAGGATCCTCCTCTTCCATCGATTCTCCCTCACTTGGGTCCTCCTCAAGGTCCTCCTCCTCCATTGGTTCCTTTGCACTCGAGCCTCCCATCAGGTCGGCTTCCACTCCGAGATTTGTCTCAACAGGGTTATCCCCCACTCCTTCAAAGTCTCCCTCCTCATCTGTAAGTTCATCGCCGGGGGTGGGGCGTCCTCCTCACCGGCTGTGGGAACACTCTCTAGGTCATAGGGTCCCTCCAGTCTCAAGTAGTTAATTAGGTCCTCTATGTCCATCCCTATGGGCTCCCAATCATACTAGCAATAATTTTTCCGCAGGCGGGGATCACGAGCCCGAGGGTGCAACTCATCAACACGATAGTGCCACACAGGGTCCCCTTTCAGGGTTAGCAACAGAAAGACCACTCGGTTATTCTCAATCGCCAAACAGCTATGGGGCCTATCATCCGGGTATCGGGCTACTACCCACCTCACATGTCGTATATGGTCCCACACACTGTTCTCTAGCTCCTTAGCTAACCGATGATGCAGACAAGGACCTCCTACACAGCCGCAATGCTGGGTACCCTCTATTCCTATACAAAGCAAGTACACATAATATATGCATTCAACCCACAATCATGCATTCATTTAATACTATATGCAGATGTTTACAGCCCCTAACCCCGTACTACACTCACTCTCCGTGCGGTCCTTAAGTCTACCGGTTTTAGTCCTTAACTTTTTGCAGTCTTTTAGGCGACCCTTCAGGTCAGTTAACCTGAGCTTTGATACCACTTTGTAACACCCCAAAACTCCAATTTCATTTCTTATTTACTAACCATTATACTATGTGGCAGCGAAACCTAATTGGGGTGTTATCGCCGTATTTTCTTTTTGGAAATACCAGGCTGGATATAGAAATAACAATTAATACAAAAATCTTGAATAATATTTCAACCTGCACATTATTCCAAATTTAATAACATCTACTAAACCAAACAAATGTTTTTATTATCTTAACAACTAATTTCTTCGTCTTGACTCATGCCTTCGGGCCTCGCTCTACTTTCTGCTCCCCAGTCCCATGCACAACTATTTCACCTGAAAACAAAATATTTTATAAAGGTGAGATAAACTTAGTGAACAATCACCCCTAACAGTCAACTACGCACACAAATTTATTTGAAAACATTTTAAAGGGGCTGGTGAATAATAGCAAGACTCCCAAGACGCATTTATCATCAACACAACTTTTCCTGGTTACCAACTCCCAGAGATGCAACCCCTAACTTATGGCCTAAACACAACATTCAGTTTTTAGGTGAGTGACCCCACTGGGTCTCATGGCCTGCGTGCCAATTCACCGTAGCCGCTTAACTCATCCTGGCCTACTGCTACTTAGGTGGTTACCGCTTAACCCCTTTCCTGGCCTACCACCATCAAGGATGGTTATCGCTAACCTGGCCCATGTCCCAACAGGGCACGTGGCCGCTCATATGCACGCACTAGTTTCCCGGGGAAGGCTAATGGCCTTCAGTCAGCACAATCAGTTTAGATCTCACCTAGCTCAGCCTTTATAAATACAGTCACACTTCTCTACCTTAAAGGTCAATTTATTATGCCAGGTTCATTCAGTTTCAACCCACTTCCCCAATGACATTTCTACAACAACAAACTTTAAGTTTCCAACACAACCTTAACTCGCCTCAATTCCACAATCATAACACATCAGGCAAATTATGTTGCACAGTCACACTTAGTTAATTCATGCTATTATTTTGCACAAACAGCACACTAAACAATTCTTAACATGTTCAAAGCACACATTATTTTAAAACCCGGGGAAGGGTTAGGGCATGATTGTTTTCTGGATACCATACAAGTTATAGGCTTGGTTACTATTCTGAACTTACAGCTCCCTACCTAGGACAACACATAGCCTATGCTCAGTCTAACTCAAATGAATTTACTCCCTGTTCTTTTTCTTGCTTCTAAAAAAATTTATAAGAATTACCCATGCTTTTAAGGCCCCCCAATCCCAGCCCACTCTAGGGTTCAGATCGGGCCAGAATCTGAGCCCCCTTTCAGAGGTACGACCTTCCACTCCTGATGTCCAATTCAAAACTTCTAACCTAATCCAGAAACTTTGACTCATCCCCTACCATTTTCGTCTTCGGGGCTTCCCCAATTTCTATCCCGAGCTAGGTCATTTTCTCACTTGTTTGAGGGGTATCACTGACTGTTTTGGTCTAGACAGTCCTAGGTAAATTGGTTATAACTTGGGCCCTGCCACTGCAATCGGCCGATTCCAAAATGGGGTTGTACGACACACTCCGAGGTATCGACTCTAAAAATTTGGTGATTTTTTGCTCATCGACTCACCCTAGGTAAAATTTTTAAGTTGCTGTAACTGTAGCCCATAACCCAGCCTAGTGGACTCGACGCTGATTTTCTAGCTCAATTTCCTGGCCCTATAACTATTACATCCGACGTCCAAAATTGAAGATTTTACCCAATCCAGAAAGAGGAATTTGTCATCTACAACTTTCGTTTTTTGTAATTTCACTAATTTACTCAATATCTAGGCCAAAAACCCTAAAACCTGAAACCTATCCTTGACTGTCCCAGTTTTAACAGTCTCTAGTAAATGGACCATAACTCCCTCGTTACAATTCAAAATTCAACGATTCAAAAACCGTAGCGTAAAGAACACTGGATCTATCTCCCATTCAAATTTGGTGGTTTTTGGACCAGAATACCCATAGCACCAAGTTTTTTAAAATAACATGAATTGTCTGTCCTACCCAGTGGCAAGTTCTCATCACTTCTCCTCCTAAAACCCGATCTTTTTACTTGACGACCATGTCCCCCATTCCCGTGACCCATTATCCAGGAATCCCAACAACATTAATCCCACCCCAAGTCAACCAAGTCATGAAAGATATTAAATTTCATTACTAAGAACACAAAAATACCAATATGTACTTACCTTGATGTAAACCCAAAATAGTAGCAATGAAATCGTCTCCCTTTTTGTGGTGCGAATCTGAAAATCATGCAAAAACTCTTTTTAAAACAATTTTCTTGAATTTCAAACAAAATCACATAAGGAAGATAGTAAGTGCTTAAAGTTTTGGGTGTAACGAAAACACAGGGGCGAAGGTTTCACCATGTGTTTCTTACCAAGGAAGATGAGAGGGAAGTGGTGGTGGTGGTGGTGGTGGCCAGTGGCGGGCTGCATGGGGGGTGTAGGGTTGAGGGGGATATGGGGCTAGAGATAGAGAGAGAGATAGAGAGGAGGAAAGAGAATGAGAGGAAGAGAGAGAATGAGAAGATGGGGGGTGTTTTTCACGGTTAGGGTTTAGGAGGGGGGCTCTTTTCACAGTTAGGGTTTAGGAGGGTGGGGGTTCACAGTTTGGGGACAGAAAAAGAAAGAGAAAAGAAAAAAAAAAGTAGGGAAAAAAAGGGAGGGAAAGATAAGGGAAAAAGGAAGGAAAATAAGGAGGGAAAAAGAAGGAGATTAAGTACAAATTCTAGGGTTTGATTTGAGGGGAAAAATTTAAATTTCAAAATAAAGATAGCCAAGAGGGAAAAGTAATCGAAGAGGTATTAGTTGAGTTGTGAGACAAAATATGAAATTATTTAAATCGAAGAAAAGGAACAAAATAACGCGGATAGAAAATAAGTATATTTTTTTTCATCGTTGAAATAAAGTTTTAAAGGACAACACATGGCGAAAAAAAAAATATTTATAATGACTTGGATCACAAAGGTTGGTCCACGTCACCATTTCTCCCAATTTGATTTTTCGGAGTTTTACACTTTTCCTTTTTTAAGAATACTAAATTTAAATTAATTAATAAGTGAATTTATTTACATTATATTATTTATTTACTATATTTTAGTTAATTATGCTCGCATTGGGTGTATATAAAAAACTAGTGTTTTATAGTAGGACAAGGCCCGAATCAATGTGTAACTTTTGCTTTGCTTATTTCACCCTTTCATCACCTTAATTTGCACGAACAAGTTAGTCTAAAAGTGAACTCCTTATGGGTTGGTTGCTTCAGCCCACTCCCTCATTCCCTGACTTCCTGCATTTAGATTGACTTCTTGATTGAGATCTGGAAAGGAGAAGATACAAAAGAGTTGAAGAGGAAGCTGGGAAGCAAACCAGAGTACCAGACGAAGACCACAGTATTTGAAAGCCTAAAACAAAATCTCAAACATGCAAGAAAATATAAGGGTAGAAATAAAGTCAAGAAGCTTAGGGCGAGTAACATATGAGAATCTATGTAGAATTGTGCATTGCTTTTGTTTACAACAAGTCATCAAGAATTAAGCCATGAAATCCATACGTTTGGAACATTGGGTACAACTAGCACCCCTAGTCTATTTTATTGTTTTACACTTTTCATTTTATTTTAAGGGGTATACTTAGATAATTTTGGGAGCGTTTGATCTTGACTATTTTGGAGCTTTGCCCCGGGATTAAATTTTTGAATAACAAAATGGTATTTTGACGTCAATAAGTTGATATAAAGAAATAAAGAAGATTTTATTCTAACTCAAAAGTATAGGGGTAAGTAGTGAAGATATTATCACTCCTATATATTTTTTTTCATTGAGGCATTTTTTTTTAAAAGAAGTTTCAGCCATACGTGTTTTTTAAGTCTGTGCCCGAGCGTTGCATCGGATTCGAATTTTTAGATAATAAAATGGATATTTTAAAAATAACATTACCTTATTATGTCCATTGTCTATAACCTTCACAGAAAAATTATTTGTTACTTCTAAATTTTCTTCAAAATATACACATGTGTGTGTGTGTGTGTGTGTGTGTGTATGTGTATATACAACATTTATTTCTGTAGAAGAAACCATCAACATTGCCATATTGGCAATAATCACCTCCACCTATTTGAGCATAAAACACATCAAGTTCCAAAATTTCAATCAGCAAACCAAGTTTTTATTTGACCCCTAATTACAAGGATTTAAGAAAATTCTTGTTGATCCTATTTATCCAGGAGATGAATGGAGAGGGAAAAAAGATACATAATTTGTACCATATATATGCATTTTGGTGTTTAGCAAAAAAAAAAAAAAAAAAGAAGTTTGGTTTAAAGAGATCGTTACTAACCTTAGTGAAGCAAGTTAGTATTTGCCTAGTTTTCTTTACGAAAATTTATTGTAGATTACATTTATAAAATATGTGACAAAAACATATGAGGAATTAAAACCATGGATACATTTATTATCATACTAAGCTAATTAGGCCTCATGAGAAACATTTAATATTTGTGAATATGTAGAAGGCTAGGTAGTTATTCATCAATTACATCAATCCAAGTTCCCCCCCCCCAAAAAAGGTCTAACTACATTAACTAGCACAAATGTTTTTTGGGGGGGGGGGACACAACCAATAATGCTAACCTAGAGCAAACTCTTCAATAATTTTGGAACTCTAATACATCTCAATTCTTTACAAATTCTGTATGCTCTCTCTCTTTTGTTTTGTTAGGGAAGTGTTGCACAAACCCATTGTACCAACACAATCCAATCCTCGGCATCCCTCCCCCCAAAGAAAAGATTTCTAATTTCTTTCACCTCCACCCCATACAGGGGCGACCCAATTGTGCAAACGTCCTTGAAGGTTCCAAGTTCAAGATAGTACCACCCTTACATCACAAGCTCGTATAAATGTGAAGGTTCTCACTCCCATGATTTTAGGTAACCTCCAGACCACAGTGGACGGCAACATCCCACAGGACCCTGTTCCATAGGCCTTCAACCTATAAGTAGCCAGGCCACAATGTGTTCTGCTAGAGCTCTCTAATACCGATGCTAGAGATGAAAGAGATAATGAGTTATGGTAATTTGTAGGATACACAACTCGTAATCTATAACATATTAGAAGGGTGCAATTAAACTGATTACTAATCCTTCTACCACTAACATTATCACCTGTGGTTATAAGAAATGGTTTTGTTTCAATTTTGAACCAGCTTTCATTAAAGCACCAAAAAAAAAAAAACATAGGAAACCAAATTAATCAAACAATTAAATAAAGGGTTATAGTTTAACAATAACTATACAAGTATCTATGGAACTACAAATAAAGAAGGGAAACAAGTCATTATTGACGTTCCCAAACTAAAATTGGGGTAAAGACAACAACTACAAAAATTATACCTGCTGCAACAAATTTCATCACACATATATTTATCTCCAACAAAAGGCTAATTTTTCATCTTTCTAATTTGCACATTAACTAAGAAATTAATGATTGCTATATTGCCTTGGTCCTAGAGTCCAGTTTTTCAATGAAAAAACTAATGACAAAAATTTGTAGATAAATTAATTTTGTCACCTTCGATGTCTTTGGAGCAACCAACAACTGATGCTGAAATTGAGAGCACAAAGTGTCTCATCAAGATAAGCAAATCCACATAGAAGATCCCGATTAAATCAAAACTCAATAGTCAAATACAAACGACCCAAACAAACAACCTGGATTAATCTTCAAACCACAAAGAAACTCAACTAATCCCATAGCCAAACTACCTACTAATCACATAATTTCTAGTGTCACATAATCACATAATCATGAAATATAGCCAGCTAAAATCAATTTTGAAAATGATAGCACTTGAGAAGGAAGATTCATTGTGCACGATTTTATGCCATAGTTAAGTTTAATAAAGATTTGAACACCAAATAGTTAGAATAAATACAAAATGCATATAATAACAAATATTCTTATATACTGAGTTAGATTATGAAATGTTGAAGAACTCAAGAAGATATTAACCTCTATAAAAAAATAGGCGAAGACATTAACCTATATATACTTATTATTACTAAACATAGAAAATACTAATTTGTAAGAATTCAAAATCAAATAATCCAAAATTACCAACACTATCCATAAAATTCATTTTTTATTGGTTTAGTTAATGAGGCTTCAATTCTGTGAGCAAGAATATCATGGTTTCAAGGTTGATGATTATCAGTGGCCATTGTGGAGAGGAGTTTACAAGGATAATTGCGAAAATTTTTAGTGTTCCCTTGTCACTACCCCCTCCCAAAAAACCAACCAAAAAGGCAAAAACAAAGGAATAACTAAGAAACTTTTTTAATAAATGAATAAAAAAACTGAAACCATTCTATTCTCATTAATGAAGATCGAACAAACTGCTTCACATCCTAGGGATATTAGGAGAGTGGAGACTCATATACAAGTAGAAGATTACTACAGTTAACTTTGGATAGAAAGAACAATAAATTCTTAAACTGTGGGAAGTTACTGGGAGATAGAGATATGGAGGCAATTACCTGTAGAAAGCATGGGATAGCGGGAAAGGAGGGTTAAATAACTTAATTATTAACTTTAAAAAATTAGAAAAAGCAGACCGCTAAGATGGATAATATATATTATGTGAATGGTTTGTGATGAAGTTGACTTCCTAAAATTAAGGAGACCAAAGTATTAACAATATTTCTTTTATATATAGTATTAGATTATCCTTGATTATCACCAAAGGAGGAATCTATGGACCAACTTGTTACTAAATAACACTAATTTTGTTCTCAAAACTTATAGAGTTTAAAGGTATTAATGGACTAGGTTACAAAATTACTAGTTCATGTCTTATTAGGGGTTATGAATGATTTTTAAGGAGGGTAAAGTCTATGTAGTCTAGTCCAGGAGATATTGCACATAAAATATACATCTCCCCATATCCTATTCACAAAATGAATAAAGCTTCACTAGACTAATTTGTGCTTCTCGCATGTATTTAATGGGGAACGTAATTTATTTGTTTCAATGTTCTTCCCTCTAATTGTAGGTTACTAATACGATTCTCTATTTGCATCTATATTTGGTACTTTACTACTACAAAACTGCATCAGAATTTTGACGTAATTTTTGACAAAAAGTTGGTCCATCAGACATTTTGATGGAAAACCAATGATTTTGATGGTGTGGTAATTTTTGACGGACTATTTTGACAGGAAGTTGATCCGTTAAAAATTTTGACAAAAATTTTGACAGAAAATTAAAGATTTTGACGGTGTGTTCAGGTCACGTGGATCTCAATATAATTTTTTATGGACAATTTTAACGGAAAGTTAATCCTTCAAAAATTTCGAAGTAAATTTTGACGTACAATCAAGTATTTTCACGGAAATTTTGATGGCATGTCCAAATGAGCAGCCAATTAAAAAAAATCTAATTTGTAAGCAAAAACCTGAGGGCTTTTCAGTGTCCATTTCACATGCCTCATGCCTTCCATCTTCTTCTCTATCTTATTCTTACCTCTCACTTCTTCTCTATCAAGGATTTTCATAGTACTAAGACCATGATTTGGGCTTTGAATTTGATGGCTGCTGTGCTTAATTAGGCGGAGAAGGAGAGGGGAAGGAGAAAAGAGAACCTTGGCTGTGAAGAAGCAGATGCAAGTTCGCAGATCTAAAATTTTGGGCAAAATAATTGTGATAAGAGTTGTAATTTCTAATTTCAGGTTTCAATTTTAGATTTGAAATTTCAAAAGTTAGGTGGGTGATTTTCAAATTTTTCAATTTTTAAGTTTAAAATTTCAAAAAATTTGCTCCAAAATTTCAAAAATGTTAGCTGAAATTTTAAAAATTTAGATATGAAATTGAATGTTGTTCATCTCTACTCATCTTTTTCTTTATCTCATTAGTGGGTTCTCTTTCTCTTTTACTCAATAATGTTTGACTGTCTACAAGATCCAAAACTTAGAAATTTTTGATCGGAAAGTTCGTATGAAAATTTTTGTCTGTTTGCTCAAGTAATTTTGCACTAAAATATTCAGATCTGAAAGTACTTCAAAGTATATGATTGGAAGTTTATTTTTATTTTTCTTTGAATTTTAATTTTTTGACAATGATGATGGCACCACAAGTTTAGGAAGTAGATGATCCATGATATAGAGAAATGTTGATGTCTTATGATGATTTAATGAATGTGTCAATGAAGGGGAGGAAGATAGAGAAATGTGATTTAGTGGCTAGGTTAGGGTGGACATTAAATCTAACTGTATTAAATTATAATGTTCAAATTGTCAATGTGTAATACACGTATTCTTTTTTTTAGTTTAAGATAATTACCTTGTTTCATGATATTATGAAATCGTATTTTGTAATATTTTAGTTAAGTTAGATCGATTAGCATTGACATGCTTGCTTAAGTGATAATTTTATTAAAAAAGAATTACTATTATCATTAATTTTGAAATTTTATGTTAGCGTTAACAAGCGCTGATAAAAATTTTATTGAGTACCAAATCAAGTGGATTCCCAGGTACGAATAGATTGACTAGCATTAGGATTAATTTCGTCGAATATTAGACCTAACATTATTAATGGAAACGAATAAATCGACCAGTGTCCGAATTAACGGGCTTGAATTTGGGCTAAGAGGTACCAATTTGGGCTGAAAAATATCAGATGAATAAGCAGATAGAAAAAAAGGAAGAGACAGAGGCTACTTCTTTCTACCAAATGCACGCCAGAAGGCTCTGGCCTTTCCCCAAGACTCTGCCAGGCATCTTCTTCTTCTTCGTCTTCTTCTTCCTTAACAGCAAGCCGTCCCCTTCTCTCAACCAATCTCCCATTCTCAGCTTCAACCTCCTAAAATCACGACACCTAGCTCAAACTAAGGAATAACTCAGGTTGATTTCACAACTTTTGTAGTCTTTCCTAGCGTGGACTGAGGCACCGAACGTGCCCCTAGATTCAACCACACCTCACAACTTCATAACCGTCTTGATCCATCCATAAATTGAGCTGAAATACAGGCAGAAGACGAGTAACAGGAGGAAGAGTTCAGCAATTACATAGCAGTAGCAGTAGCAGCGATTGAGGGAGAGAAAATGGGGTCTGGGCATAGGTTGGTTCGAATTAGTGTTTGGCCATCGTAAAAGGGGGTTGAAACCGGGATTCTAGAGCATCCAAAACCGCACCCACAACCTATTAATCGGGTCCTAAGCTTGGAGTGAGGTGGATGTTCAAAATTTCTTCAGATTATTAGTAATTTTACGAATTATTCATCCCCATTGAGTTGAACTATTGACTATTGGGTTAATCATGTTGCATAAGTCTAATGATTCAGAGTTAAATATGTTGCAGTGCAGATTGTGGGTTGGATTATCTCTTTGGTACATTCTGATTTTGATTATGCATTATAATACAGTTGTATGTCAGTTTGGTGACTGTTGGATTGTTTGACTATACGAATTGGGTAATAATTATATCGAACAGTGAGTCAGTTTGACTATTTGATGAATTTAGGTTGATTCTTTCGGTGGAAATTGAGGATTTTATGGGAGGGGTTGTGACAAGGGAGCCCGTGGTATTGAATTATTTACAGCATTGCAAATTGACTCCATAAGCGTAATACTAGGCTAATTCTGCTAAACTACTAAACCAAAAATAGTTGTGATGATTGTTGGCCATTAAATCTTTAATACGATAAAACTATTGTGTGTCAATTGTGTGAAATCAAAATAACGTAGAAAGGTTCATAAAAAGATTTATCTATCTTGTACCTAGCTAGCCCGAAGCGTTTTGCGTAATTCCCGTTTACTTGTAGATTCATTTCTTGTTTTAGTTGTTAAAATTGCTTATTGCGCGGACAATCTTGAACCGCAAAACGATTCAGCTTCCAATTGATTAAATCATTTGATGTGAGAACTTGAATTAAGCATAGTGAAGCCCTAAGAACATGAGCTTGTTTTCAACTCTTTTTCTACATACGAAGGATTGAAACGAATTTAGAAATGACTAAAAGTGTTTAATCACTAAATTAAGTTACGATTTTTATGTTGGCAAGCTATTTAAAGAGCCTTGAGTTAGTAAACTTGAAATGAACTTGGATGACTTTTCCTTTTTGAAAGTAAAGAACTATAAACCAATAATAAGGTTATAGAAATTATTTGGCCTGACAAGTATAATGATGGTTTTGTGAGCAAATTATTAAAATGAAAGGCTTGTGGACTACTTAAAGGTGAAAGAATATCCTTACTGCCTGTGGTAGGGGTTTTTAAATAACTAAAATGATTTCATTTGAGTGAAGTGGGTAAGATAGGTGCTTATTAAGTGGTCATGGCTAGTGAGATGCAGTTTGCAGGAACCCTAATGCCTAGGGAGTTAGTCCCAAAAGTGGGAACCTTAGTAGCCTAGGGAGTAGAGCTAAAAGTGGGAACCCTAATAAACTCTAATGAGACTCTAAAGGCCCAATGTTATTTTATGCCCCAGGGATAATACAAATTATGAGTGTAAACCTAACATAGGGCGAGTGTAGACCTCACATAGGGCAAGTGTAGATCTCCCTTAATTAGTACATTTATGTAAACTTATGCCAGCCCAAAATGATCTTATTTTCTCGATATGTGAGTAAATTGTTTGAATTCCAACTTTTGTTATTTAAGGAATTTAGAAAAGAACATAAATCCTTAAATGGGCCAAATTTGATTGCAAATTATTCCTTTTGAGGCAAAGTTGCTTATTGTGTTTTTAAAAGTGTCAATGAGGATTTTTTCTTCGCTAACCTTTGCCAATTCACCTTACTTGGCTATGAGTTCGAACAACAATACCTTACTGAGGTGTAGGTGTTAAAGTGTAGCCAATAGTGTTAGTGGATTCGTTCAAATTGGAGGATGAAGTTTTCATTTGAAGTCTTACTTATCTAATACAATAATAACAATAATATAAATGTTGTGTGCTTACTACTTATCAGTATTGCTTGCAACTGTTTTGTTTTTATGGAGTTGAGAAACATTCACTGAGCATGTGGTAGCTCGCCCCCTTCTTATTTCGCTTTTCTAGGATTAGAGTAAACAGGTATAAAAGTTATGTGGTGCTATCCTGCCAGCAGCTATTTTGTCGTTTCACTTAATGGTCTACTGTGGACTGATGAATGTTGTTTCCCATCTATGTAAATAAATAAGTTTGCTCTATAGATGTGTGAGCATGTAGGCGGCTCTGGCTATGATTGTTTCCTTTTCAGATTGGACCTACGTATATATTGTTTTATTGCATGTTATGAACTAATTTGAATTCCAGTAACCCAGGTGTGTGACCCGTGGTAGTGGCTCATGTCTCTTAGTAATCAATTTTATCTTTATCGTAGGTACCCCTTAGCTTAAGCTAAGCTTTTAAAACGTTACAAGTGTAGGCGAAACTCTTGCAGTTCCTAATCATGCTAGAGTTACATTTTGACTTTTATTTCACATCACTAAACCTTAAAAGCCTTAGGCACTTCTTCTGGAAGTCTTAGCAATGTGATGCCTCCCAGGGATGAGGGTGTTACATTTGGTGGTATTAGGGCCATAGGTTGCATTATGAATATAGATATGATAATAGGAGTTGCAATGTGGGAGGTGCGTGACTTATGTGCTTGCGTGAACGTATTGTACCCTTATATTATATATGTTAATTACATAAACTATGGCATATATATATGCTGGTTTTCATACTCATCCTTATAGTGGTACTGTAGGATGGTATTGGGCATTGTTGATTATGTATACTTACCCTTTTGGTGGGCCGTATGAAATGCGGACTTGTACTGGAGAGCCTTGGAAATGAGGAAATGATGGGGTGATAAACAGTCACCCAAAACTACTGGGTGGTCAAATTCACACGAAGAATACCCATGACTGGTAGATGGAGAGAAAGTTGTTACCCTCCGTCAGTGAACGGTACATATGGGGTTATACACCCCTTTTATCTATCGGGGCTTAATGGAGTTTTTACTACCGGCAGAAAATCAAGTAGACTACCTGGGAGACAACCCTTCCAAAGAAGCATTGCTGCCAGTCAACTTGTGCATAGCGCACTAATTTAGCCAGCTAAAACCAACACCTCCCCACCATATTGTTCGAGAGGGCCCAAATTGAGCATCCCTAGATGAGACTACTTTTTGCCGGGAGACCCCAAGCCGAACGCTAACAGTGAGTCGGCACAATGTGGTTATGCTAGGTTGGTGCCTACGGGACAGTCTACCCTTGAAGGTGGCAATCCACAATGCTTAGAATAAGAGAATTGGTTGATGAAGAGTATAATATTGATATGCCCCCATTGTGAGATTAGAAGAATTACTAGCCCCTGACCTGGACGAACCCGAGATCTCGGATGACTCTATGGTTGACAATCCTCCTGAAGATGACTCTTCACACGAGAAGTGGGATAGAGTGATGTGAACCAAGGTTCACAGATAATGTAATGTGTATAAATAAGATAGTTGTAAGCCTTTTAGTTTGTTCTCTTTTTAAAAGGAGCAGTAGAATGGTAGGGATTCCCAGTGACTTCTGAGTCACCACACCTATATTTAAATAGAGCAAATGCAAATGGGTGCTTACCAAAGTGTTATGTGCTCACCAATTTGTTTATCCATATATGTGTACTCTCTTAAGTGAAAATGTGGTATGCACATATGACGTCATGTGGGTTAAGCTAAGACTTAAATTGTGACTATACATAACATTCTTCTATATCAGTTGCAAGCGATTTCATTAACTGAAAGATCTTACTCCTTATAAATTATAGTGTGGCTATGATATTAATATCTAACTAGAATTGGAATTAAGTGACTCCATATATAAATGTGTGAACAGATGCCTCTATGATAGGAACCACTACCTGAGCCTACTACTATGGAAATGATCTACCGGTTTAATAAGCTAAAACTCCCTAAATTCACAGGTCGGCTAGGCCCCTTGGTATACGCAGAATGGATTAGGAAGATGGAGAGCTAATTTGAGATAATTGAGTTCCCTGAGAGGTTTAAGTTGCGCTCGACCATCAATCAATTTGAAAGAGAGGTCGATTTTTGGTGGGGGGCAGTGAAGCCTCGAGTGAGCGAACCAGCGTTAACTTGGGAACAACTGAAACCATAATGGATGCCCAATACAATCGCAAGGATGTAAGGATAGGGATGTAAGGATGGCTGAGGAACACAAATTCCTACGCCTTAAACAGGGAAATATGAGTGTGATGGAATGCGCGGTGAAGTTTAATGAACTTAGCCGTTTTGTGCCAACCCAAGTCGCTACTGAAGAAATATGAATGGACGATTTTGAACAAGGACTGAAGGGGGAAGTAAAGTAGATGATAGCAGGGCACACCTATGCGAATTTCTAGGAGATGCATCAAAGGGCCGTGAACATAGCCCGAGTCATGAATGAGATTGAGGTTGAAAACAGGGAAATGGGCCAAGCAAAGAGGAAGTTCATCCCTGGAGGATCCAGCTCACAAAGAAATAGGAACTTCAGAAAATTAAACCCTGGGAATAGATAAGACAAGGGAAAATAACCCACTCAATGGCCAAAAAGAAGTTATGTGACCAATGTGGGCATCAATATTTTGGCACATGCAGAAGCATTACGGGCCAGTGTTTTGGACGTGGTGAGATGGGGCGCAAAGTCACTAACTGCCTAAAAGCAGCATGGAATAGCCAGAGCAACAACCACAATCAGGAGTGGGAAGCAATGTTGTAGCATAATAAGGCCGCCCTCCGACTGACACTTCCTCAAGAGGCAACATGAGCAACAAAAAGCCACAAGTAAGAGGCTGAGTGTTTTGCTTAGAAGGAGAAGAGATTGAAGACCCCACTGTCACAGTATCATGTACTCTTCTTGTCAACCATCTTTATGCTCGTATTGTATTCAACTCTGGTGCCACTCACTTATTTCTAAACCCTGAATTTGTGGACAAACTCGCCAGTAAGCCTGAAGAGATAGATATATAACTATACGTCACCACTCCCCTAGGATTTGTTTATCATACCGACATCATTTTTAGGAATTGTGCCACTAATGTGGAGGGGCGAATCCTCTCTGCTGATTTGGTGCAATTAGAAATACAGGGATAGGATATCATTTTGAGGATGGATTGGTGAGCTGAACATAAAGTGACCATAAATTGTGAAAAGAAGCTAATCACTTTTTCGACCCTTGAAGAAGAAAGGTAGAATTTAAAGGAAATGGCTGTCCAAAAACCATTCCAAGCATATCCCCCATGCAAACCTTCAAAATGTTGAGAAAAGGGTGTCAAGTTTATCTGTGTACAATTAAAGTGGCAGAACAAAAAGACTAAACTTGAATGAAATTTCAGTCATAAGAGAATTCTTAAGTGTATTCCACGAAGTACCAGGGTTGCCACTTGATCGAGAAATTGAGTTTACAATATACCTTGTGTCAGGCACCGCTCCAATATCTAAGACTCCTTACCGTATGGCACCTGCTAAACTTACTGAGCTGAAGATCCAACTTTAGGAATTATTAGATAAATAGTTGATTCAACCTAGTGTCTCACCATGGTGAGCCCTAGTGCTTTTTGTAAAGAAGAAAGATGAAAGTTTAAGATTGTGTATCGATTATCGGGAGCTAAACAAGGTGCTTATCAAAAACAAATATCCTCTATAGGATTGATGATTTGTTTGATCAACTAGCAGGATCTGTAGCATTCTCTAAGATTGATTTGAGATTAGGGTATCATCAGTTGAAGATTAAGAGAGAGGATGTGCCTAAAGCTTCTTTCTGAACTCGACACGGGCATTATGAGTTCCTAGCACTACCATTTGGGCTAACCAATGCCCTAGCTTTCTTCATGGACGTGATCAATAGAGTATTTAAGCGTTTCCTTGATAAATTCGTTGTGGTATTTATCAATAACATCTTGATCTGTTCTAAAACCAAGAAGGAGCATGCCAACCACTTACAAGTTGTGTTAAAAACTCTAGTAGAATGCAAGCTATATGCTAAGCTTAAAAAGTGTGAGTTTTAGCTTGAGAAGGTGCAGTTTCTAGGTCACGTGGTGTCTTAAGAAGGCATTTCAGTTAATCCTGCAAAAGTAGAGGCGATTGTGAGTTAGCTAAGACTCATGAATTTCTCCTAACTACGAAGCTTCCTAGGTATGGTTGGTTATTATGTAAGATTCATAGAAGGATTCTCCAAGCTAGCCATGCCTATCACTAAATTGATTCGGAAAAGGAATAAGTTTGGATAAACAGAATAATGTGAAAATAACTTCTAGGAGCTACATAAGCAAATATTGTCCACACTAGTGTTGGCAATACCTGAGGGTGATGAGGGGTTTGTGATTTATAGTGATGCATCTAAAAAGGATTGGGGTGTGTTCTAATGCAAAAAGTCAGGGATATTGCCTACGCTTCTCGTCAACTGAAGCCATTTGAGGAAAATTATCCAACACATGATCTAGAGTTGGCAGCAATTATATTTGCATTAAAGATATGGAGACACTACCTTTATGGAGTGAGATGTGAGATATACACTAATCACAAGTGCCTGAAATATATCTTCACTCAAAAAGAGTTAAACATAAGGCGCAGAAGATGGCTGGAACTTTGAAAGATTGTGACATGGAAGTTAGGTAAGGTCCTGGTAAGGCAAAAGTAGTGGCAGATGCTTTGAGCAGAAAATATACTAGTTCTATAGCCTGCCTACTTACATAGGAAAGGAGGCTTCTCAGGGTACTCAACGCGCTCCAAATAGAGGTAGTGCTACCAGGGGATCAAAGCTATGTAGCAGCACTCCATATTACGTCTCTAATAATACTAGCAAATCATGCAGCATAAGAAGAAAGACTCTAAAATTATGAAGATCAGAATGGTAGTAAAAGAAGGAATGATCAAAGAGTTTTTAATCCAAAACGATCTGCTTTGGTATGGAAACAGGTTGTGCGAAGGCGTTCACTCTAGCCAGACCAATGAGGATACTCAAACAAGTGTAGTAAGTCTCAATTCAGCCTCCAAGGTCCATAGAATAACCCGTGTTTTGAAAGAAGACCCAATGGGCACATACGGGTACAAATCAGATTTTAAGCCCGATTTTGTGTTCTTGATTACTTAGGCCTCCATGAGGTTTAAGTCCTAATTGTTTGCATATCTTAGGTCCCTAAGATGTTAACTACCTGGTCCAATCAAGAAAACCAAGTTAAGTCAAGTGCAAATTGAAGAACCAGGTACTTTTTACAAACTGTGTTGGTTGGAGCTTAGTTCTAATCGGTTTGAATTATCTAAGGTTTTGGGCTAGCAAATGAAGTCATAAACCTGCATTTTCACTTACAGCAGTTACAAAACATCCTAAGGTTTTCATCCATACAAGGAAATCCAAATCATGCTCACTTTTTGCGTGGGATATGTGGCGTCCAAAAACAGCTTGCGAACTTCCCAGGAGAAGCCGATTGGTGCATTTGGTGGTTGTTGATCTTCCAGCCATCCAATCCTGTCTTAGTAGCATGATTAGGTAGTTAAAGGGAGCTTAGACACAATCATGGGCTTTTCAAGTCAGCCAAATGAAGGGCCCATGATGATCAAGGAAGAAAAGGCAGAAACGTTTTCATTGGTCAGCCGTAAAGCATAAAGGGGACAAGACATCTTTCTTCTTTTCTGTCACACATGACCAGCTACTTGCTTGCTTAATTACTTGACTAGTAATGAGTTTAGGCTTAATTCCAAGGGTTCACTAGAGTTAATGGTTGTAATTAGTATGATTAGGCAAGCTTACACTTTCCTGATTTAGAGGTTTAGGCTAAACTGTATTCTAGCCTAAATTAGGAGGTTTCCTAGTCTTGAAGAAACCTTAGTCCCTTCACTTGACCAGCTTGTGTGCTTGTGTATAAGGACTGAGTAGGTTCATTTTGTAATCAGATTACTTTCCTTTTGAATGAGAAAAGAGAGCATTGCTCCTTTGTAAAATCGAAATGCTTAACTTGCTTATCCTTACTTAGGCTGAGTAAGGTGGTGTTCAAGTGAAGTCCTAAACTTATTTAAGTGGGGTTTCTGTATCTTAATTAAGCTTCGCGGCCCTAACCTTTATCTTGGTGGTGTTTCTGTATCCAAGTTTCAAGATTAGTTTATATCTTTCCCACACTTTTCTTTCGGATTCCATTGAACTTAAGCGTGAAAACCAGATTGTTCCAACTTAACTTGCATTCTCCTTTGAGTGTGAGTTTAGTTCATTGGCCTTTCTATCAACTTTGGTATTAGAGCTAAGTTTCTCCTTGGCTGGGTATTCACCTCCACACTTCCAGAATCATTCCCCAAACACAATCCAAACACAAACCCCATTCTGTTCTAAACTAGCCGGTTACACCATAAGTGCTAGTATAAGCTTAGGAGAGAAATTTGAAGCTATAATAAAGAATAACCAAGCCATTTCTACCTCTAATCAATAACTCAAGGCCTACAACAACAACAACAACAACTCCCAGTGTGGGTCCCGCTTTCGCGGGGTCTGAGGAGATCCAGTTGTAGACAACCTTACCCCTACCGGTATTTCTACCCATAGAGAGGTCAATTCCTTAAGACCCACAAAACAATTTTTTTGAAAAAAGTTTATAGAGAAAACGAATGCAAACTAAAACCAAGGAGGAGAAAATGTGCCGGAGAGCGAAATAACCAAGGAGTAGAGACATACCTCAACCCACCAGGGGCGCTAGATGCCGTCACTAGATGCCGTCACATCCTAAAAAAGCACGACTTACTGACGAGCACCCCAAAACCAAACCCACCCCCACCCCACCGGAGCTACTACCATCTACGCATCCGGTCCCCTACAATCAGAGACCCAAATCCTATCCCGCCACAACCTCCTATCCTGAGCCATGTCCTCCGTCAGACCGGCAACTCTCAAGTCCTCTCTAACCACTTTCTCTAGACTTTTTTTCGGTCTACCCCTCCCTCTCTTTCCACCAGGGGGGACGATCAATTCGCACCTCCTCACTGGGGCGGCCATACTTCTCCTCTTTACGTGGCCAAACCATCTGAGCCTCGATTCCCTCATCTTCTCCTCTATGAGGGCCACTTCAGCTAAGCTCCTGATTACTCCATTCCTAATTCTGTCTAATCTCGTAAAACCACACATCCACCTAATCATTCTCATCTCGGCTACCATCAACCTTTGGGCCTGCGTCTTCTTTAGAGGCCAACACTCCAATCCATAGACAACAGCCGGTCTAACTACCATCCGATAGACTTTGTCTTTCAATCCTAGGGGCACTCGCTTGTCACATAGTACCCCTGATGCTGACTTCCACTTTTGCTAACCCACTCTTATCCGCTGGCTAATATCCTCATCAATGTCCCCATTTTGCTGGATGATCGAGCCCAGATACTTAAATTTAGCGACTTTTGGTATCACCCTCCCATCCAGTGTGATTTCTCCCCCTTCTTCTATCCTACCACTGAAACAGCAATGGAGGTATTCCGTTTTTGATCTACTTAACCGAAAACCCCTAACTTCCAGCGTATGCCTCCAACTCTCCAACCTGTCATTCACCCCCTGCCTGGTCACATCGATAAGAACGATGTCATCTGCAAATAACATGCACCATCCTGGATTCCTCTAGTGAGTTCATCCAAAACTAAAGTGAAAAGAAACGGGCTTAGGGCGGAGTCCTGATGAAGGCCCATACTAACAGGGAAGTCCTTAGAGACCCCTCCTGGTGTCCTAACACGCATCCGCCCTCCCTCATACATATTCTTATTTACTCGAATGTACGCGGGTGACATCCTTTTCTCTTCCAAACACCTCCACAATACCTCCCTTGGGACTCGATCATACGCTTTCTCTAGGTCAATGAACACCATATGGAGATCCACCTTTTTATCCCTGAACAAGCCCATGAGCCCTCTGAGGAGGTGGATCGCCTCAGTAGTCGATCTGCCTGGCATGAAACCAAATTGGTTCTCTGAAATCTCTACAACCTCGCGTAACCTTCTCTCAATCACCCTCTCCCATAACTTCATAGTGTGGCTGAGCAGTTTAATACCCCTAAAGTTATTACAAACTTGAATATCTCCTTTGTTTTTGTACAGTAGGATGACTGTGCTGTCCCTCAACTCTCTGGGCATATTGACGGTCCTGTAAATGACATTAAACAGCTCCATGAGCCAATCTACCCCTACCTCCCCCATAAACTTCCAAACTTCCACTGGAATCTGGTCTGGGCCCACGGCCTTCCCATTCGCCATCTTCTTCAAGGCCTCCGTAATCTCCTCCTTTGCTAGAAGGTCGCCCGCTCGCTGATCGCTACACTCTCCGCCCCTACTAAAGTCGTCTCGCACTTCTTCCCCATTGAGAAGCTTAGCAAAGAACCTTTGCCATCTCTCTCTAATTTCATCATTCTCAGTCAGCACCTTACCTTCTTTGTCCTTGATGCACCTTACCACTCCCAAATCCCTAATCTTTCTTTCCCTCGCCCTAGCTAGTTTGAAAACCTCCTTCTCCCCTTCCTTTGCCCCCAATCTATGGTATAGTCTATCAAAAGCCTAGCTCTTTGCTATTGCCACCGCCTTTCTGGCTACCTTCTTGGCCGCCTTATATCCAATCTTCTTTTGCTCCCTCTCTTCCTCCGAACTACTGCTTATAAACTCCGCAAAAGTATCTTTTTTGGCCTTTAATTTCTCCTTCACCTCTTCGTTCCACCACCAGGCGCCCTCCATCCTATTCCTGCCTCCCCAGGAAAGACCTAGGGTTTCCTTAGCCGACCTTCGGATGCAATCCGTCACAGCCTCCCACATCGAATCGGCGTCTTCTGCCCTCCTCCAAGCTCCCTCCTCGGCTATTCTTTCTGCTATTAACCCCGCCTTCTCCTTCGTGAGGGTCCACCACTTAATTCTAGGTTCTCCGACTCTCCTTTTTGTCCTCCTAGGATACTTGAACTCTGCATCTAGAACCAGCAACCTATGTTGAGTTCCCAGAAACTCGCTAGGAATCACTTTGCAGTCCTTACATGATCTCCGACTTTCCTTCCTCGTGAGAAAGTAGTCAATCTGTGTCTTGCAGGAGCTACTCTTGAAGGTCACAAGGTGATCCTCCTTCTTCTTGGAAAAGGAGTTGGCCACCAACAAATCAAAGGCCACTGCAAAGTCTAACACAGAGACCCCTCCCGCGTTTCTTTCTCCGAAACCTAAACCCCTGTGGACCCCTCATAACCTGCTGCCTCCGCGCTAATATGGTCGTTAAAGTCTCCTCCTATGAACAGTTTCTCGCTCCGAGGGACCTCTTGGGTGACCGCATCTAGATCCTCCCAAAAGAGCTTCTTAGTTTCCTCCGACAGGCCTACTTGCGGCGCATACACACTCACCACGTTCGTGAAAACTGAACCCACCAAAACTTTAATGGCCATAATCCGATCGCTCTTACGCCTCACTTCGACCACCTGGTCCGCCAAATCCTTCACAACTAGGATGCCAACTCCATTCTTCGCCTTGGTTGACCCCGAATACCAAAGTTTGTACCCATCGATCTCTCTAGCTTTAGCCCCAACCCACTTCGTCTCTTAGACACACGCTATACTAATTTTACGCCTACGCAAAGCCTTAACTAATTCTATCGACTTACCCGTGAGAGAACCAATATTTCAGGACGCTAGGCGTCCCTTCTGCAACCCTAAATCCCTCTCGACCCCAAAACTCCCTGGAGAACGGGCTGAAACAGCTACATGGCTCGCCACAGGCATAGACGCCTACGAAGCCCGCGAACACCCTAGAGGTCTACCAACTAATAACAAGTAAATAATAATAATAACAAATAAACAATAATAATAATAACAATAATAACAATAATAATAATAATAATAATAATAATAATAATAATAATAATAATAATAATAATAATAGCAAAAACCGATCGAAGTGGGGGCACGACCTCACAAAGTAAAATGCTTTAAGCAGATCAAAGCAGAAGCAGAATAACAATAGCAAATACCGAAAAAACTAAAAAGCAATAGATCGACAAGAATCAAAACGTAAATAAAGCAATCCCAAAAAGATTTCCCAATTTCTGACAAACTACAAATTATACTAAATTTGCGAACCCAGTAACCAAATCAGATAGTGGAATCAAAAGGGTATTGAAATAAATCAGGACAATCTAATTGAATATAAAGAGAAGCAAATCAGATAGTATGACAGCCACAAACACAAACCAAATACTTACCGAGAAGCAAATCTGGCTTGAGCGTCAAAAGTAATGGAGCGAGATGATTTTGCTAATCACAGCAAAATTCTGCAATAAGGGCAACTAAAAACCGAAACTTTCCAGCAATTATCCAGTAGAGAACATTAGAAATTACCAAATTTGAGAGAGATCGAAGCAGATATAGTAAAAATATAAAAAATTTAAAAATTTAAAAATTTAAAAAAAAATAAAAACAAAAACTAAAGCAAGCAAAATTAGGAGTCTTTGATTTCTGGGTAAATGTCTGATACAAACAAAACACAAATTTAGGAAAAAAAAACACACCTTTGAAGAGAAGATCAGCTTGAATGCCCACTCCCCTTTGAAGAATTTGTGATAGTGTCGGGGGGCGGATCCAAGTGGTGGTAGACGATGACCGGAATCTGATACTACGGTGCCGATAACGGGAGCTTCCGGTGACGGAAAGCTGGAGCCACAGAGAGAGCCTGGGGCAGAAATGGCAGCCAGAAGGTGGCCGAAAGGTGGAGCGTACGGCGGAGCAACGGCTACAGGCGGAATTCACCGGCCGAGCGCCAGCAACAGTGGCCGTCAGGAGAAAGAGGGTTGAGGGTCGGGAAGTGATGCACACTGGGCACTTGAGGGCAGATCTATCAATTGATATAGAGGTGGGGAGGGGGAGCCGGCAAACTGTGGCCCCGGACGGCGGCGTGCGGCGGCAGCAAGCGCCGATGTCTGTTGGCCGGTGCCGGCGGACAGGGAAGCGACGAGGAGGAGAGAGGTGCCGGGCAGAAAACAGGGCAAAGCAGGGAGTTTCCGTCGGGGTCGAGAAGGAAACAGTGAAGGGGGATTGTTCGGGTGGCCGGTGATGGTACGAATACGCCGGCGACATCAGTGGACAGCCGGCGAGGAAGGGGGCTGGCGCAGTGGACAGGGGAGAGGGGCGTCGGGTGCGTGTGCGTGAGATGCAGAGCTCAAGGCCTAAAATAAGTATTTGAGGAAACAACTTGGGGACTTTATGAAGTAAAAGCAAAAGATGTATGCTGAACCTCCACGATCCGAGCATGGAGAGGAAGAACAAGCAGGTAACAACTCTTTACGTTCATCTAGTGAGGATAACCGAGTTGGGAGAATGAGGATTGAACCCAGGTTCCAAGCCAACTCTAATGACTTTAGAGTTGATAGTCCTGAATTTGAAGGCAAGTTAGATCCTAATGAGTTCCTTGAGTGGACGCATAAGGTTGAGAGGATCTTTGAATATAAGGAAGTTCTTGAGTATAAAATGGTCAAGCTGGTGGCCCTTATGCTAAGGAAATACGCCTTCTTATTGTGGACTAACCTATGTACCAAAAGGGTGAGGAATAGGGAAAGCAAGATTAGAACATGGTAGAAGATGAAGGCATAACTCAAGTCACAGTTCCTTCCTCCCACCTACATTCACGATAGCTATTCCCAGCTTCATAACCTTACTCAAGGTAACCTAAATGTTGAGGAATACGCACGTGACTTTGAGAAGCTCATGATCAAATGTGACATTCAGGAACCTAAGGAACAAACCACAGTTAGTTACTTGGGAGGACTTGAGCCTAACTATGCTAATTTAGTTGAATTACAATAATTTACGACCTTTGATAAGGTATGTGTTCCTGCTTATAAGATTGAGCAACAAAAGAAGACAAGACAACCCTTTAAACATGAGTTTAGCAAGCCTGCACCCTAGAACACATCCTTTAACAAGGGGAGTTCTAACCCACCTCCTAAGCCTTCAAATCCTTCCCCATGTATTCCATAAAGAACCCAAACTCCACAAAAGAGCCAACCACCTCTAAACAGCCCATAGTCCTATGAGCACTAGAAGGTGTTTTAAAAGTTAAGATAATGGAACGGTCATTAAACATAACTTACAAGCAAAGGGATGCAAATGATAAGCTAAGTACACGAAGTACTCAACTAGAACTGAAGGGAACTCGAAACTAAAATGGAGTAAAGGATATAACTAAACTTGATATTGGATACAGAGACACCACCAAACTCAAGGTTAGGGCCCTTAAATTATGATTAAGATACAGAAATACTACTTAATGAAGCTTAAGACTCGACTTGAACACCACCTTACTTACCCTAAGTAAGGATAAGCAAGCTAAGTATTTCGGTTTTTCAAGGAGCAATGCTCTCTTTTCTCTCATTCAAAAGTATTCAATCTAATTACAAAAGACACTTCTTAAACCCTTATATACAAGAACACCAGTTGGTCTAGCAAGGGGGTGAAGTTTCTTTAAGATTAGGGAAACCTTCTAATCTAGCTTAGAATACGGTTTAGCCTAATCTTACAATTCAACAAATTAAAGCTTGCTTAATCACACTATTACAACCCTTGAGTCTAATGAACATTTATGTTTGAGCCTAAACTCAATACTAAGCATGTAATTAAGAAAGTAAGCAGCTGCCAGCATGTGGAAGAAAAGAGAAAAGTGGTTGGTACCCTTTGTGCTTCACGGCTAGCCAATGGGAGTGTTTATGCCTTTTCTTCTTTGTTCTCCATTGGTTCTTCATTTGGGTAAGTTAATATGTCCCAACTAATTTAAATCCCTAATGATGTAGCTAGGACCAAATTGGATGGCTTGAAGGACAGCAACCACCAAATGCACTAATCAGCTCTACCCGGGCAGATTTTAGATTGTTTTTGTACGCCACATAACCCATGCAAAACATAAGCATGATTTGGATTTCCGTGCATTTATGGCAACCTTAGGATGTCCCCTATGTCAGACTTCGTTTGCTGCCTCAAAATCTCAGCTAACACAAACCGGTTAGAACTAGGCTCTAACTAGCATGGTTTGTAAAATGGACCTAGTTCTTCAATTTGTGCTTAACTTAACTTGATTTTCTTGGTTGGAGCAGGTAGTTAACATCTTAGCGAGCCAAGATATGAAAAAAATATTAGACTTAAGCCTCAAGAAGACCTACGTAATTAAGCACATAAAACCGGGTTTATGCTGGAACAGTCAGTTACTTTCCAGTACAGAAGCTCTAATTTTAGTCTACCATATCTCCTAAAATACATGACCAAATTGGCTCATTCAAAAGCCTTGGAAATCTCAAGATGTCTATTTCCAGGCAAGTCCTCTTGGAGGATTCAAATCCTAGCATTTTGCGAGATATAGGTCAAAATGTGCAGGTGGTCTAGACTGGATAAGTTTCTATAGTACTTTAAAAATGATCCCATGTGGCCTATTTCTTCTAGACTTAACCAAGAACTCTTCTTATGTACTCAAAGCTCACACAAAAATGTTCCCAAAAAGTTAATTTGTAGCTTCTTATACCCATTTTAAGCTTGAGTAATTAAGCTTACAAAAACAGGGTATGTTTGCCAATTCAAACCTATAGCCTACTGTTTTTACATCTTAACAAAATACGGATGATTTCTTTATCGTTTGGTGAGAAAACTTAGATCACCTTGACGGCTTTGGTCCTTCAAATTAAGAGGCATGGATGGATCTTCATCACAACAACTTGGACACATTGCATTGGACTGTCCTAAGGACTTGGACACATTGTCGCGGACTGTTCTAACCAAAAGGTGATCAAACTAGCCAAATGAAAAGCTGTGAAAGAGCAAGAGATTGAGGAGGAAAATGAGGAAGATATTAAGGGTAACCTTGAGGAGACCCTAGAGGAGGTAGAGGAGGAAGCAGATGACTATGAAATGTTTTTAAGTGGCCAAAAGGGTACTAAAGACAAACAAAGGGAGAACATGTTTCATACTCAGTGCATAGTTCAAGGGAGAGTTTGCTAATTAATTATAGATGAAGGGAGTTGTACTAATGTGGTTTCTCTTAGCATGATTGAGAAACTAGGCTTGCAAGCCATGACCCACCCCCATGCATACAACATCTAATGGTTAAGCAAAAGTAGGGGATTACAAATTAACTCCCGGTGCTTTATTTCTCTCTCCATTAGAAATAATTACCAAGATGAGTTATGGTGTGATGTAATCCCCGTGGATGCATGCCATATCTTACTAGGTAGGCCCTGGTTATATGCAAGAAGGTAATGCATAATGGATGCTTGAATACCTACTCCTTTGTCAAAGGAGGGAAGAAGATTACCTTGGTTCCTTTATCCCCATCTGAGCTCCACAAAAGCAAACCACAAAAAAGGTATGAACATTCTGATTTGCTACTCACCTTTAGTGAGCCACTTTTAAAGCCTCATGCCATGAGTTCAAAGCTTTTAAGCAGTGGATTTTGAATATTCAAGAGGAACCAGAAGCTTACTAAGCCACCCCATTGCCATTTCGCTAATCCAATAATTCGGTCACTTATTTCTAGAGGAGATACCTATGGGTTTGCCTCCAAAAAGTGATATCCAGCATCATATTAGTCTCATTCCAAGTTTGATCGTTCCAAACAAGCTAGCGTATAGGATAAAGCCTAAGGACACCATGGAGATTCAAAGCCAAATTGAGGAACTAATGTCCAAAGGGCTAGTACATGAGTCGTTAAGCCCTTGTGTTGTACCTACTTCATTAGTTTCTAAGAAGGATGGCAGCATATATATTGTGTGTGGATAGTAGAGCCATTAACAAGATGACAATCACATATAGGTATCCCATGCCAAACTTGAGAATATGCTAGATGAGTTACATAACTCACAAGTGTTTTCAAAGATTAATTTTCGAAGTTGTTACTGCCAAATTAGGATTCAAGAAGGAGATGATTGGAAGATGACATTCAAGACTAAAGAAGGCTTATATGAGTGGCTAGTTGTGCCCTTTTGTTTTTTCCAATGCTCCTAGTATATTCATGAGGCTAATGAATCAAGTATTCAGGCCTTACATTAGGAAATTCATGGTTATTTACTTTGATGATATTCTGATTTAGTCCAAGAGCAAGCAAGAGCATCAAGATCATCTCACTCAAATTATGCTTGTTCTTGAACATGAGAAATTGTTTGGTAACCTTAAGAAATGCACCTTTTTCACTCATAAGGTGATTTGCTTGGGTTATATTATTTCTAGTGAAGGCATTAAGGCAGATGCAAGCAAGCTAGAGGTTATTTGGACATGGCCTCTCTCATGGAGCATACATGATGTGTGAAGTTTCCATGGTCTTGCTTCTTTTTACAGCAGGTTTATACGGAACTTTAGCACTATTATGGCTCTCATGACTGAGGTGATTAAGGGTACATCATTCAAATGGACCCCTAAAGCCTAATCTGCCTTTGAGGAGTGAAAAAGAGGCTAACTCAGGCACTCGTATTTGTTTGCCGTGCTTTGAGAAAGTCTTTGAGGTTGAATGTGATGCATCTGGTGTTAGTATAGGTGGTGTTCTTACTCAGGAAGGTAGTGTGTGACTCAAGATGAAAGTATTTCACCTATGATAAAGAGTTTTATGCAATTATGCGATGTCTTGAGCACTGGAGTCATTATCTTGTGGCTAGTGAGTTTATTTTACATTCTAATCATGAGCCTTTGAAGTACATATAAGGCCAACATAAGTTAAGCTCACGCCATGGCAAATGGTTTGAGTATCTCCAGTCATTTCACTTTACAATTAAGCATAAGTCTGAGAAACTCAATCAAGGAGCTGATGCATTATTTGGCAGGTATCTACTCCTATTCCAAGTAGATGGTTGTGTACTTGGTTTTGCGCATCTAAAATGTTTGTATCCTGATGATGAAGACTTTGGGGAGTTCTTTTCTATGTACTAAAAGCACCCTAAAGGAGATTTCGTAGTCCAAGAGGGCTTTTAGTTTAAAGGTACACGACTGTGTATCCCTAAGTGTAGCACTCGTGAGCTCCTAATTAGAGAGGTGCATGGAGGTTCTTTAGCTGGTCATTATGGAGAGTCCAAGGGCTTAACCATGTTAAGGGAACATTATTACTGGCTAGGAATGGAGAAAGATGTTCAAGATATCTTGAGAAGATGTAGTACGTGTCAAGTAGCCAAAAGTCATTCCCATCCCCAGAGCTTATGCACACCCCTACCAGTCCCTACTCTCCCTTGCGTGGATGTAAGCATGGCTTTCATTTTGGGTTTGCCTAAAACCCAAGGAAATAGGGATTCTATTGTTGTGGTGGTGGATAGGTTTTCCAAGAGAGAACATTTCGCACCATACAGCAATACCAATAATGCTACACACATTGTAGAGTTGTACTTTAAGGATGTGACCAGATTACATGGTATTCCTAGGTCCATTGTTTCTGATAAGGATATTAAGTTTTTGAGTCATTTTTGGGATTACCTTGTGGAAGAAATTGGGTATTAAACTCAAGTAAAGTACCACTTGTCATCCACAAACGGATGGTAAATTGAGGTTACAAATCGAACCTTAGGAACTCTTCTAAGAGCTTTGATTAAATGTCATGCCAAAGCTTGGCATTTGCTCTTGCCACATGCTGAGTTTGCTTACAACAAGGGCCATAGTAAGGCCACTAGTCTATCCCCCTTCAAAGTGGTCTATGAAATTAATCCCCTTAGTCCACTTGATCTCACTCCACGGTCTTTAGACCAAAAGCTAAGTGCGGATGCAGTAGCAAGAGTGGAAGAAATCCAAAAGCTCCACGCATTAGTCAAGGGCAGAATAGAGAAAACAAATGCATCATACCAAGCCCAAGCTAACAAGCATAGGAGAAAGAGGGTATTTAAGCCTGGAGACCTCATTTGGATACACCTACAGAAGGAATGCTTTCCTTCTAAACGCAAGAACAAGCTTATGCCAAGAGTTGAAGGTCCATTTGAGGTTTTGGAAAGGGTAAATGGCAATACTTATAAGGTTGATTTCCTAGGAGACTTTGGAGTTTCAACCACATTCAATGTGGCAGATTTAAGCCCCTATCTTCCAGACGACTATCTAGCAGGTTTGAGGATCAAATCTTCTCAACAAGGGGAGGATGATAGAGTCCCCTCTAGCCAGTCCAATGCGAATGCTCAAACAAGTCTAGTAAGTCTCAATTCAGCCTCAAAGGTCCATAGAATCACCCATATTTTGCAAGAAAACCAAACAGGCACATAGGTGTACAAATCAGATTTTAAACTTGCCTTTGTGTTCTTGATTACCTATGCCTCCATGAGGTTTAAGTCCTAATTGTTTGCATATCCTGGGTCCCCAAGATGTTAACTACCTAATCCAATCAAGAAAACCAAGTTAAGTCAAGAGCAAATTGAAGAACCAAGTACTTTTTGTAAACCGTGCTGGCTTGAGCAAGGTTTTGGACTAGTAAATGAAGTCATAAACCTACATCTCCACTTGGAGGAGTTATGAGACATCCTAGGATTTTGGTCGAAATCTAAATCATACTCACGTTTTGCATTGGATACGCAGCATGTAAAAACAGCTTGCAAATTGCCCAAAAGAAGTCGATTGGTGTATTTAGTGGTTGTAGATCTTGCAGCCATCCAATCTTGTCCTAGCATCATGACTCGGTAGTTAAAGGGAGCTTGGACATAATCATGGGTCTTTCAAGTTAGCCAAATGAAGAGGCAATGAAGAACAAGTAAGAAAAGGCATAAACGTTCTCATTGGTCAGCCGTAAAGCACAAAGGGAATAAGACAACTTTCTCCTTTTCTCTCACACATGACTAGCTACTGACTTGCTTAGTTACTTGATTAGTCATGAGTTTAAGCTTAATCCCAAAGGTAAACTGGACTCAATAGTTGTAAGTAGTATGATTAAGCAAGCTTATACTTTGCTAATTTAGAGGTCTAGGCTAAACTGTATTCTAACCTAGATTAGGAGGTTTCCTAATCTTGAAGAAACCTCACTCCCTTCACTTAACCAGCTTGTGTGCTTGTGTATAAGGGCTGGGAAGGTTCATTTTGTGATCAAATTACTGTCCTTTTGAATGAGAAAAGGGAGCATTGCTCCTTTGTCAAATCGAAATACTTAGCTCGCTTATCCTTCCTTAAGCCAAGTAAGGTGGTGTTCAACTAAAGTCCTAAACTTGTTTAAGTGGTGTTTCTGTATCTTAATCATGCTTAGGGCCCCTAATGTTGATCTTGGTGGTGTTTTTATATTCCATTGAACTGAAGTGTGGAAACCAGATTGTTCTAGCATAGCTTGCATTCTTCTTTAGGTATGAGTTTAGTTCATTGGCCTTTCCATCATTGTGTTTTCCTAACATACTAGACCTCAAGAGGGAATTGTTAAAACAAGCACATAATTCAGCACTTGCCACTCATTCGGGAATATGTACCATGATTTGCAAAACCATTTCTGGTGGGTAGGAATGAAAAGAGACATTGCAGACTTTTTTACTAGTTGCCTCACCTATCAAAAGGCAAAAATTGAGTATCAAAAACCTAGAGGATTACTTCAACCCTCACCTATTCCAGTATGGAAATGGGAGCACATCACCATTGATTTCATCACTAGATTACCAAAATTAACCAAGCAACATCTAGTTGGTTGTTGAAAGACTTACCAAGCCACGCACTTTTTAGCCATTACAGTAACTTTTACCTCCAAGCAACGGGCAGATTTATATATCAAAGAAATGGATAGATTACATGGAGTATCACTTAGCATAGCATCAGATCGAGATACTAAGTTTATATAAAGGTTCTGGTATGAATTTCAAGAAGCATAGGGAATAGAATTCTAACTAAGTATAGCCTTCCAGCCCTAATCAGATGGGCAATCAGAAAGAACTATTCAAACCTTAGACGATATGTTGAGAGCCTATGCGTTGGAATTCACATGGACTTAGGATCACAACTTGCCTCTGGTTAAGCTTGCATACAATAATAGCTACCATGCAAGTATCAGCATGGCTCCCTTTGAAGCATTGTAAGGTCGACGTTGCAGAACTCCTATTTGTTAGTACGAAGTAGGAGAAAGGGAACTCTTAAAAGTAGAACTAATCGATCAGACGATTGAGGTGATAAAAAATGTTCGTAAAAAGAATGTAGGCTGCCTAGAGTAGGCAAAAGAGTTACGCAGATATTAGGAGAAGACCCTTAGAATTTGATGTTGGAGACCATGTGTTTTTGAAAGTCTCCCCACTCAAGGGAAGCATTAGATTTGGGCATAAAGGGAAACTGAACGCATGGTTCTTTGGGTCATTTGAGATTCTACAAAAAGTGGGCCCGGTTGCATATTAATTGGCCTTACCACCCTCATTGCAAGGCATACACGATGTATTCCATGTATCCAATCTTTGAAAGTATATTTTGGATCCAGATCATATTATCATCTAGTATGAACTCTTGTAGATTAAGGAGAATCTCGCATATGTGGAAGAGCACATTCGAATATTAGAATGAATAGAGATAAAGCTTATGACTAAAAGTATTTTGTATGTTAAAGTGATTTGGAAGCATCATAAGGTAGCTGAAGCAACCTGAGAGCTGGAAGGAGAAATACGAGAGAAGTACTCAACATTATTTCCACCAGGTAAGCAGATTTTGAGCATGAAATTCTTTTAAGGGGAGAGAGTGTGATACCTATATTCTTCTTCTTCTTCTTCTTTTCTAAGCTAACTACCACGTTTCATGATAGTATGAAATCATATTTTATTATTTTAGTTAAGTTAGATTAATGTTGACATGCTTGCTTACGTGATAATTCTATTAAAAAGAGAATTATTATTGTCATTAATTTTCAAATTTTATGTTAGTCTTAACAAGCACTTATAAAAATTTTATCAAATACTAAATCAAGTAGATTCCTGGGTACGATTAAATTGACAAGCTTTAGGATTAACTTCATCGAATATTAGACGTAGCGTTATTAATGGGAACAAATAAATCGATGAGTGTTAGAATTAAGGGGCCTGAATTTGGGCTAAGAGGTACGAATTTGGGCTGAGAAATGTTGGATGACTGAGCAGATAAAAACAACAAAAAAAAGGAAGAGAGAGAGGCTACTCTATTCTACCAAGCACAGGCCAGAACCCTCTGGCCTTCCCCAAAAAAACAGCCAGGCGTCGTCTTCTTCTTGTTAATGGACAGCCAGACATCCCCTCCTCTCAACAAGCTCTCACTCTCAACTTCAACCTCCCCAAAATCATGACAACCATCTCTGTAGAGAAAGTGAGAAACTTAGGAATAACTCACGCTGATTTCACCACGTTTGTGATCTTCCCTCGTGCAGACTGAGGCACTAAACGCGTGCCCAAATTCAGCCATACCTCACAGCTTCATAACCATCTTCATCCCTTCATAAATTGAACTAGAATGCAGGCAGAAGATGAGTAACAAAGAGGAAGAGGTCAGCAAGATACAGAGCAATAGTAGTAGCGATTCAGGGAGCAAAAATCAGGTCTGGGCATTGCTTGGTTCGAATAAGTGTTTGGGCAGTGAAAAAGGGGGGCAAAACCGAGATTCCAAAGCATCTAAAACCATACCCACAACCCATTAATGGTGTCCTAAGCTTGGAGTGAGGTGGGTGTTCTCAATTTCTTCAAATTATTAGTAATTTCGCAAATTTTTAATCCCTCTTGCATTGAATTGTTGAGCGATATTAGATTAATCAGGTTGCATGAGTCTGATGGTTCAGAGTTAAATATGTTGTAATGTAGATTGTGGGTCAGATTATGCGTTTGTTACATTCTGATTTTGATTATGCATTGTGATACAGTTGCATGTCAGCTTGGTAACTATTGGATTGTTTGACTATGCGAATTGGGCGATAATGATATCGAATCAAAACCGAGTTTGATTATTTGATGAATTTGAGGTTGAATCTTTGAGTGGAAATGGAGGATTTTGAGGGTGGTGGTGTGAGGAGGGAGCTTGGGGTGTTGAAATATTTACAACATTGCAAGTTGCCTCCATAAGTGTGGCACCGCGAATTTCTAATCTCATTTTATTTACTAATATTAACTTACGTGGCAGTAGAAAAAACCTAAGAGGGATGTTACCACTGTATTTCCTTCTTGGAAATATGAGGCTGAGTATCAACCAAAACGTTAATGTTAGTTCATTCTCAGTCATAACATAAGTTCGAGTTCAGGCGACAAAAATAACAATGTCCAAACTGAATAACAATCTCTACAACAAGCCTAATTTGAAACTAATTCATTTCAACTAAATCGTAGATAATGGGGCCTCGCTCTAATTCGGGTTCCCATCCCCATGCTCATGCACTTTACCTAAAAACAAAACATTTGGAAAAGTAAGATAAAGTCAATAACAACCACCTCTAACAATCAAACGCATGCCCAAATTCATTTCAAACCATTTGAGGGGTGGGTGACAAACATGAGTAGTTCAAGTACTTATGCATTCTCAGCATGAATATGTAGTAATCTAAGTCCTATTTATTCAATTTCAGGATAAAAAGGGCGAGCGACCCCACTGGCTCTGATGGCCTGCATTTGGGTTTAACGCAGCCGCTTAACCATATCCTGGCCTACCGTCAATTTGGACGGTTACCACTAACCTGGCCCATGTCCATCCACAAGGTGGCACGTGGCCGCTCACATGCATGCACTTTTACGCGGGGAAAGCTGATGGCCTTCAACAACACAGGAGTATAACTCCTCAATCTCACCCATTTATTTAGTTACTTATACATCCATAGCTAACATCGATCTTTAATAGGATATAGCCCAACCCAACCCCACTCTGATCCAGAAACATTTCATTATCATTTTCGCAATGAATATTCAATATAAACCCATGCAATCACCAGCTGAACAATCACTTCAGTAAAAATCATAGTAAAAACCTCATCACGTAGTTACCCGGGAAAGATCCCCCGAACGTTAATTCAAAACACATTTAAACATCCTTCAAGCACACTCATAGGACATGTTTTCCAAGGGATATTCGGGGGAGTTAGGGCATAATTGTTACTTGCTAGGATACATCGCCTGAGATTGAGCTCGGAACGCTAGTTTGACCTAAAAGCAATTTACGCACAATATCAGGCTGTTAGTGCCAATTCTTAGCCCAACTCTCTAGAATCCCATTATACCCAAATAATTTTTTTAAGCTTCTTGTTATGCCCAACAACCAAATACAACCATCAAATAAATTTTTAGGAAGTTATAAATATTAAAAACTCCGCACATGCTACAACCGCATACTTCCTAGTTTATTCCCAGATTTTTACCCCAACTTTCTGGGGCTATAACTTTCACACCCGATGTTGAAATTTTAAGGTTAAGCCCATTTCGGAGAAGACAATCCATGAAATACAACCTTTGTTTTTATGACCCTTGATAGAATCCGAGCCTAACTGGTTCGAATATCAACAATTTTCTAAACTGTCCTAGTTACAGACAGTTTTGTGTAGTCCCGATAATTCGGCCATAACTTTGTCTTTCTAATCTCGATTTATGAAATTCAAAATTTCACAATCACAGGACATGTATATGTACCCTCTCTGATGTTTTCATAATTTTTGGAGGGCCCAACAATTACCAGTAAATTTGTAAATTCAGCCTTAATTCTGGGTGTACAGAAAGGTGTTTGCACTATAATCTTAGACTTGTTTTCAATCAATTTTGATTTGAATCCCTTTCCCAACATGCATAACATGCTTTTACCTAAAACTCTACTATCCCTAATCATTAAGTAACCCAAATTATAGAAAAGAGTGAATCTTTTACCTCAAATGTTTTGCAAAGAGAAGGAGAGGAATTTAGGTTGTGTTATCCCTCCAACTAAGTGCTCCGCTCCAAGATTTCTAGGATAGCAAGTAAGAAATCAAATTTAAAGGCCGATAAATGGAGTTTTTGTTAAGAATTGCAATTAATCATTGACATACTTGCTAGAATTGCAAGAAGTTTCACAACTTACGGAATCAAAGTGAGAGAGTGGAAGAGAAGGAGAAGGGCGAAGGCAGCTAGGGCGACAGAGAGATAAAGAGAGAGAGGGAGAGAGAGAGTGAGAGAGTGAGGGCAGTGAGAGAGAGAGAGAGTGAACCGAGTGAGAGAGATGTGGTGTGGGGGAGAGAGAGGGAAAACTTAAATCATTAGGGATTCATCCTCCCCCCCTTGCCTTCTTTTGCATAGCTATTGTTCCTTTTTTGCTTTTCTTCTCTTCGGGAATAGGAATTTGAAGGACTAATATTCCCCTGACATAGACCACTCGACTAACCTTTGGGCAATGTTCCGCTAAAATTTATAAAAAAAAAAAAACACTACGGGCTCAAGCATACTAGGTTGGCCATTGTCGCACTAATTATAAATAATAGAAGATATATAATATATATATTGATATATATATATATGATATTATAATATATATATAATATATATATAATATTATATATATATATATATATATTATATATATATATCTTTTTTCAGGGTTTCACATTCTACTCCCTTAAAGGAAGCTTCATCCTCGAAACTGCACACAGACCTGCTCATTCAAATAGGTGGAGGGATTTCAATCGCATCTCTTGCTCTGGTTCCCATGTGGCTTTCGAGACGTCATGATTTGCCCACAGAACGTTTACTAAGGGCATTGTTTTCCTATGAAGCTATTTTTTATTTCGATCTGGAATGAAAACTGGTTGCTCCTCGTAAGATAAATCTTCCCTCAATTGTATGGGATCCAACGTGATAACATGGGATGGGTTAGGGATATGCTTGTATAGTTGTGACACAAGGAAGATGCTGTGCACCTTGGGTAGCTTAGGTGGTAGTTCCAAATGATACGCTACCTCCTTGACTCATTAAACAATAGGGTACGGCCCCCTATTTCCAGGGATAAGCTTGCCCATCATGCCAAATCTTATGATGCCCTTGGTTGGAGACACTCAGAGAAAAACTTGGTCTCCCACTTCAAACTCCAAAGGTTTGTGCCTTCAGTCCACGTAGCTCTTCTGTCGAGTCTGAGCCGCTTTTATTCGCACCTGGATCATTCTGACCTTCTGGGTGGTTGCTTGTATTAATTCTGGCCCAATGGTCAGTGCGTTGTCAATCTCCTGCCAACACAATAGGGTTATGCACCGTCTATCATATAGCACTTCGTATGGGCCCATCTTGATGTTGTCATGGTAGCTATTGTTATAGGAGAACTCGATCAATGCTAACTGCTCATCCCAATCTTGTTTGAAGTCTAGAACGTATGCTCGCAGCATATCCTCAGGGGTTTGAATTGTTCTCTTAGTCTGCCCATCCGTAGTTGTGTGAAAGGCTGTATTGAAGCGTAATAGTGTCCCAAACACCTCCTGCAGTTTCTGCCAGAATCCTGATTGGAATCTCGTGTCCCAGCCTGACACTATAGAGCTCGACACACCATGCAATCAAACTATCTCCTGTAGGTAGGCTAGCGCTAACTGATCTAATGTCCATGTATTTCTCATGGCTACAAAGTGAGTCGTCTTTGTGAGTCCATCCATAATGAGCTAAATCATGCTGTTCTCCTCTGGGTGGGTGGTATGCCTACTACAAAGTCTATGGAGACCAAGTCTCATTTCCACTCAGGGATTTCCAAGGGTTGTAAAAGTCCTGCAGGCCTTGGGTGTTCCACTTTTACTCGTTGACACGTAAAACATTTCGTTGCATAGTCCGCCACCTCTTGTTTTATATGGCTCCACCAGAAAGTTTATTTCAGGTCTTTATATAACTCGTTCCCACTACGGTGAACAAAATATGGGGTGTTGTGCGCTACATCTAAGATTTTTCTTTTGAGTTCCTCTCTGGCGGGAACGCATACCCGATTCTGGAACCTTAGCATCTCATCCTCATGAATCACAAAACCAGGTGCCTTTCCTGCTTACACCTCCATCTTGATCCTATCCAACTGTGGGTCTGTGCTCTGAGTTGCTCTAGTTTCCTTAATGAGGTTAGGTTGTACATCTTTAGTATTTAGTATAGATCTGGTTTTCCTTGTTACCACATTTAGCTCTAGTTTCTTAAAATCCTCGCACAAATCCCTGGGTAGTGCCACCAAGCTATGGAGAGTTGGGCATGGTCTACGACTTAATGCATCCGTTACCACATTTGCCTTTTTAGGGTGATATTGAAAGTTTATATCATAGTCCTTAAGGAATTCCAACTACCTCGCCTACCTCAGGTTTAGGTTGTTTTGTGAGACAAATACCTCAGACTCTGGTGGTCAGTGAAGATCTCGTAGTGCACCCCGTACAAGTACTGTCTCCATATCATTAGCGGGAGCACTACAGCTGCTAGCTCCAAGTTGTGAGTTGGATAGTTCTACTCATGAGTCTTTAGTTGTTGCGAGGCATAGGCTATGACACGGTCATCCTGCATCAGCACACCCCCAATCCATTTTTGGTTGCATCACTATACAGCACAAAGTCCTTATCGTTGGTGTGTAAGGCCAATATAGGCGCACTCGTCAGCCTCTTCTTAAGTTCTTAGAAGGCTTCCTTGCACTGATCTATCCACTCATGCTTGGTAACGTTCCGTGTTAGATTAGTAAGAGGAGTGGCCATCCTCGAGAATTTCTTAATGAACGTATGATAGTACCCTGCCAAACCCAAAAAGATTCTCACCTCTATCGCATTCTTAGATCTTGGCCACTTCGTTATGACCTCTATCTTCTGGGGATCCACAGATACTCTATCATTAGACACCACATGCCCTAACGACGCCATCTGACTCAACCAAAACTCACACTCTTTTAGCTTTACGTACAACTCATTCTCCCTTAGTGCTTCTAGGATGATCCTCAAATGGTTCGTATGTTTTTCTAGGCTCCTCAAATAGATCAGTATATCATCTATGAACATCACTACAAACTAATTCAGGTAGGGCTTGAAGATCCTATTCATGAGATCCATAAATGCTGTTGGGGCATTTGTAAGCCCAAAAGGCATCAGTACAAACTCGTAATGCCCATATCGAGTGCGAGTAGTAGTCTTGGGTATGTCCTCTTCCTTGATCCGGAGTTGGTGATACCCTGAACAAAGGTCTATCTTGGAGCAGATTCCTACAACTCTAAGTTTGTCAAAAAGGTCATCTATCTTGGATAAAGGGTAACGGTTCTTGATCGTTATTTTGTTTAACTCTCTATAATCTATAGACAATCTTAGGGTTCCATCCTTCTTGTTCACTAACATAACTGCAGCTCCCCATGGGAATGTACTGGGCGGGATATAGCCCTTTTCTAATAGCTCATCAAGTTGAGTCTTTAATTCCTTAAGTTCTGCCGGTGATATCCGATAAGGTGCTTAGAGATAGGGGTTGCCCTTGGTACTAAATCAATGCAAAATTCTACCTTCTTAAGGGGTGGCATGCCGGGGACCTCCTCTTGAAAAATATTCGAGAATCCTCGAAATACTGGAATGTCCTGGAGTGATGGCTCAATAGCCTCGGTTTCTACTACATTGCACAGGAATCCTTCGCGTCCTCGCCCCCGCAGCTTGCGGGCCTTTATTTTGGTGATAAATTTCACTTCAGCCTTCAAGTCCTTCCCTTGGTGAACTATTTTCTCTCCGTTGAGCCACTTAGGATGGTTCTTTGTTTCGGACAATCTATTTAGGCCTAATACTTCGGTAACCAATCCATCTGCAAAATGACACCAAAATCAGCTTATATGGGTCCACGTAGCAAATATGCAGACACACAGACATCCTCTCTTCAATGTTTGGATTGAGCCCGACCTCAAAATGATTCATTTTCAGCTTCTCATCAGTTGCAAAGGTAGGGGCGAAACGGAAGATTTCCATAATTTGGAGGCATACGCCAATACGCTCATCCCCCCTTGTTACAGTTGCATGAACTCGTTGTCCTTGGCTTTTTGAAGGGACACGGGGTAGAAATGGTTCTTCATGAGCTCCTTGAACCTGTTCAAGTTGAATCTAGGGTCATATTGTCTCTCTCACATAGTCGCCCACCAGAGGTCAACTTTGTCCTTAAGATAGAACACTGCAAATCCCATCCTCCACTCCTCAGGGCATGGGAGGGCATCGAACTACTTCTCTATGCCCCGAATCCAATCCTCAAATGCCTTAGGGTTGGGAATGCTATCGTAGATCAGTGGGTTGCTACTAGCAAGTCTCTTAAACATGTGGGAGTTGTCCTCCTCAATCTTCTTCTCTTGGCCTCCATCATTTTCTACAAGTGTTCATTCTGTTGCTGCAGCTATTCCCCTTATTACAGATGGCATCAGAGCCAACCCGTGACCGTGAGCTACGTGAGTGGATGGGAGAGCCCCAGGTCATCACCTAACGGGGCAAAGATACTGAGATGGACCACCGGTCAAGAGGACGCATAAGTCAATCAGTTAGTGAGGTACAAGGGGGACATTACGTGCTTCAAGTGGGGGTAATTGTAATACCTCCAATGTGGCTTAAAAGGATTTGATGCTACTACTTATATCACCAAAGGTACATCTTTCCTTTCAGGGAGCCCACTCTTAAAAACTTTACAGTTAAGTGTGCTTGCTGGGGAGCAATCTTATGATGGGTCAACTCATGGGAAGTTTCTCAAGCAGCGTGTGAGCGAGGACAAAACACGTAGAAAAGGCTTGTGGTGATTTGTAGAGTCAGTCAATGATCCTTAAAGTCATTACCGATAACTGTCCGCGGCCCGGGAGGTGGCCAGGGTGTTACAATAAGCGTGATACTAAGTTGATTCTACTAAACTGCTAAACTGAAAATAGTTGTGACAATTGTTGGTCATTAAACCTTAAATGCGACAACGCTATTATGTGTTAGTTGTACGAAGTTAAGATAACTCAGAAAGGTTCGTAAAAAGATTTACCTATCTCGTACGTAGCTAGCCCGAAGCATTTTAGGTAATCCCTGTTCAGTTATCGATTCATTTCCTATTTTAGTTGCTAAGTCGCTTGTCACGTGGACAATCTTAAATTGCAAAATGATTTAACTGCATGGTTTAGCTGAATGGTCCAACTGATTAAATCATTTAAAATGAGAACTTGAATTGAGCATGGTGATGCCCTAAGAACATAAGCTTGTTTTAAACTCTTTTTCTACATACGAAGGATTGAAATGAATTTAGAAATGACTAAAAATGTTTAGTCGCTAAACCAAGTTACGATTTATATATTGGCAAGTTATTCAAAGAATAGGGCCTTGAGTTAGTAAACTCAAAATGAACTTGAATGACTTTTCCTTTTTGAAGGTAAAGAACTATAAACCAATAATAAGGTTATGGAAATTATTTTGGCCTGACAAGTACAATTGTGGTTCGGTAAGCAAATTATTGAAATGAAAGGCTTGTGGCTTACTTGAAGGTGAAAAGAAAATCCCTACTATTTGTCGCAAGGGTTTTTAAATAGCTAAAACAATTTGGTTTGAGTAAAGTGGCTGAGGTAAGTGCTTATTAAGTGACCATGGTTAGGGAATAGACCCGGTTTACGGGAACCCTAATGCCTATGGAGTAGGGCCAGAAGTGGGAAATCTAGTAGACCCGGACGAGGGTAAAAGTCCAATGTTATCTTATGCCCTAGGGATAATATGAATTGTGAGTCTAGACCTCCCATAGGGCGAGTGTAGATTTCCCCTAATTAGTACGTTTATGTAATCTTATACCAGCACAAAATGATCTTATTTTCCCGATATATGAGTAAATTGTTTGAATTCTTACTTTTGTTATTTCGGGAATTTAGAAGAGAACATAAATCCTTAAATTGGCCAAATTTGATTGTAAATTATTCGTTTTGAGGCAAAGTGGCTTATTATGTTTTTAAACATGTCAATGAGTGATTTCTTCTTCTTCTCTAACCTTTGTCAAGTCACCTTACTTGGCTATAAGTTTGAACGACAATCCCTTATTGAGGTATAAGCATTCAAGTGGAGACATCAGTCTCAGTGAATTTGTTCAAATTGGAGGATGAAGTTTTCTTTTGAAGCCTTACTCATCTAATACGATAATAATAATATACACGTTGTGTGTTTGCTACTTATCGATATTGCTTGCAACTGTTTTGTTTTTATAGAGTTGACAAACATTCACTAAGCGTGTGGTAGTTGACCCCCCTCCTTATTTCTCATTTCCAAGTTCAGAGTAAATAAGTATAAAAGTTATGTGGTGATAACCTGCTAGCAGTTATTTTGCAGTTTCACTAATTTGGCTGCTGTGGAGTGATGAATTTTGTTTGCAATCTATGTAAATAAATAAGTCTGCTCTCCAAATGTGTAAGCATGTAGACAGCTCAAGCTATAGTTGTTTCCTTTTTAGATTGGACCTCTGTATATATTGTTGTATTGCATGTTATGAACTAATTTGAATTCTAGTAACTTGGGTGTGTGACCTATGGTGGTGACTCATGTCACTTAGTAATTAATTTTATCTTATCATCAGACCTACAGGTTCCCCTTAGTTTAACACTAAGTTAAGCTTTTAAAACGTTATAAGTACAGGCAGAACTCTTGCAGCTTTGTCGAGAACGCCTAATCATGATAGAGTTTAGTTTTGACTTTTATTCCAGATCACCAAACCTTAAAAGCCTTAGGGATTTCTTCTAGAAGTCCTGGCGACGTGATGACTCCCTAGGATGAGGAGCGTTACACAATGTAAGTGCGAATTTGTCTTCATATTAATGCTTGAATTTTAAATTTTATTATCTCTTGTTCTAGTTCCCTCTCACCTTCTCTCGGTATCCCTCATGCTTATTCAAAATGTTGAAGTTTTATGCTTGATATTTCAAAAATTTAGACTGGGAAGCTTCCAATTTCATATGCAAAATTTCAAAATCCAAAATATTGCAATTTCAAATTTGAAATTTATAACTTTCATATCTCTAAGTTTGTAATTTTATAACAAAATTACAGAAATTCATAAATGAGTTTAAATTTTCGACTTGTTTGTTTTTTAAGTTTAATATACTTCATTTTGACAGAATTTTTTGACGAAATTCCGTTACAATTTTGATGGAAAAACAAGCGGCATTGTGATCAATGCCGTCACCACTCCATCAAAATTTCTTGCAACATCACAAACCAAGAAATCAAACACATTGTGAAGAACAATGGTTTTCATCAAAATTTCTTTCAAAATGTATACTGATGGACTGTCAGTCCGTCAAAATTTCCATCAAAATGTGTACTGACGGACTGTTAGTCCCTTAGTATGCTCCGTCATTCTAATTTTGACCGATTATCAGTCCGTCGAAATCGGTCTATCAGTAACAGTGACGGGTTCGTCAAAATGTCTATTTCAACCAATGTTTTCTTGACAGCCATAAATTCCATCAAAAATTCCGATACAAGGGTCAATTTTCGTCAAAAATACCCAGACTTCTGTCAAAAAGTCCGTCAAATTTCTGCTTTATCTTGTTTCTATTAATATATGTAAAGCAAATCTATGTTATATAATAAGCCACGTTCCCTATTAATGTATAACTTTTAAATTGTCACAAATTTATTTTATTTCTTTTCAAATTTTATCTCTTCTTTCGATATTCACTACGCACATATTATAAATAAATTTAAAAATCCAAAATAAGTACCTACCTTCCACCCATACTCTCTAACCCTACTTCTCACAAGAGTCATATATCACCTTGGACTAGGCATTTTTATTCCCCTTCCTCTATTATCTCTTTAATCACTCTTATTCGAATTTTTGTACTCTTTGTCCATTCAAAATTATAAGACAAATGAGAATGACAACTCAATGTATAATAATGAATTACTACATGCAAAAACTTATTATAACAATGTAGCTAATATTGATGCTAAAAGATTGATGATTAAGTATACAATACATATATGTTACCCCATATAATTGATTTATATATTAAAAAGTGATAAAATTGTGAATAGTAGACATATGGATTATAGATGAAGAGTTGGACTTCAAATAAATCTATACCTTGCTTCTTAAAAATGGGAGTCCAGAAAATATCATTTGATAACTCGTGCACTTTGAGAAACCCTAGCCCTAAATTAAAATACTTATGAGAATTAAGCTTAAAACAAAATGCTCATAAGAAGATCAGAAAACTGGGAAATGACAACAAAAGGGGGAGTTTGGAACTGAATTGTGCACACCAGATTGCGAGCGAGAAGAATATTGGGAAGTCATCAACACTTACAAATTCAGATGACAAAGACTAGTGGATAAACATTAGGATTTGAAGCTTAATCGAAGGAAATGGATGAAGAATGGTTGAACTTAAGGAGTATGAGAGAGAGAGGGGGGGTATATATGAGGGCGGATGTTATAATGCAACAATATAATTAAGAAGCAATTGTTGTTACTTACAGTAGAAGTTATTTGAATGGGAAGAGGTGGTTATAGCGGAAGTGCAGGTAGAAGGCACAAACTGAGTAACCAACTAATGAAAAGAAATGGGTCAAGTACATGTGAAGTGAACACTGAAAGGGGTGAGACCCCAAGACATTAGGGGTGTACTTGGTGAGCAAAAAAGGGTTAGGCATTTGAAACTTTAGGTTTCAAGTTCCAACCCCTAGTGTTTGGTGAAGATTTTAAGGAGAGGCACGTGATACCTGAGAGCATCAAGTCTCTTCTCAAATCCCTGAAACTTGAACCTCCATCATGGAGGGTTATCAAGTCTCAACCCCCAAAGGGATCATGCTAAAGACAAAAAAATTAAAAAAATACGACAAAATTTTATTATCTCCTTGTAGAAATAGGTTCTTCGTTTGATTTTCATTATTCAACCCACCCATACCCCAATTACAGAGAGTTGAGATAGGGGCAGCGTCATTGATTGTTGGGAGGCTGCCGGCCGTCCACTATCGACCCTGAAGACGTCGCCACAGATGGGAGTGCCGCCATAATCGCTAGCATTGTTGTCTGATCTGGTCCTACTCTATCGGATTCAATATATGACACCATCGCAGATCAAGATTTATGTTCTTCATTCTTCTAAATATTTCAATGCTTCGCCAATTAATCCTGCACTAATCTCATTCTCAGAAAGAAAATCAAAGTCAAAACCGTTGATAATTTCCTTCATTTTTTTGGGCCGTCTTTTCACTTGAGAATGCAGGTAGGAAATAGGAATTGAGGAATTAGCATCCCCAAAATTGATATAAGAGATCTTGGAAGTCAATCGGGTTATATGGATCTCGCATTATGGGTTTATGCAAATCAGGCAAAACTGGAGTGGAAGAGGAGGGGGAAAAGTTGGGGAAGCTAGGAAGCTGGGTTCAATGAATCATTCTTTTCTTCTTTTTTCCCCCTGATTTTAGGTCAATTCCATTCCAATTCCTCACCAAACAGTTGGATTCAGGAATCAAGTTCCAACCCAAATCCCTCAGGTATCAAGTTCTGATGTCATTCTATTCTACTTTTTCTCTCCAAACCGAGCCTGAAGCGTATTAATTTGATAGAGCATGTTGTTCTCATAGTTCTTTGGCACGAGACATGAGGAGTAAAACAGGCGAAGCAAAAGTTATACATTCAATCGCCCATTGGCTTATAATATGACATAGATAGATAGATCAACAAAGGAAAAACAAAATCATAAAAGGGATATTTGTGAATGTCGATCTCGTTACAGGGAAAGCCAGCAGTTTGTCTCTGACCCCTCACATATTTCTACGCTGCCGTATAATTAGATCAAAGACCAAGTCAAAGTCAACGGCACTGCGTGGGAATGATATGAAATATGACTTATTATTACAATAACCATACGGCCTCTAGAAGAATAATATGGCTACAATATCGTGGGTGCTGACTACCGAGCGCAGTTCATTACGTTAATTGATCGCCGCCAAGTTGGACATTCTTCGATGTACATTTCCCAGTCATTTGTCGCTATAAATTCTCATTCTCCCTCCACTCAATCCCACAACCCAGCCATATCCACATCTCTCTCTCTCTCTCTCTCTACACCATGGCTAGGCTGACTTTCTCCACGGTCTTAACCCTGCTCGTAGTCATCTGCAGCTGCACCCGAATTATGGGTCAGAACTGTGGGTGCGGGTCTGGGTTATGCTGCAGCAAATGGGGTTACTGCGGCACCACGGCTGACTACTGTGGAGACGGTTGCCGAGAAGGCCCTTGCTACACTCCAACCCCGACTACCTCCAATGACGTTTCAGTTCCTGACGTGGTTACAGATCCCTTCTTTAATGGAATTATTGATCAGGCTGACTCTAGCTGTGCTGGTAAAGGCTTTTACTCCCGTTCTGCTTTCTTGGATGCTCTTAGTTTCTATCCTCAGTTTGGCACCGTTGGTTCCTCTGATGATTCCAAGCGTGAAATGGCTGCCTTCTTTGCCCACCTTACCCACGAAACTGGACGTAAGTACTCCTTGTATTTAAACACGTTCAAAATTGATATAGCGTTCATTAAATGAATAAAAACAAAGTTCTTGTATTTTGACCAAGGACCTCTGTCATTATCCCTATATTCTCCATCTCCAACCCCCGAGGTGATACTCGTACAAGGAATCGGAGCAACTTTATTGTTAAAAATAGAGGGCTCATACCTATCATCTATTTTCTGTTTTAACTTCCCTTCAACGCATTCAATTCCTTTTCCTCTAGTAGTCACCAAACTTGAAGATACTATTATTCACTAAACGAGTGGCCTTAGGCGATGCTTGTGTCAGAACCAAGTGGGCTGGCTTCTTGTATATCTAAGCTTCAAAAGTTTAGGACATGAACCACATGGAGACATCCTTAACTGGAGCAATGACTGTGCTGGTCAAAATCAACCTGTTATTTAACTGCCAGTTAGTTTTTCCTAATATGACCATTACCTGGCTATTAACTACTATACAACACAGTATAAAAAGTTACGCAAAGTTGTTAGGGAGTGGGGGAAGTCATGCAAAAATATAGTTTTACCAGTAGATTAAATGAAGCTTTGTTTCCGACAGATTTTTGCTATATAGAGGAGATAGGAGGGGCTTCGAGGGACTACTGTGACGAGACCAACACACAGTACCCCTGCAACCCAAACAAACAGTACTACGGCCGGGGACCCATTCAGATCTCATGGAACTACAACTACGGCCCAGCAGGGGAGAGCATCGGGTTCGATGGACTCAATGCACCCGAGATGGTTGCTAATGATCCAGTGATATCGTTCCGGACTGCCTTCTGGTTCTGGATGAACAATGTCCACTCTCTCATAATTTCTGGCCAAGGGTTTGGAGCCACCATTCGGGCTATCAATGGTGGAGAGTGTGGTGGCGGGAACTCCGCTGCTGTTAATTCCCGTGTCAGGTATTATACTCAGTATTGTAATCAGCTTGGTGTCTCCCCCGGGGATAACTTATCCTGTTAGTTGAATCAATTCTGCATAAAATTGTAAGGGCATTCTGAAATAAATTGCTCCACATTTTTCTTTTTTCTTTTTTTTTGGGGGGGGGGTGTTGGTGAGCTGGTTTCCATCTTTCTTTTTCCTCGGGAAATATTCAGGCAAAACTGTTAACGTGTTTTTCTTTCATTTTTCGACCGCATGATGGCTGGCCCTCTCCAAGGTCTTGTACAAGATGGCGAAAAGGGCAGTCGTGGACAACCTTACTCTTATAGCTTTTGTTTGGCTTGAACTAATCAACTATGTATCGTAATGGAAGTAAGCTGCAATCCTATTTGCATTACCATTTTAATTATCGCAGATGATTGTAATCAAAATCACAATGCAATAGTGTTTACCTCGCTTTGCACATGAGTGACCTACTATGTAACTTCCATAGAGTTTTGGCAAGTGCAAAATTAATTTTTATGGGTCTCCTTCGACCCAAAAAAAAAAAAAAAGAATTTCTCACATCGAACTTGAATAAAAAAGTGGACAAGCAATAGTTTTGATTATCTTAACTAAAAGAAATTTAAGTGTCATGTTTTCATTTATAAATTATATTATAGTGTATTAAATTCAAAGAGAATAGAATGATTGAACAATTGAAGGGTATTACAACTAGAACTGATCAACAAGTTGGGGCCCGTCTAATCAGATCTGCCTCGTCAGGCCCCGTCCCTAAAAAATAGGGTCAAAGCCAACGTTTTTTTTTTTTTTTTAAGGCTTTCGACCCACCATCATCCTCACATTGAGGGTACCCAATCGTGATGAGGGTCGGCTTTGGTAAATGTTTTGACTCTCTCACCAAACCTACTGGCACTCACTTGAAAAATAAAATAATTTATTCAAAGTCTTTTGCTTCCTATCTTCTCGCCCGCTCTTAGCCCCACTTCATATCCCATTTTCAAATCTCACTGGCTCTCAATCTTGTGCTGCCCTCGTTCCGATATTTGGAATAATACTTTCTATGAACTAGCTATCATAGGTGTTATATTACACATTACAATGTTTGCAATTGCGATATTTTTCATTAGATTTTCAATAATCATTTAACCTTTCGTTTAATAGGATGTTTAGTACTGAACTTTATGACGAAAACTAAATCTAGTAAAAAAATATCATGTTTTGCATAGCGAAGGTTTGAGAGTCGGATCTGACCCGATGACCAGAGGGTACTCGCAGGGTCAGTGTCAGGGTCAAGGTCGAGGGAATGTCGACTCACATGAGGGTCCGGTAGGGTTAGGGTCAAGAAAATCTTCTTCACCGACCCTCATGACCGAACCTTCAACTCAACGCAACCCTCAATTTGATAAGGCCTAATTACAACTTATGAATTGTATAATGTTTTCTTTTAAGTCTTTGAAACCTCAAATATATCCAAAGGATGGTCAAGAGGCGCAGCCTAATTTGGGCTTCAAGGGGTGAACTTGGACTGATTTTTTTTTTTTTTGGTGGTTTATAAGACACAAAAGGAGCCACGAATTAAATGCGACAAATAAATAAATGAAAGATATAAGCTTCACTCACCCAAATGAATTCACACTTGGAGAGATAGGTACTAGACCTAAGGGGTTTGATGGATATACAAAATCACCACCCCCAAACACCTCAAGGGTTTATCAAAACTAGACCCCCTAGACATAGCAAAAGCACCACTAAGAAGTTTGGTTTTGAGCATAGGAGGTTATTGCTGTAGGAAACCAACTTAGATATAGAGCACTTAAGAATTTAAAATACAAATAAATCTACTCTTGCAATAGAGTTCACTCAAAATTTTCATTAACTAATAATATGTGTGATATACAACCTAGAGGCTTCCCTTATATATGGGAGCCTTAATTTAGCTGATTAAAGGGAGAAAAAACAAGCAAAATAGTCCTAAAGCAAAAGGAAAGACAATAATGCAAATCTAGTACCGTAGGTGATGGTGACTGCTAACCGTCAGTTATAATTCATAAGCTCCAACTTTAAATTGTTTTATCTCCCAAGATACTTGCCAAAAGTGGGTCCAACACTAGTAGTTGGAAAGCTCATTATGTCTTCTTTTACATGACAACTCTTGGAGTCCTAACACCTTAGTCGCTAGCAAGATATGACCAAAATAAATTGAGTGATCCCTACTGGACTTGTATAGTACACCTTCTGAAGTTTGCTATCTTCTGACGCTCTTACACCTAATTTGGCCTTGATTTCTTTTTCTTCCATCAAAGTCAAGTCAAAGTAGAATCCTTTAACCAAAGTTGTAGGCTCCTAAATGAAGCTTTGGTTAGAGTAATTAAACTCTCAAAAATCGGGCTAAAAACTACCTCATTTGGATAGCTTAGACTATTTGACCTTGGGAGGCCTTTTGAGGTGCCAAATGAAGTCATATTAACTCAAACTTGCTTTACTAAAAACATGACCTTTTGAACATAAATTTAGACCCATTAAACCTCCTTAAATAACCCAATGGTTAGCTAACAACAGTTAAGCAGTTAGACCACCTGCTGGGCAACTTGGACCAAACTAGAGTGTTGATTCGCTTGGGTTACATAATGCAGCAGATCATTGATCTCTTCCAAGCTAGTAGCAGCCTTAAGAAATCCTTAACCAATGCATGACTTCTTCTTCCTCAAATAAAACTCTACCTAGTGCCTTATGCCATGAAATTCAAAGAAAGGAATTGAAATTTAGCTTGGATGAACATGAGGCTTAATTGAATCTTCCTCCAACAAAATTAGCATTGAATGAGTGTGTTAGAGTATAAACATTATTCCTTAGAACTTGCAACCATCAGCTTAAGCATTTGCTTGAGTTAGTTGTTGAACATGGTATCAGACCTTTTCTGAGCGACGTCCTGAGTTCGAATCGCAGCAGCCCTCATATTGATTTATTGCGTAAGGTAGGGAGAACTTTTGCAGCATCCACGCTTCAAGCCCAAAGAGCATTCGCATGAAGGGGCGTGTTAGATTATAAACCTATTCCTGGGCCTTCAACCATAAGCTTAAACTTTTGGTTGAGTTAGTTCTTGAACAACCCCCATATTGGTTCTGAGCAAAAGGTCTCCAGTTCGAATCTCAACAACCGCCCTATTGATTTATTGCGCAAGGTGAAGGGAGTCTTTACAGCATCCATGCTTAAAGCACAAAAGGCATTTGTGTAAGGGCGCGTGTTAGAGTCTTCAATCATCAGTTTAAGCTTTTGGTTGAGACGGTTCTTCAATATTGTATAAGAGCCTTTCTAACCAAAAGGTCTCGAATTCGAATCTCAACAACCATCATATAGATTTATTGCACAAGCGAGAGGGGACTTTCCAGCATCCATACTTCAACCCCAAAGGGTATTCGCGTTAGAGGGCGTACTAGAGCATAAACCTATTCATAGGCTTTCAACTATTAGCTTAATCTATTGATTGAATCCGTTCTTGAACAGACTAAAATGAGCAA